>CM053585.1:414839583-414870841 GCA_028646515.1 Pseudochirops corinnae | reverse complement strand
TTTTATAACTTTTATTTCTCCTTATTAGTCTTGCAGTACTTTAAAGGTCAAAGTAAACCTCAATTCTCAAGTATATGTTCTAATATGTATAATTTGATACTCAGGTTTTTTAATCTTAGGAATTTGCTAAATCAGTAAGAAATATTTTTCTTCTTATATTGATTGTTTTGAAATTATGAAGTTTCTTAAACAAAGAAATACAATGAAAAGTGTATTAATAGTATTTAAGTACTGTCTTAGTGTAGCAGTAGGAAATGGAATTAAGTAATTATAAGGGGAAATAGGACTGAATTTGGAGGCAGGTGATACAGATTTAAATCCTGGCTTAACAACCTGATATACCTGTATGACCTTGGGAAAGTCACTGTATTTCTGACACTCTGTTATCTCATCTGTAAAATTAAGGGGTCAAGTTAGATCCATGAGGTCACTTCCAGCTCAAAATCTATGATCCTTTGAGGTAAGCAAAATACCAAATGACCATTTATATTTCAGCTAGTTCATAGATATTATTGCGCAGCTCCTCAGACAAAATCTTTCTAGGGCAAAGATCAGATTTTCTTAATATTTTGTTACTAAAAGGCCTGCTTTTATATTTATAGAGTCTTGCTGATGAACTTGCCCTTGTTGATGTTTTGGAAGACAAACTCAAAGGAGAAATGATGGATCTGCAGCATGGGAGCTTATTTCTTCAAACTCCTAAAATTGTGGCTGATAAAGGTAGTTTCAAATCTGTATTACTATATGTTAATACTGTAAATGAATTTTTCATGATTAAAAAAACATAGAATAGATGTTCTTCCCCATTCTTAAAAACTTTCAATATACTCTGGCATCTCCTCAAGTTAGTGCTATATCTCTCTTCCCTTTCTCAGTCAAATTCTTGAAAAAAAAACTTTCTGTCCTCACTGATTCCAATTCATCTTCTCCCATTCATTCCTCAACTTCTTGGCAATCTGACTTCCAGCTTCATCATTCAACTGAAATAATTTTCTCCAAAGTTTACAATACTCTCTTAAATGCCCAATCTTATGGTCTTTTCTCTGTCATTCTCAGTCGTAATTCCTGTTGACCAAACTCTTCTGGATGCTGTCTCTTGATTGGGTATTCCTGATTCTCTCTCTGTCTCTGTCTCTCTCTCTCTGTCTCTCTCTCTCTCTCTCTCTCTCTCTCTCTCTCTCTCTCTCTCTCTCTCCTCCTCTCTGTCCCTCTCTCTCTCTCCACCTCTTATTTGTTTGGCTGCTCCTTTCCTTTTCATGCCCCCTATCTGTGGATGTTCCCCAGGGTTCTGTCCTAGGCAATCTGTTCTTCTTCCCTTATGAACTTTCAATAACTTCAACAGCTCTCATGTTTTAACTATCATCTCTATGCAGATGATTCACAGATCTATAAATATAGCCCTAGTTTACTAAATTTTTCTGTTGGACATTTCAAACTGGATATCCTAGATCTATTTCAAATCCAATCTGCCCCAAAACAAACTCGTGATCTTTCCCTACAAATCACCCCCTATTTCAGACTTTACTATTTCTGTCAAAGACATCAGCATCCTTCTTAATTCTCAGATTCATAATAATACTTATCTTTGACTCACTCTCCTTCACTGCAAATGCCAGCTACCAAATCTTGCCATTTCCACCTCCACATCATCTCTCACAACCAATCCCTTCTCTCTATTCATATGGCTACCGCCTTAGTTCATTACCTCTTATCTAGAAAATTGCAGTGCCCTCTGTCTCAAGTCTCTCCCTACTTCATAATTCCCCACACTTAATAATTTTCCCTAAACACAGATCTGACTGTGACTCCCCTATTCAGTCAACTCCAGTAACTTTCTATGGCCTTTAAAATTAAATATAAAGTCCTTGGTTTAGCTTTTGAAGCCATTTAAAGTCTGTATCCAGCCTAACACTACATCCTTACTGATATTACCCCCTCAACCTTTTACTCTACAATCTAAAGAAACTGGCCTTTCTTTCTGTTACTCAGACATAATGATATTCCATTACTTTTGTTATATTTCATTCCATCATGCTAGAACAGTGGTTCTCAACCTTCCTAATGCCGCAACCCTTTAATACTCATATGTGGGTGTATCTGCATGTGGGCAGATCCGCCTAGAGACAGATAGAGGAGTGGTGTCTTGATTCCTAAGACCATCAGAAATATGTTTTCCGATGGTCTTAGGTGACCCCTGTAACCCCTGTGAAAGGGTCATTTGACCCCCAAAGGGGTTGTGACCCACAAGTTGAGAACCGCTGTGCTAGAAGGTACCACCTCCTAGAATCCCCATTTTTCTTTTGAGACACAGTTAAAGTACCATCTTCTACATGAAACTTTTCTCAATCCATGGTCCCCATCTGCTAGGTCCCCACTTCCTTGCCTTGTATTTAACGACTTTGTATATATTTGTCTTTATTCACACTATATTTGTGCATTCATTTTTATATGTACTGATCTTCCATTAGACTGTATGCTCTGTAAATATAGGGATTATTTCATATTTTGTCTGTATGTATTTATTCCTCAATACATAGAACAGTGCCTTCCACACAGTAGAGACTTAAATAAATATTTGTTGATTGATGGTGATATTGAGAGAGGAAGAAAATAAGAACACCATCTAGAGGGGGACTGACCATGGTAAGAGGAGAGTTGAGTTATCAGCTCAATTTAATATTACTAACAAAATGTGCTTAGTTAAATATAGTGATTTTCTTCAAGATCTCATAGAAAAGTTTGCAGCAACTGACTTTGTAGTGACTATTTTTCTCATTCCCATTCTCTTTCTCATTTTTATGTTTATATTCTGTGATTTGGAAAAAAAAAATGCTTTCACTGCTTTATTATCCTCTCACTCTCCACTACTAATCTTTTAATTTTATGATCCTTTGCCCTTTCTGGAGGAAATCTCCTAAAAGTAGAATATAGTTTAGACATAGAATCCTTGATAGAACTAGCCATTTGGCTAGAGCATAGTGTTTGCTTTCCACTAAAGACTAGTTCATTTATGTAGTCCTGCTAAGAGCAAAAGTTTCCCTGACCGTGATGGATGCCTCTTTCAAGTATATTAGCTGGAATTGGTTAATATATAAATTTTCTCATTTCCAAAATATAACCTTTACCAGGTGATTCCTAGTACATCTTCCAGGTCAGAAGGTCTATGCTTATATCTTTTGATATTTAGCCACCACCCAAAAAAAATATGCTTTGGAAAAAGGCCATAAAAATACAAAATTATATTTTTTTTCCTAATTTGAAATGAATCAAATTAATCTAAAGGGAAAATAAAGTTATTTCCCAGCAGTAGAAAGGCAAAAGTTTCAAAATTATATGAGAAATGATAATATTTGAAAAACAAAATAAAACTTGATTAGAAATATAAGAGAAATAGTTCTAAAGAAATAATGGCTAGGTCTCAGTTTCCTCATTTGTAAGAATGTGATGTCCAAGCCTTCTAGCTCCACAATTCTACATTTGTGTCTAATTGGAAAGTATTTAATAAGGTAATTGGATTGTTAATGAACTAAATTTCAAGATAATTCAGAATCTCCTCACTAGCAGAAGAAATCTAGATTGAATCTTTCCCTTCTACCCTTTCAGAGCAGAACTATAGATTAGAAGCCCCAAAGTAGAAGATATCAGGAATGATAAATGATTCAGTAGAGCTCTTTGAAGATTCGATTTAGAACTAGAAAAAGGACTTTAGAAGTTATTGAGTTCAACTCTTTAATTTTATAAATGAAGAAACTGTTGTGGCTGCAAGATGGTGGTTCTTTTGAATTACAGAGGTTTATTAAGAGCCTTTTATCTCTAAGGGAAGCAATCAAGTCCCAGCAAGTGCCTTTGAAACATTTAATTGAGTGATTGCTTAACACTGGAGCTTATAGCCCCATTTTACTCTGGTGAGACCACATCTGGTATATTGTGTTTAGTGGCACATTCTAGGAAGGTCATTGACATGGTAGGGATTATCCAGAGGAACAAAACTACAATGGAAAAGAGTCTTATGTCATGCCATATGAGGACCACTAGTTGAAGGAATTCGGGGTGTTTAGAGGGGAGAAGAAGGCTTTGGGAGGAGATAGCCTTGTTTAACTATTTTCATAGCTATTATATGGAAAACTGCTTAGCTTTCTGGTTGGTCCTAAAGGGAACTATGGGAAGAAGCTGAAGAAGCACTAATTTGGGATCAATGTAGGAAAAACTTTCTAAAAATTATTCAAAAGTGGAATGAGCTGTGCCCTTTCAGAATGATAAAGATTTGACTAAAAGTGACTCTTCTTTAATTCTGGTGTAATTGACACAAATAGTCACTGAAAGTGACTTCTGAAGACTTTTCTTGCTCTGAGGTCTTTTTATTAAACCTTTTGAATGAAGATCTTCTAATCTTCCAACTATTAGTATGCCTTCAGGGTTAATGTATGACTATTAACTTATTTTTAAAAATTTAATAACAGGTCATTTTCAAAAATAAAAAATTATAAATCTTAAAGCCATTCCTTCCTTGGTCTTGTTTCATGGAGTTTCCCTACATAAGGGAAATCCCATTACAGAGTACAAAGTTATTGGGAAATTGGGAAATGTTTCTTATGGTTCATTGATTCACTCATGAAACATTTATTGAAGACCTTCCCTATATTCTGGGTGCCAACAGTCATTTTGTAAATATAATCTATTTCATCCTCTATCTTTTCCCTTACAGATTACTCTGTCACTGCTGGTTCCAAGATTGTTGTAGTCACTGCAGGAGTCCGCCAGCAAGAGGGAGAGAGTCGCCTCAATCTGGTACAGAGGAATGTGAATGTCTTCAAATTTATTATTCCCCAAATTGTAAAATATAGCCCAGACTGTATCATAATTGTGGTTTCCAACCCAGGTAAATATAGCACTTTAACTTCCTTAATTTTGATTCACTAAGTTGCTAAAAACTGGCTTTTTTTTACTTTTACTTTTAATTTTTAATTAAATCTGTGTTAGTTGTCAACTAAAGACTAACTTAAATTTCTATGGTACTTTGTAATTTAAAAAGGACTTTCACATACATTAGATAAATTACTTTTCCCAACCATACGTTGGTGAGCCTAAATGGGACAAATTCCAGTTTTTCTGACTTCCAAACCCTTGATCTGTTATTCCTTGTTTGCCTCTGATTAGGAAACAAGTTACATCACATTACTTACACCATGGTTAAACTACAAAATGTCAACTTAAGACTTCTAGGAGTAGAGATACATAAAAGGTTTCCTCTCTTAGCCCTGGCATGTTTTTATTGACTATTCACACCTTTAAGTCTCAAAGAAAAAAATTGTGTAATATGATATATAAGAAAACATTAAAATGTCCCAACTTTAATTGGTAACAAGTTATTTCACTTAATGATCTTGCTCTTTTGTCTTGAGGAACACAATGAATTTCATGTTCCTACTGGCTGTAAATCTCTAAAAAGACTTAATAGAGGTGAATTTTGAAAGACAATGATTTCTATTTAAAAAAATTATTGATGCTCTTTCTTTTTAACATCACTCCTATACATATTCATTTTTAATATTATTCCAAATATATGGAAAACTTTTCTCTTAATAGCCTTGTCCTTCTGTAATATCATTTTCACACTGAGATTAACAAAACACTCAAATACCTTTTAAAAAACCTATTGTGTAAGCTTTGAAGGAGATCCAAAGGTTAGGTAAAGCCCAGTTTCTGCTTTTGTGGTGTTTAGAGTCTTTTAGGGGAATATGAAAATATACATGTGTCCCATAATGCAAACATGCATATAATGCATAAATAATTGCAAAATAATATATGGTAAGTGCATCAGAAAGATGTAAAATGACTGTGTGAGGGAACAAGAAGCAATCACTGACTTGGGGGGACATGGAGAGATAAATCAAGGAAGATGACCTGCAAGAGTAGTGTTTGAGTTGAGTTTCAGAGGATGGATACTAATTCATTGAGTGAAGAGAAAAGAAGTGAAGGAAGGACATTCTACTTGTGAACAGTATGAGCAAAAGCATGAAGATCGAAAAGCACAGAACATGTTAGCTATGCCTTTGTAACCATTTTTCACTTTTGGGAGAGGGCATGACAATGAACTAATCATGAATGTAATTCTTGGTCACTTATGACATTGTTTTATTTTTAGTGGATATTCTGACCTATGTCACCTGGAAACTGAGTGGCCTGCCAAAGCATCGGGTGATTGGTAGTGGATGCAATTTGGATTCTGCCAGATTCCGCTATCTTATGTCTGAAAAACTTGGCATCCATCCAAGCAGCTGCCATGGCTGGATCCTTGGAGAGCATGGGGACTCAAGTGGTAAAGAACAAAAAAAAAAAAATCTGTTTTGTTTTCTATTTTTGGAGAGGAGAAGGCAGGACATTTGGGGTTAAGTGACTTGCCCAAGGTCATATAACTAGGAAATGTTAAATGTCTGAGGCCAGATTTGAACTCACGTCCTCATGACTCCAGGGCCAGTGCTCTATTCATTGCACCACCTAGCTGCTCCCCTGTTTTGTTTTCTTATGGTATTAAGGCAAGGTTCAGAGTTGAGGACTGACAAATGATCTATATTTATTTCAGTGTGATTTTTAACCTCCTCTATCCTCAACTGTAAGTGGGTGGGAGGGAATGTCAATTATGAAATATCATGTGTCAGTGGTCTACATGAAGACAAAGAATAATATAAAACTTTTATTACCATATAAAGTACTTAAAAGCCTTTTGAAATGGAATATTCATTCTTTACAATGTGACTGAGGAACATTGTGTTAATCTATCAATAGAGATGAATAAATTTTTTCTACCATCCTTTCCTGTAGACTAATATATACTCTGCCCTTACAGCTATATAATATCATTCATTTACCCTAAAATGTTTGAATAATACTGCAAATATGTACCTGGAAACATCAATGGGATATTTACTTTCATTAGAAATTTAATTAAAAGAGAATATGGGTACAGATTAGAAAGTATAAAGAGATTGAACTGGCAGCATGTTATGCTACGGTGGTATTAAAAAAATTTTTTTTAAGTTGATATAAAGCCATTCTAAATATTTCAATGTAGTTATTGTCCAAAGCATCAAGTCTCTGAGGAACTAAATGGAGATTTAATTTGACAGGTGAAATTTAAATGAATACTTCTTTTTGCCATTCAAAAAAATTATTGCATAGATTTTTGGGAATATCAATAAATATTCAATGATAATAATAATAGTTTACTATAATATATAATTATATTTATATTCAATAAATCTGAGTAGGCATCCATCAGATCTGTACATCTGTTACAAAAGATCGACTTGACCAATAATATAATATAATAATACAATACAATATAATTAATATAATATAACATGATAATATGATTTTAGTATTAATTCATTGGAATGTTACTGATTAATAAATGACTAGTTTTTTCCTAAAATATACATGTGAAGTTTTTACTAATTTCAGTGACAGAGATCATGTAAAACTTCCTTTGAAACTGTTACATGCTACCATCTACACATTTTAATTCCTCAGCCATATGCCTCATAATGAAGTAGAGTTAGAGAACAAAAAAATCATAAGCTTAAAGACATTGTTATTTTTATTTATTTAAAACAACAACAACAATAGCCTGACTCTCCAAGAAGGGCAGCAAAACAAATTCAGATCAGTTTATAATATTCTGGGAAAGCAAGAACATATTCTTGGCTAAAGAGGCCATTGTTATGACCTCTAGTAGGTAAGATCATTCTTTACCTACCTCTATACCCCTAATTATAACTCCATGAACTTCATAGTCAGAACATGTCAGTTCAGATCCGTAGAGTCCATTCCAGGCCATTACAGTCTTCTCAGAGTTTTTACTCAGATCCAGGCTAGATACGACTCTTATTGGGCTTAGCAGTGGTTCTCAACCTTCCTAATGCCATGCCCATTTAATACTTGTATGTAGGCGTATCTGCATGTGGGCGGACCCGCCTGTAGATGGATAGAGGAACAGTTCCTAAGACCATCGGAAATATGTGTTTTACGATGGTCTTAGGCAACCCCTGTAAAAGGGTCGTTTGACCCCCAAAGGGGTTGCTACCCACAGGTTGAGAACCGCTGGCTTAGAGGAAAGTGGTAATGATCTGGACCCCACTTCAATGTTTCTGAAATTCACTCCAGGGAGAAGGCATATGAATAAAATAGCATCCTCAACTTCTATTGTCTAACCTTCAATGGAGAAGAGGGTTCCAAAGCCTTCGAAACAAAAGTTTAAGCTAAACTAGAGCTAGTTTTCCTTGTTCTTTTCACTAACCTTCCATAAAGTAACCTGAAGGATTTCATGTTGTCTGAATCTTCCTTAAATTTGAGGCAACCTTTTGGTGAAAATTTTTGAGTATTAAAGATTATTCGTGAAATTAAAAAAATATATATATAAGAAAAAATCAGCCTCTTCAGAATTTCCACCATAGGTCCAAGGGCTACCATCATATCATTAGATCTCAGCTTCAGTGTAGTCACAACCTACCTAAAAGGTAAAGTTGCAGTAATTAAAATAAGAAATAAAGACCATCTTCCTAAACTCCCCAGGTAGAGAATGTTTTTTCTATCTTTTTCACACAGTGGCCGTGTGGAGTGGAGTGAATGTGGCAGGTGTTTCCCTCCAAGACCTGAATCCAGAAATGGGAACTGACAATGACAGTGAGAACTGGAAGGAAGTTCATAAGCTGGTGATTGAAAGGTTGGTGGGCATGGTAGTTCCCCTTGGTTCCTTGATTTATTGTCCTTTATCTGCCCATTGAGTAGATTTGTTTATAGTTATTTTGCTTGTCTTCTCAGTTACCTAGAGCCATAAGCATATAAGATACCAAGCTGGATTAAAGATTGTATATTATTCATTCTTCAGTAATCACTTGGGAAAGGGTTTAATCTCACAAATAGTCAAAGATGCAAATTGAAACAATTTTGGGATACCATTTCACACCTATCAAATTGGCATCTCTCTTGCTGCTATATGCAACCAATGAGGTAAGATTAGAAGAACTTCCACTGCTTATTTAATGAAACCTATGATAGAAACATTGCCATTCTTGTGGAATTCTTTTAACAAGTAAGAAATACTGCAAAAGCATTAGACTAAGAGTCATCCTTGAGTTAATTACCTCATTTCTCTAGGTTTACCTTTTCCTATGTATTAAATTAGGGAGTGGGATTAGATGATGTATTTGTTCCTTCTAGAGGTGTGCTGGAGCCAGCTCATACTGGGCTGCAAGAATTGATTGTTAATTTTTCAGTCTGAATTTATAACTCTGAAATTGGCAAAAGTAACAAATCAGGGTTTGACTGATTGTTTTGTTGATTATGTGGGCTTAAAAAAAAAGAACAACAGAGTGAGGCTCTCATTTTCAAAAAATATGGAGATCGGGGATAATTTTGTAGTGAAATTTTATAGCAATGCAACTAAGTGACACTAAGGATAGAATGATGGGTCTGGAGTCAGGAAAACCTGAGTTCAAATCCCACCTCAGATCTTTACCAGCTAGATGACCCTGAGCAAGTAATTTAACCTCTATTTGCCTCAGTTTCTTCTTCTGTAAAATGGGGATAATAATAGGACCTACCACCTAGGGTTGTTGTGAGGATCAAATTATGTAATAGTAGTAACTGCCTAACATAGCGTCTGACACATAGTAAGCACTATATCAATGTTACCTATGACGAAGATGATCACGATCATGCTTAGATTTCTACCATGGCCAAGTGATTCATATATGCTCAAAGTGAAGGTTGTATTCTCTCCTAGAAGAGAAACTTAAAAAGAGTTCAATGAATGAGCAAATAAGAATGAAGTATTCCTTTAAAAATTTAAGAAGGGCTTCACTATTAAAAGAAAAAAGAAAAATTATTTGAACAAACATAGGGGACTTGTGTCAAATTGGCAGGTGGAAAAATGTCACATAGAAGAAAAAGGGAGGAAGAGAGGTCATTGAATGTTTGGACCTAAGTATCAGAGAAGAGACTCTTCCCAGAGGGGAGAGATCTGGACCTTCTGAGAAGGAAACAACTGCTTTGTCCTCCAGTGAATGTTGACATATATCCACAAGTTCTTTTAGATGAAAATATCCAGTATGGGTCAAAGAAAATAAGGACAAGTTGCAGGGGTTGATGACTCCCTGATGAGGGGTTCCAAGGCAGGCTGGTTGTCAGCCTTATAATAGACCTGCTTACTTCTTGGTCCCTTTATCCATGATGTAGTAGAAAATCTCCCAAAATTTGAGAAACTTAATGACCATTTCTCAGTTCTGATAGTTAGTTTGGTCATAAGTGAGACTGCTGGAAAGCATTACCAAATACTTTGAATTCTGGGTTCTGAAGATATTAGGGGTATAGGTGGTATTTTCAAATATTCAGAAACTCACAGGACACAGAATCCAAGGGAGGAACTAGCAATAAAAACTCATAACCTCAGGTCTCTGTTTGAAAATGCAAACAGGATAAATACGAAACAAGGGGATAAATAGTAAGCAAGGGAGAAAAGTTGATCTCATGCAATATCACTTACTCCATGGCTTAGAACCTATGAAATGGATTATGCCTTTGGATGGACATATACAAAAAAAGAATTGGATAGGTAAAAGTCAGGGTGGAGGTGGTGGTAATAGCATTTTATATCAAGGTAATATATACCCTCATAAGGAAATCCAGAAACCATATAGGGGTAGTGTGATAAGAATAATGTGGGGGTAACAATGAATACAGGAAGAGATAGAAACAATATGATTGGAAATCTAATATGGAACCCATGTAAATAAAGAACTAGATGAAGAATGTATAAAGTGATCACATGTGTGGCCCAGAAGTATGACACAGTGGTGTGGAAGACTTAAATAATCTGTATATCTACTGAAACCTTCTCTGCCAAAATTAGAACAACTACTCATTTATTGACTTGCCCTGATAAATTTATTGTTAAAAATTTGAAGAAATCAATAAGGGAAAACTCCTATCCTCGATCTGATTCCTATTAATAAGGAGGAACTGGTTGTTAGAGTAGAAACATAGGCACTTTGTAAGGCAATGACTCTTCATCTTAGAACATGTGATAAAAAAGTAAAGGAAAGCCAAGTATAGTTTGACATGTACCTGAAATTAGGAGAAAACATTCCAAAGGGTCCTTTGAAAGAACAGATAAATAATCATTTTATTTTTTGAAGTTTGATTGTTGACTTTTATACGTATACCAACATTTTCCCCATAACCCTTTCCTCATCCATGTTTAACCTTTTCTTATAAAAAAGAAAAGTTTTTAAGAAAAGCAAAGCAAATTCAATTTACACAGAAACCACATCTAGTGTTATATACAGTATTTCACATTCATAATCCCAACCTCTCTATTGCAGCAAAAGTGCATTTCTTTATCAGTCATTCATGTGCACAAAATCTTGGCAAAAAGTAAAATAATTAGCATTATTTTCTTGGACAGTAAAGTTTACAACATTTTATGCAACATTTCCCTCTTTTGCTGCATTTACTTGTTTTACGTGATTTGGCATTTGAATTCACAAGATTTTGACTCCTATTTAATTCTTCATCAAATTTAAACTTTGTTATATTAGATGTTCAAGTTACTTTTAACAAATAGATTATTTTTCCAAATCTAGCCTTGATTACAGTGCATGTTTTCAATAGAGTTTAAATAAGGTGAGTTCCCAAGCCACTGAACCTTTTCTTTGACAAATTCCTTAATCCTTTTGTTAAATGTAGCATAGTATAAGATTATGTTGCAATATTACATCTCCATTTGGAAATTTCTGTCTCTAAGTGGATGAATATATTTATCAGAGTTCATTAAGGACATTAATCATCATTAAGGACAAGACTTGCAGACCCACTAAAAGTAAAAAAAAAAAAAATCTCAAAATGTAAGTATAGTAACATCATTTTGAACAAGATTTGTGGAATTTGCTGAACTTGAAGCCCGATCTGCAGTGATACAGCAGCCCTGAATACTTTATATAGTCTTAGGTGGCTTTAAAAAAAAAGCATAGTTTACAGCATGAGAAAAGTAAGTCTAGCCCATGTGAACTCCATCCTGGTCAGATCAGTAAAATGCCAACTCCCTGAGGCCTAGAACTGTCCTTTGATTTGTCTGGGTTGTTTTTTTTTTTTGCTTTTATACCTCGCACAGCTCAATAAATGTTTGCTGATCAATTGAAGAACTAATTGGTTGGTTTAGTTCTGTAGGAAGACAGTGATAACCTGGAGAATGTTCAAAGGAAGGCAAGCAGGGTGGTGATAGTGAAATGACTCCAGATTATGCCATATGAGGATCATTTGAAAGCTCTAGGGATTTTTAGCTTGGAGAAAAGAAAACTGGCCAAGAAGAGGGAGGAGATGGAGGCAGTTGTTACAGCGGTCTTCAAGTATTTGAAAGGCTATCATCTGAAAGAGAACCTTAGCTGAGAGGATCTTAGAGATCATGTTTAACTGAGGTACAGAGGGGTTAAGGAATTTACCCACGCCCACCCAAGTAATTAGTGGTAGGGCTGTATCTAGAACTCGTTTCCTCATTCTGGATACTGTCCCAGAGTAGCAACATGTTATTATTTTGAAGTCAGAGACTTGGGTTCAAATCTCATTTTTTTTTTTTTTCACTATCGACCTGTGTAATCTTGGTCAAGTTATTTCAGCTATCTGGTCTTCAGATTCTTCATTTGTAAAATAAGAAGGTTGAACTAAAGGATCTTTAAGGTGCCTTCTAGCCCTAAATTTTCTATTGCTTCACTATGTCTCCACCAATTAGAATTGAATTCTTTGAGGACCAGGTCATTTTTTCATCTTTTATTACAACCCTGGTACTTAGTACAGTGCCTAGCACATAATAAGTGCTTAATAAATGTTTGTCAACTGACTGATTGATTGACCACATAATAGCCCACATTTACATAGCACTTTATAATATGTTTTGCTTGCAATATTCCAATGAAGTAGGTAATGCAAATATTATTACCTCCACTTTATAGATAAGGCAACTGAGGCATAGAGAGATTAATTGATTTTCCCACAGTTCCAAGCTAAATAGTAACAGGATTGGACACTAGATAGATGTTTGACCCAATATTCTTTCTTCTCTACCATACTTCCCCTTCTACTTTTGATTTTGAAACTCCCCAGTATATTTCTGTGGCATAGATCAAAAATGACTGAAAATTGTCAGGCAAGATTTCACCTTGCTGGAAACTGTTTCAAATATGCCTAACTCCAGTGAGATCTTTGCCTCAAGAAAAAGAAATATTAATTCTGTTTGAAAAAAAAAAAAAAAGGTACCTACCACTCTTATCTTTTCTTGAACATATGGCTGTTCGGGTATTTATGTATATGAATCTGATTTACAGTGATTATTTTATCACAGTTTTACCTTGCCTTTTGAATGGCTTTTTTTTTTTTTGCATTTTAAAAAGTCAAGAAATTATAGACTGAGAGCTAAATGGTTTATTAGTAGTCATCTAGTCCAACCCTTTCATTGTACAAGTGAGGAAACTAAGGCTCAGAGGAGCTAAGCAAATTGCCCAAGGTCGCAAAAATGATCTGGGCACAGATGCATTTAAACCTCAGCCCTATGACTTCAAACCTCAGTTTTATTTCCCTTGTCTTATCTTGCATTTTGAACCACTATGAAATTATTCTTGACCACATTATTTATAATTATGGAAGAAACTGAGTTTATTTATAATCTTTAAATTATAATTCCATAACTCAAAATTGTTAAACTCTCTGGGTACATCTTTATTTAAAACATATTGATAACTTTTGCTTTTTAGATAACCTTCATTTCCAAACATATACTTCCCTCTCCTCTACCCAGAGAGACATCCCTTATAACAAAGAAAGAATGAGGTAGGGGAGAAGGCAGTTCTGCCTTCTGGCATGTTGGCATGCTGCCAACATATCAACTGAGTCTAACTATATTCAATATGAAGTTGCATTTTAAGGAATGTTTTAATTTTATTTCAATGCTCTCTCTCATAATGTTCTAGTGCCTATGAAGTGATCAAGCTCAAAGGATACACCAATTGGGCTATTGGATTAAGTGTTGCTGACCTAATTGAGACCATGTTAAAAAATCTATCCAGGATTCATCCTGTGTCCACTATGGTGAAGGTAAGAAAATCTTGTAGAGAAATATGTTATTTTGCTCTTTTCTGTTAAGAGAATTTAATAAGGACAGTAATTGTCTGAATTCTCAGACTGGTCTTCAAGGGTTTATTTACCACAGTGGGAAGGTGGTAGGCAGGGAGTGGGGTAGTAAATGGAGGTTGTCATCAGGCATCCAGGATCTGGTCCTTAGATTTACATATTCACTTGGTTTTAATCCACCCAAAGATAATCACAATAATCAAACTCCAAAAAGACTCATAAGTCCATGATGCCCATTTATACTGAAAGATATAACTCACATGGACCAGAAGGCTTGTGCCAATCAGTCTGTGTCTTCTCTTTCCTTTGAAAATACCTTTCAATGAAACCAGAATATCATCAGAATGTCATTTGGTGAATATAGAATGAGAACAAAGGCAAATGAATGAAGTAAATAATGTCATAAATCTCTGAGGTCCTGTTTTGACAAGCCTATCAGCTAGTCAGTGTATTGTTTTTCCTGAATACTAATAGTAAACTTTCACAAATTCTTACTTTGAAGTGTTCCTTCTTCTAGATGTTAGGCCACCACATCAATCTTATCAGTAATTCACTTACAAAATCATCTTTTAAAGTGGGTTATTTCTGCAGGTGGTTAATCTTATCATTTTTGTATTTATTAACTTTGATTTGTTTAATTGCTTTATTATATTCTTTTTATAATATAATAGGACATGGTGGACAGTAATTTTTGCTGGATTTAGTAGACATGGTCTTTTCTTTTTTAAGTTTAATTGATGCCCTTTATTTTTACATCTTAATAATTTGTGAATAAACCTCCCCCAAACCCGTCCTCTCTACTCTACCCTGGTATTGAACTCTCCCTGAACTCTCTCTGGAATTGTGACAAAGGAAAAACAATTAAAGAAAAAGTACTGGAAACAATCACCAGAACTGACAATGTATGCAATATTCCATCCTAGTAGCCTCTCCAGTGGGAAGAGGGGTGTTTGTTTCATTACATATTCTCTTGGACTATTTTTAGTTTTCTAGTTATTCAGAGTTTGGTTTCCTTTTAGTGGTCTTTTCATTTGCATTGTAGTCTTTGTGTAGATTGTTCTTTTGGTTCTACTTATTTTTCTTAGCATAATAAATTATCCTTTTTCATATTCAGTAATTATTTTGACTAATATAGCTTTGCAAAAATCTTGAGAAACAAAAATTACTTAGAGAACTTGAAAAACAAGATATAGGGGTAGACTTGAAAGTTATATTGGGAAATATCATTTGCATTATTTACTGATGTTCATATTTTAGAAAGAAGCAGTGTACCATAAGAGACTGAGTAGTAGACTTGGAATCCTGCCTCTAACAATAGCGGTGTGACCCTGGGCAAATGACTTAACTTCTTTGTATCTCAGATAGCCTCCTAGGACTAATATACTAAACCAGTGGTTCTCTAAGTGTAGACAAGGGATGCATGAGATTGCAACTGTTTTCATAAAAATACTACGATTTTTTTTTTCTAATACAGAAAATATTGACGCATCTAACTCATATAAACAAGAGTTCTTTAAGGAGTTCTCAGTAATTTTTAAGAATATCAAGGGGTCTTGAGGCTAAAAAAAATTTGGGAACCAAAGAACTAAGTTTTAGACTCCAGTGGTAGTAACCACATCATAGTAAATGATATAGAATATATTTCCATAATTGAACATTTTAAATGGAATGATCACCATTTTAGCCCAACACATTATTTTTTCTGCTTTCCCACTTGCCTAGGGAAATCTACAGCAAAGACAGCATAGAACTCAAGCAAATTAATTCATCTGTTGCTAATATTAAATAGCTTCCTAATAGAAACTCTAGTGGCAGATTTTGTCCTTAATATCAGTACACTCATAGAATGGTATATTTATTAGAAACATTAGCTTTGATTTTGATAGACTATAGCAGTTTTCTGGGTTGTTCACCTGACTTTTTTTTCCTCCCAAATTTGGAAGTGAAGGGAGATTGAACTCTCTGAGGTATAGTAGTTGCCCAGGATGATCTCTACTTTCCAAGGTCTCTTCAACTTTGGAATTCTATGACAAGGTTTTTATTATTTGCACACATTGGTTCTATAGTCCATAGGCACACTAGTCACAGAGAAAATATGCCACTCTATGAATACAATAATCAAAGAAGATCTTTGGTATACATTTCCCAATGCTGGAA
The DNA here is from genome assembly GCA_028646515.1 of Pseudochirops corinnae. Classification (NCBI taxonomy): domain Eukaryota; kingdom Metazoa; phylum Chordata; class Mammalia; order Diprotodontia; family Pseudocheiridae; genus Pseudochirops; species Pseudochirops corinnae. The sequence continues at coordinate 414,854,506 of CM053585.1, read as the reverse complement.
AATAATTGGATTTGTCTGTGTGTTTCTAAGTATAAAACACCACCACTCTATTGGAGAGATTTCAAGGGAAAGCTGGTTCTCTAGGTTTTCAGTATAATTAAGTCAAATTCCTTTTTTATTCTCATGGGACAAGTGGGATACAATTTTTCATGAATAGCCAAATTCAGTACTAAAAGAGGATTACAGATTTAGAACTGGAAGGAAATTTTGAGGCTTCCTATTTCAACCCCCTTGTTTTAAAAATGAGTAACTGAAATTTGTTCAAGGGTCACACAAACAGTATTTGAACAGCTAGAATTTGAAAGCAAGGCCTCTAACTTCAAGTTTATTATTGTAGGTTTGTGTTTTTAAGGGACTTTTGATGAGGAGAGGATCTCTGCCTTGATCTAGTTTGCAGTAACCCTAATTACTGTTCTTCTATTGAAATAGGTGAATGAAAGTGTTGGTTCAATTTTTGAACTTACTACTTTGAAAATATTTTAAATTGCTTACAGTTTTATATCTTTCTTAGACTAATAGATACTATTTGTTTCCAAAAGGGGATGTATGGCATCGAGAATGAAGTATTCCTTAGCCTTCCATGCATTCTGAATGCCCGAGGACTGACCAGCGTTATCAACCAGAAGCTGAAAGATGATGAAGTAGCTCAACTCAAGAAGAGTGCAGATACCTTGTGGGACATCCAGAAAGACCTGAAAGACCTGTAACATTCATAGTAAATTCTGTAGAAACCCAATCAACATGATATGAATTGCTGTGACCACTTAGTAATTAGCCATCTTGGTGGATAGAATTTTGAACTCATCTCTGGCCATAGCATCAAAGTATATGATTAAAAGGCTTGCTATATGAACCCATGAACCAATAAATAAACTACTGAATGTGCTTCTTCCCCAAGATACGTTCTTTTAATGTTTCCAGTTATATAAATAGCTTTTTTTCTTTTTAAGGTAATAGTATGATTTTTTAAAAAAAATTAGATCTGTAATTGCTGGGCTAAATAATCTGTGTCTCCAGAGAGAGAGTTTTGCTTTTTTTTTTTTTTTGAAGCAAATTGTGCTTTTAACACTATTATTCACTGCTCATATTTTTGCCACATATTGCTTTGTCTAATGGAGCTAGAATATAATTCATACTTTACAAAGAAATGAAAGTGGTGTTGAGGTAGAAACATTCTTCATCAGAACCTTACCAAAATCAGTCTTGTTGGATTGGCCCTCTATTATAGTGTTAAGATCTAATATCTCTTTGACTGTTTTCAGAGCCAAAAAGAAGTATAGAGTTGAAGCAATGAGAAAGAAATCTGTGACTATGAGAAAAGAAGGTGGGGATGGAGAGTGAATTATTGGTTGTTTGCTAGATAGATCAAAATATAGGATTTTTGGTACCTGGCACTTTGGCTATAGCAACCTCAAGGCAAATTAAAGATATCATAAAGAAAGAAACCTGCTGTATTGTGTAAATTGCTAATTCACACAGTGTGAACTACAAAATTGTTAGAATTTCTGCACCTCACTTTTTTTGGGGGTCAGGAAAGGCTCCCTTAGCTCGGATTTGAGGGAGGTAGAGGAAAGACAGTTGGGAAAGACTGACTGGATAAGCACTGTGTAGCACAAGGGACTGTCATTGGATAGTTTACTATTTAAACTAATCTTAGCCCCTTGTTTTCCAGAGTTTTCCTTTACAGAAACAGGGTCCTTTAGCCTTCAACAAGTCTCATTACTAATTTGGGTTGAGGATGAAATAAGCTTTACAGTAACAACAAAAAAATTGTGTGTAGGTGATTGTTCTAATTAGCATAAGGAGTTCAGATGGACTTGGAATAGCTGCCTCACCCTTAAGGGGACTTGGAACTATAAGGTCCTTTACCTAGCACAACATGACACTACCACCCTCTGTCTAGACTGGCAATGGACCCATTCCATTACCTCTACTGTTCTTGTGATGCCTCTAGTTTAGTTCTGCAGAGAGCAAATTATGTCTCTGATGGTTGCTGACATGCTCCACAAATAATGGTATGCCTTAGATGTTAGAAAATTTTTTCCACTGGTCCTGACCTCAAAAGATTATTCAGTCCTGTTCTTTCAAGGTTTCAGACCACTTGACCAGATCCATAGCTACTGCCCTGGAATCAGTTCAGATGGAGATCTTTTCTGCCTCATCCTCATTGTTCTCTCATATATCAGTCCCACATCCAGGAACTCAGTTCAGTGGAAGGACTTGCCAGAACCTCAATTCTCTAGGGTATATCTTCTATCCAGGTTAGTAGCTACTGAAGTTCAGCTGCATATGCCTCTCTCATACCATATGGAGGCATTGGTAAACCAGGCAAAATTGTGTCCCAAAGGAGGCAGATTTGAGTACATCATGACAGCATTTTCAACTGGAAATATTAAAACCCAGGGAGGATTTCTGGACCCTCCAAGTTGTAGGATCCAAGATATAGAATATGTTTTACAATTCCTGGCCCTGTGAGTCCTTTTCTCCCTTCAAAGAGTCTCCATTTAGTTTACTTTAGGGACTAATGTCTTCAATGGATGGCTGAGTACTTTGCTCAGCTGGGTTGGCCCTTTTCAGAACAGGGTAATTTCAGCTGATAGGTCAATTCACTGCTAAGATGGGTCAAGGAGGTCACTTGGCTGCTGTACTAGCTCTGATGATCTTTGCTACTGGCTCCCTTTGTTGAGAGGCTCTTCAAAGTTAAAATTTATTTCACTTCTGGATACACATTCACCCAAGACCAGCAATCCATTCACACATATATCATATATAACCCTGTGGATAGAGAAAGCAAAACATTTCTTCCCCTTCACCAGCAGCTCTTAGGGATCTTCCTCATTCTGCCAAGAAAGAGAGCAAGGGATAGTCTGTTTGAAGCATTTTGTATGCACAAACAGTTCCTTTACATCATCATCAGTTCTGATTCCTAAGCCAACCAGAAGACTCTTTCACTCCCTAGTACAATTCATGTCTTTATAGAGATATTAGGATCATAAAATGAGAAGAATGTAGAGCTCTAAAACTTGGAAAAAACCTCAGAGATTATCGAGTACAACTTTACAGTTAAGTGTAAACAAGTGACACCTACATGTAAATGTCAGATCTGGGATTCAAACTCAGATCCCATAACTCCAAATTTAGCAGGAGGGTTAAGTGGATGAATAAACACCAAGACTTGGTGAATGCTGGATTTCATAGTTGAAGGAATAAAGAATAACTCCAAGATTTTGGATCCTAGTATTTGGAGAATGTGCTACTGACAGAAATAAGGAAATAGAAATTCTTCTTACACTCAAATTTTCAGCTATATGCAGTATGGTATATCCTACCAAGTATTCCCTAAAGGAGTTATGCCATAATTAGACATACCCTACCAAGTATTCCCTAAAGGAGTTATGCCATAATTATACATGAAACTGGATTAATTTACCCCCAAGAGAAGACTGGCCCTAAAACTTATGAAATCATTGTGACATGAAATTTCAGCAACTCAGAGATACAAATATTTATTAATCACCTCTTACGAACGGTCCAAAGAATGCTGATAAACTTGAAATAGTAAGGGAGTCCTGTAACTTTGCAAGATACTACAGAAATCAGAAAAAAAAAGCAAACATGTTTTCCATTCAAGCAATTAACAATTGCTATTTCTTTATGCAAATATTTTGTTTAATATCAAGAAAGCAGGTAAGAAGTGTCAAAAAAAAAAACCCAAACAAAAAAAAGAAGTGTCATGTGATCCATGTACCACAGAGTGAGAGTCTCAAAATTAGTTACCAGAAAGCATCTGGACTCAGTAAAACTTTGAGGGATCATGTGTCTTGTAGGATGTATCACCCCTCCCTTATTAAATTTCTGTAGTGCAAAGAATGCTTATGTACCTGCTGGTTAAGCTTTGACAAGTCATTGATCTAATGCTCCTCAGGTAGAGATCAAGATAATGTAGTCTGAATGAGCAAGGAAGAAAATACAACAAATAGGCATGCAATCTGATACTCCTTGTTCAATGAAGCATGCAAATAAAGGCGTATTTTCATTTATTTTCTCTACAATGTATTTATGAAAGGTTAATTATACAGAATTAATTATATAGAAATCTGGTATCAGCAGGATGACACTGTATATTTGACCACTGCTATAACCATGAGGTATGAAATTTTAAAAATATAGGATTTCAATTTAAAATCAACAAACTTTTATAGAGCACCTGCTACATATCTAGTGCTATAAGAGATAGTGTGGTGTGTGAAAGAAAACAACCTATTGAACAAAGAATTCAAATTATGACAATTAGATCATAAAGATTATAAGAGGTGGGGGCTGCTAGGTGGCACAGTGAATAGAGCACCGGCCCTGGAATCAGGAGGATCTGAGTTCAAATTCAACCTCAGACACTAGCTGTGTGACCTTGGGCAAATTACTTAATCCCAAATGCTCTACTCCCCCCCTCCAAAAAGAAAAAAAATATAAGAGGTGTAATCCTTGTTTCAAAACAGTGTCTCTCAGAGGTTATAGAAATGGTTACTGTCTTTTTAAGAGAATAGTTTCAGATGGAATATCTGAAAGATATTGGAGAAAAGGCAATTTGTTTTGGCTTCATAAGTATTTCCTATTAGTTGCAAAAATGATTCATTTTCAATTTTTTTAATGCTCTAAGTAGGGAGACTAGGTGTACGCATCAAAAAAATGTCTAAGGAACAATAGAACTATGTGATGACTTGAAAAAATGAATTCTCCATTGTTCATCTGAGACTACTACCACATCATAGAATCATAGAATATTGAGAAGTTGGAGGGATCTCAGAAGTTAGGTAATCCAATTTGTACCTGAACATGAATTCTCTTTATAAAATACCTAACTGGTTGTTGTCTAATTCTTTAAAATCAGATATTGAACCAACTCAAAACTGTATTATGCTATGGTTTAGCCCAGAAGAGTCAAATATGCAGCCTTCCAGCAACATGGGACCCACAGCACTCCCAAATGCAGCCTGAATTAGATTCAAATGTGATTAGCAAATATTAGCAAAATAAAAATGCAATAAAAACAGTCAATATGCAGTACATAGGGATCCTCATTTGTGTTTTTGTGGCCCCCACCACCATTTGAGTTTGATATCATTGGTCTAGCCCATTGCTCTTCATCTTGTCTATGATAGCATGAAAGTCTTGCTCTAATTCATTTCTCTGATCCATAAGTCTAATTAACTGCCCCCCCAAAACTCTCTTTTAAAATATTTTAATAATTTTCCAAGATATAATATTTATACCCTATATATATATGTTTATATATAAGATATATATATATATATATATATATATATATATATATATATATATATATATATACCCGTCCTCCATTTTAAAAAAAGAAAACCAGTTAAGAAAATACAATTGACATGGTGACCATGTTTGACTGTTTCTGCAGTTTTTCAGACCTGTAGCACCCCACTTCTCTAGCAAAAGGAGAGTTGTATTTCTGTTATCTGAAGCCAAGATTAGTCACTGCTAAGAGTTCGTCCCCATTTTAGTATTCATCTTTTTCTCCTGAAATAACTTTATTGATGTTTTTGTTTCTATATCACAATCATTTCTGAATATACCATTTCCTTTTTTCCTTTCCTTCACTAGAACTGATGTCTCTTTTATGATTGTAAAAAGGAATTTGGTTTTCCTCCAGCTCCGTTTATATAATTAACATCCTATTCTGTTTATATAATTACCAATACAATATGAATACAATATGCACCTGGTGATCCTTTTACAAACTTTTCTCCGAGGGTATCAGGAGGTGAAACTTCTTTCATTCATGGAGAATTGCCTTGCTTCTTTAAGATCCTTAAAAGACAGTTTTATAATTAATTTGAAGATACCTCTAGTAGCATCTAGCAATGGAGAAAGAACCCAGATCCTGAGAGGGAATTGCCCTTGGGGAGGTAGAGGAGAAGGAAGCAAGAAAAGCTTTCTCCATCCTTACCTCCATAGCTTTAGCATCTTGAAATAAAGCCATTCACCCTGTGGTTGCCATAGTCACTAGCTTCACACTCTACTGAGACACTCTGTTGTGCTCTTTTAGAAAGATAAGAGATTATTATTATTATTACCAGAAACTACCCCAGTCCTGCTTTTTTGAAGCCTTAGCTCCAGTCATTTCCCAAGCTTGCAAACAAAGTGTTATTCTCAACTCCTTATTCACCACCTCCTCCAATCTGCAATCAGTGGTCATATTGTGACATTTCATAAGGTCATAAATAGAATCTCTTGTATATCTTCCTTCTCTTCTCTGAAACCGCAGTAGTCTCATTACCTCATACCCTGTTACAATATTTTTTATTAAAATTTTTTTCACCTAACATTCCTTTTTAAAAAACTAATTAATTTATTTTTAATTTTCAACATTTACTTCTATAAGTTTTAAATTTTCTTTGCCTCCTCCCTCCTCCCTAAAATGGTGTGCAATTCAATATAGGCACTATGTATACATTCTTATTAAACATATTTTCACATTCCTGACTATTACAATAACCTGCTACTTGGTCTCCCTGCTTCAAGTCTCTCTCCACTCCAATCTAGCCTCCATTCAGTCTTCAAAGTTCTCTTTCTTAAGTACAAGTTTGACTATGTCATCTTCTACTCAAAAAATTCCAATGGTCTCCCCATCACTATCAGCATCAAATACAAAATCCTTTGTTTGGTGTTCAAAGTCCTTCATAACCTGCCTCCCCTCTACTTTCCAGTCTTTTTGCACCTGAGACTATCCCACCTCTCCACATACTCTGTGGTCCAGGAACATCAGCCTCCTCATCTCCCCCTCCTGGTTTTCTTGGCTTTCATTGAGTATTAGCTAAACTGTCATCTACTACAAGAAGCCTTTTCTAGTCCTCCTCAAGCTTTGTGTTTTCCCTCTAAGTCTACCTACAAAATTTACGCTGTGTATTTCTTGTTTATATGTAGTTGTTTTTATTGTGTCCTCTCCATTAGGTTATAAGCTCCCTTTCTTTGTATCCCCAGCACTTAGCTTAGTGCCTGGCATCATGTAGACACTTAATAAATGCTAGTTGATTGACTTACTGAAAGAGCAAAAGTTTAGCCTTTCTTATAGCCTGATTTCCCACTAACATACTATAGAAAAAATATTTTAAGCAAAAACAACCTATACAGTGATCATATCTAACACTGTACAACTTGTGACATTTTGCCCTTGTAGTTTCCAGCCTCTCTGCCAAGAGGAGGAATATATGGTTCATTATCTCTAGGACCATCGTATGCTTTTTAGTTATTCAGAGTTAGGTTTCTTTTTCTTGTACTCTTCATTTCCACTGTTGTAATCATTTTACATATTCCTTTATTGGTTCTTTTTATTCTACTCTTTGTCAGTTCATACATTTCTTTCCACATGTCTCTGAATTCCTTACATCTCTAATTTTTTACTGTTTAATACATATTCATGGCAAGTAATAAAAAATCATTTATTAAGTACTTACTATGTACAAGTCACTATGCTAAGTTCTGCAGATATCAAGAAAAAGTAAAAACAAGGTTCCTGGCCTCGAGATGCTCACATTCTAATGTGAGAGACAACATGCAAATGATTATGTTCATATAAGATATAGATAGAGAAACACCATATTGACCATTCCTTGGCCCTTTCAGAAGTCACACTGGCTCTCAGGTAGATGACCATCTTCCATGTGAAGGATCAGTCTATTAAGGAGGACTCTGGGAAGAATCTTGCCAGCGATGACTAAGAGAGAGACCCCCACCCCCAACTCCATGATTGTCACAGGACAATCTATTTCCTTTACCCTTATAGAGATGGACAATGGAGGCATCTTTGAACTCCCGGGGGATAACTTCCTCCTGCCATGTAACCTGGAAAATTTCAATCAGCTTCTGTATGAGCAATGGTCTCCCTACCTTGTAAATCTCAGCTGGAATAGAATCAGCACTAGGTGCTTTGCCACAGAAAAGGAGCCTAATGGCATCCACTTACCTTGGTAATGTACTTTCCAGGGATGTACACATTGATAATGAGGTTGATGCATACATTGCCAGAGCTAGCTCAGTGTTTGGGAGGCTCTGAAGGAAAGTATGGAAGAGAACTGAAGGTCTATGAGTCATTGTGCTGATCTCATTGTCATATGCCTGTGAAATCTGGACAGTATACCAGCGCCATGTCAGGAAACTGAATTGCTTCCTTGTGAATTGTCTTAGGAAGATTCTGAAGATCACTTAGCAGGATAAGACACCAAACACTGAGGTCCTTCCTGAAACTAAACTGCTAAGCACTCAAACTCTACTTCAGAAAGTACAACTGACATGGGCTGGCCACATTTTTTGAATGCAAAACATATGCTTGCCAAAAAGACTGTTTTATGGAGAATCACACAGGGCAAGCATTCATATGGTGATCAGAAGAAGCGATACAAGGACACTCTCAAGGTCTCAAGAACTTTGGAATTGATTGTGTGACCTGGGAGACATTGGCATAGGGTCGCTCAGCACGGCGTGCTCACATCAGAGAAGGTGCTGTGCTCTATGATCAAAGCAGAATTGAAACAGCTAAAAGGAAATGCAAGATGCACAAATTTAGAGAATTCACCCCAAATATTCTCATAGACTATCTGTGCCCAACCTGAGGTAGAACATTCCAAGCTTGATTGGTCTGATCAACCTCAGTCAGACACGCTGAGACTTAACTCTAACACAGTGATGTCATTTGGTCCTCCTTGAGAACTAAAGACACCAGCCAACCAGACAGAGTCATTAGTAAAGGCATTAGCACTAATCTTCTGTTTTTCCATTACCTACATTTCTCATTGTATCCCTTCCTCCTTTCTTTACCTCTAGATCTCTCTTACAACAAACAATAGAGAGGAAAAAGAAAAGTTCAGAAAAACTAACCAAGATATTAGAAAAATCTGACATTAGATGCAGTATTCCATACCCATAGTTCTCCACTTCTGCAAAGAAGTGGGGTAAGGTAATTTTTCATATTCCTTATTCAAGGACCGAGCTTGGTCATTACAATTTCTTAGCACTAAATTTTGATTTTTTCATTGTCATCCTTTCCAATTACATTGTTGTAGTAACAACTTGCATATAATTTTCAAGGGTCTGCTCACTTCACTTTTCATCACTCCATGTCTTCTCATGCTTCTCTGTATTATCAAGTGTGTATCTGTATTATCAACTATGTATCAGAACTTGCTCAACCATTCTCTGATCTATAGACATCTTCTTTGTTTTCATTTCTTTGCTGTTCAAAAAAATAGCCCCTGCCATAAATTTTCTAGTGAAAATGGGGGCTTGCTTTTTTTTATTCGATGACAGTTATTACTGTTGAAATTGTTACTGTTATGTCAGGTTCATCTTAGTCTTAATATTGAGATGGAAGATGTCATTAAAGGATTGTGGTGGTGGTGGTGGAAGTCAACAAGAGGACAGCTGCCATTCTCTCCATGTGGATTATCTAAAGTGAGTTGTCTTAGGCTAGGTCCCAGCTGGCAGACATTTACAGTGTGAAAAATATCTATAGACTTAGTTAGCAAAAGAGCATAAACACAAAACATCTTTGGCCTCTCAGATAAGTTCAGTTCAGTTTTTAAAAAAAACCACAAAACTATTTCAGTTTAAAGAAAAATGATGCCTGAGCAATAGATAATATGACAGAAAATTGTTAATATAATGACAGAAATTGTTAATACCAAATGTAATATGGACTGTCACTCTCTTAAATGTTCCTTATAATGTTAGCATTTCAGTAATGTCCCTACATTCCTACTGTTAAGATATTGACTCTTGATTAGGTTGAGTTGAACCACACCCTAGTTACCTCCAACCATAGATTTCACCTTGTAAAGGAACCCAGTGTAAGCTGGATCTCAACTTCTAATGTCCTTACCCTCTTCTGTTGCAAATCATGGCATTAAGGGCAAAACAGCCAAAATGAAATGACTTTCCTTGCCCGGATTGTCAAAGGTCACTGGGGGTGACCAAGGCTTGCCTCTTCTTCTCTTACTGCCTACTCCCTCTCTCCTCCTAAAGGTATAAGAAACTTTTGCATGGGTCTTTGAGGTGGGAAAACCATTGTGTTCTGCACTCATGGAACATCCCCCACTTGGCAGGTTTGCTATTCTGTTATCTCAATTAAAGAAGCTTTATTCCTCAATTCATGACTTTATTTCAGGACTTGACAAAGAAAATAATGCTAGAGTTTTGGTTTGTTTTTTTGGTGAAGAAAAGTAGCACCTACTTCTATAGCTTCCCCTTCCTCTTGTTGCATAGAAGAGAAGGAGAACAAGAGAAGAGTATTGATCATAGGCTAAAGGTTAAAGGACAGGGGAATGGAGGCAACAGGCTTCTTGTTATCAGGGCCCATGGCTGAGTTCACTAACTGTGTTCCATGAGGGTTAGATGTGGCCATAAAAGGTCACACCTCCCTGCCAGTGACAAGACAGTCAAGACTAAGTGCAGTGGCCCAGGAGGAACCAAGACTCTCTGTTCACTTAGAAACAATAGCACATTCCTACATGCTAGGAGACACAGGTTCACTCTTCCTTCAAAGTTACTGTGTTGGCATAGTGGAAAAAGCATTGACTCTGGTGTCAGAGGATCTACTTCAAATCATGTTCTTGCTTTTATTACTTGTGTGACCTTGGGCACTTAATTTATCCTCCTTGGGCCTGCAAAGTGAAGGGTTTGAAGTAGATGGCTTCCGAGGTCCATTGGTTCTAGTCCTATGATCCTGTGGCCACTGTGCTCATCTATGACCTGATGACCAATTTTCCTCCAAGTGTAAGTTTACATCCTGAGGAACTGTGCCGTTCTACTCTCTTGTTCTATTGTTTGGAGACATCTCAAGTTACACAATTCCTAGGCCAAAGCAGCTTTAATATTGTCAAAGTGACTTCCAGAGTCTGAGATAGCCATAGGCTCATAGCATTGCTAGGTAAATATGTTGTATGTTTATTATGCAAAGTTTTGTGTATGTTTTATTTGGTTGCTGATTCTGTCCCAAGAACAAAGGCTGTATGCATTATTTAAACATGTATTTCTGCTTTCGTAGAAAGCCAACATCATTATGCCAAGACCATGTTACTGGCACCTACTGAAACATGGCAAGGGAAGTTTCAGTTGTTTAGATCCTCATATTTGCATGCCTCTTGGTATGGGCTATCCATAGAGGGGGGCTGCATTGAGGGTTTAAAGGTCTCATATCTCTGAGGACCAGACAGTGCCTAACACTTACTGAGGACTCCCACTTGCTAGGAGACATACAGACCACCAGAGCCAGCATCAGACTTGCTAGTAAATCATTATAAGTATCATCTGATGGCTAAATTTAAAAAAAGAAAGAAATGACAAAGATGAGACAAAACAAAGTACTCAGGGGGGGGGGGAGGGGGAAGTCCTAAGGATTAAGAAGAATGTAAATCTGACAAGCCTGGAGAGACAGGGGAAAAGAGAAGGATGCATTTTCTAATGGGAGGCAAAACAAAAACACTGTTAGAAGTGCTAAAAACTCACATCCCTAAGCCTTCTATTTATTTACTGTACCTGAAAGAAACATAGGAGCCAAACACAGGAGTCGATTTTGGGCAGACCAACTGGGTAGTGGCAAAAACTTTTTTAGTCCTCTTTGCCTCTTCATCTGCCTATCAATAAACTTTGGCACTGGAGCAGCTGGGTGATGCAGTGGATAGAGCCCTGGCCCTGGAGTCAGGAGGACCTGAGTTCAAAACTGGCTCCAGACACTTGACACTTAACTAGCTGGGTGACCTTGGGCAAGTCACTTAACCCCAATTGTCTTGCCTTCCCCTCTCCAAAAAACAAACAAACAAACAAACAAGCAAAAAAAAAAAACTTTGGCACCAAGGAATATCAAAGTAGTATGGGAAAGCTAGAAAAAGGTGGGAATGGGAGGGTGAGAGGGGGAGGAAAGCTAGTAACTCTTTACCTTGCATATGTCTTTATTCATTTTGCAATCCAGAAAACATTTCTAAGAACAATTCATTTCAGTGCAGTCAATCCATTAGTTACAGCTTGTTCTGTTTTGTTTTGCAAATATGTTTTCATAAAGTGCCTTTCTGTTATGTAAAATTTTAACAAAATTATAACAGTATCCTTTGAGTTTTACTTTGATATTTTTGTAAGGGAAATGGAGATGTGATTTCTTCCCCCAGCTAATGCAATGTAGTTGCATATGATGAAGTTTTAAATGTGTCAACAAGACAAGTTTATACCTTATGATCCCTTTATGGGGTATAAACCTCTTTGATTGGATCGAGAAGAGAATAGCCTGATTGGCTAACCAGACAAGTTAAACCATGCCCCTGGGGGCTTTAAATAACTAGAGAAACTTCAGCAATTATCAGGCGCAGGAAGGGAAGAATTCCAGTTCCAAGTTCCTTAAGGTCAGTTCCAGAGTTGGAGATCGAAGTGGAGGAAGCAAGGCCCCTGAGGGAAATGGCTCCAGGGAAAAAGCCAGCGTTGACTCATTTTTTACTTACCTCCTCAATCTCAACAATAGGCCATATCATTAGAGAGACTAGACCAGTAAAAGGCTATGCATCTGGTTGAGAGAAGAAAGAGAGAGAGGACAGATGGGTGCAAGAGACCCAAAAGAGGCCAAACATTTTAATTCCCTTTGCTGAAGAGACATGCCAGCTACTGACTTTAGAATGAGCAATGCCAACTGGCCTGAGAATAACTTCCCTTTGCTACATTTCCAGCATACAATGAAAATGAATGGAGGGGGGACATTATTAAGCATTTATTATACCCAGACATTGCACTAAGGGCTGAGTACTCAAGAATTAAAAGAGAGTCTCTGACACGATCAAGGAGCTTGCCCTCTAGTAGGGGAAGACAAAACATAAGGGGTAACTAAGAAAGGGAGTTTTGTTCCAAGGAAGTAGAGAGTGGAAGGAGAAGAAAGAGAGGAGCAAATATACAGTGAGATGACCTGGGCATTTCACTGGATAACTGGATGGGTTGTGAAGCTGAAGTATGGTGGAAATAGTAGACACAATACAACCAGTTGGTACATACTTATTCAAACAATCAATAGTATAAAGGCCTGGGGTGGGACCTTGAAAAATGAGTACATTAACTTTCCCAGGAACTGAGGCTTGGCTTCTCAAAGACTTCATATATGGAAATCTAAATCTCAGGTCTAGCATGGGAGGGTAGAGATGGAGGGGTACTGGTCTAGGTGGGGAAAAGTAGGCCAGCAACAGCAGCAGATGATGAGATAGCGTTAGTGGAATATAAAATGAAAGCTCTGGTTTGTGTCTTACTACCATTGCAATCTGAGTCTGACCCTATTCTTTCCATAGGCATTATGTGTATTTGCATATCCCAAACTTTTGGGGAAGGTATTTTAAATAGAATTTTCTTACTTTAGTAGCTCAGTTAATATTTTTACTAAAAGCTAATTAAATCTGACTGTTAATGGGTAGCACACTGGTACAGACTCAGTAACTACGATATTAGAAGTAGCTTCTCATAGCATTAGTCTAGAACCTGAGAATAGAAGGTACTGGCTCTGTGATCTAATTTGCCAATGTGAATGTGAGCTAGGGGAAAATGCCTAGAGAAGGTGTTATATTTTAATGGATCTATGATTTCATCTGCTCAGTATCTTCCTCTACTAAGTGTAGATCCAAATTCCTAAACTGGTATGAATTTTGGTCACACCTTTTAATAAATTCTCCAGAGATAATCATTCAATATGCTGGAGACATTCCTCTTGTTCTTTTATTACTTGTTCGTTTGCTTGTTTGTTTACTTATTAATTTATTTATTCATCTATTCATGTGTCTATTTATCTATTCACCTGTTTGTTTATTGTGACCTGATACCATGCTCTAGTTTTATTAATGTTTCATAACTGCAAGTGCAGCATTTTGAATTGTCTATCTATTACCCTTTACTTCCATTATAGAATGTTGTGTATCCTTGGCATCTTTCTGTTTTAACCAAGGAATAACCCAAAGGTCCTCACGTATTGATTCACCACTTTCCTTGGGGAGAATGTGTCAGAATACTGGATGATCTGAATATGATATAACAAAGGAAAAATGGACAAAGATCTACACAGTAGGATAGAACAAATTCAGCTTTGGTACCCCCTGAGAGATTAAGAAGAGTTACTGGTGCATATCAAGCTTGGGTGGGAAATACTCATTGATATCTAAAAGAATCACATCATATTAGAAGGGAACAGAGTTAGATGGAGTGCAGTTCTGTTTTGGGTTAATGAGGAATGACAAAGGATGGAGAGGCAACAAAGATAGCTGGGGTACTTTCCACATTATTGAGTTACCTCTGTCATGCTGGATCACCATAACAAGGAAAAACAAAGATGGAGGTCCACTAGTTAGCTTCCTATGGTTAAGAAAGTGAACTTACGGGCGGAGCCAAGATGGCGGTGTAGCAGCAGCGACACATCACAGCTCTCACATAGCCACCCCAAAATACCCATAAAATAGGACTCTAAACCAAACCTACAATCCCAAAGCGCACACAAGGTTACTTCCCACTAAAGTCTGCTCGGCTACGAGGAACTATATCAGAGCTGCGAACCAAAACCAGCCTGGCCTGAAGCCCCGGCTGTGCCCCGGGGGCGGCTGGGCGGAAGAAGCAGAGAAAGCTCTCAGGTGAGGGATTACACAGCTGAGAGTGGGGATTGCCAAAGGGGGAGATAAGCCTCCAGCAGAAAGGTCTCCAGAGCAGAAAAGCGAAAGGCAGAGGTTTTGCACCCGCCTCCGCATTGTAGCTTCCCACTGCGGCCTGCAGACAGCAGGGAGACTGAGCGATTGTTTTCAGGTCAGGGCTCTCGCGTTGAGAGGCCTGGATCCGGATTGTCGTCTTGGGCCTCGGTCTTGGAGTCTTCATTATCCAGTCAGCCGGAAGTCTA
>CM053585.1:414815021-414839083 GCA_028646515.1 Pseudochirops corinnae | reverse complement strand
AATGATTATAATTTATAATGATTTATAATGATTATAATTTTATTATAATGATCACTAACTTAAAGGCTTCCTTAAGAAATTTTACAAAAAGACAATGAGAATATTCACAACAGTATTTACAATAAAATTTCAGTTCATTTCTTAATCACATAGCAGTTGAGGGGGATATGTATTCTACAAAATTTTGGAGACTGTTCTAAATCATTGATAGGTAAATGGCAATCAGAATCTGAGTGATTTCAAGATCTCTACATGGTTGAAAATAATAATAAAGCACAAGATTTCTATGGCCCCTTCTAGTTGTAAGTTCCATGATTTTGTGGTAAGATGGTAACCAATAATAATTACTACCAGATATAAATTAAAGTCCTATTATCTGATACAGTCCTAAACAGGCAGTTTAGGATTTTCATCTTCAAACTGGTTTATAAATATTAATCCATAAAGATTCCCCTCATATTTGAGAGGAAGCATAGCATGATGGATAGAAAGTCAACCTTAGAGTCTAGAAGACATGATTCAAGTCTTGCCTTTGACAAATAAGAAATTCATTTATAATTTTAGTTCCATCGGCAATTTAGGTCACTAATGAGATGCTGATGATCATGGCACAGGATGTTTTCACAGGTCTGGGCAAAAAAAAAAATATATATGTATATCTATCTATCTATCTATCTATCTATATAAAACTTTCAAGTATGTTGTTCTTTCAGGATTTTAAACTACTTTCCTTGAAACCTTGTGGTGTAAATAGTGCAAATAAATATTATTTTCTCAATTTTGAAGAGGAGTAAACTGAGGCTTAGAGAGATTGAGTGAATTTAATAGTGAAAGACAGGAATTGGACCTAGACCTCTCCTGAGTCCAAATGCCAGTTTTCTTCCACAACACTATGTATTTTCTAACTCAGAGGTACTTAAACACTGTCTGCCCAAAGTCCATGTTTTCACAGTCAATTTCTAGGGTACATTAATCCCAGGTCCATGCAGTATGTGTGTGTTGGGAGTGGAAGGGAAGGGAGATGTTGTTGGCTTTGGGCAAGAGCTCAGGGAGGTAGGGAAGAAGGAGGTGGCTCTGCCAGCTGGAACAAAAAGAAAGAGGTGATTTTTTTTTTTTTAGCATCAGCAATCAATCCATTCCTTACCATTGTCCCCTGCCACCTTCCCAGGCCACCTTCACCATTACCCAGGCTAAGTCAATTCTATCAACCATATCCCTCTCTACAGATAGTATATTACTTTTTGGAGATGTCAGTTTGGCCAATCAGTTAAGAAATTTTTTTTTATGACTGTATTATGTGCTGGGCACTGTGCTAAGCACTAGGGATAGAAAGTCAAAAGTGCAATCTCTACCCTTAAAGAGGTGATGGATGAGACAACATGATAACAACTCTATGCAAACAAGATATACCTTCTAAGCATGGTGGAGAGTTAGTGAAAAGAATCAGAGTTAGAATCAGGAAATGAAGTGTTTATGGACTGACAAAAATAAATGTAGCTAGAGTCTTGAATTTGTAGAATAAAAGGGAAAAAAACTGGGAAGCAAAGAAGGGTTGTTAAGGGTTTTAAATGCCAACCAGAGGATTTTATACTTGATTCTAAAGGCAATAGAGAACCTCCTGGAATTTAACAGGACCAGGGTTGGAGTGATCTCTATGCCTACTACAAATTTCTCAACCTAAGCTTCAAAGGTTCTTCCCTAGTTACAGCTTTGACAAATTCCTTCCTTTATTATATAGATGTGACCAATAAGCTTTTCTGGCTCTGAGCTGTACTGCAGATGATTCTGGGAAGTAAAAGGCATTTAGCCATTATGAAATCTTATTATTTACTAGTTGGGAAGATCAAGATCATCTCATTAACACATCATCTCTATTGGATGGATCCACTCATAGAGTTCTATGTTTTGTTTTGGAGGCCAGCTAAAGAAAATGGTCTTAGAGTTTAGGGAAATTGATATTATGCTTATGGTGATTGTGTTCCATAACTCCAATTATTCTTCTCCATCACATATGGCCATAAGTAGAGGTGAGGGAGTCATGACTAGAGCCCCTGAGAGTGTTTGTTGTTAGGGTTGTTTATCATACTTTCTTTTTTCAACCACAAAGAGGCACTCTCCTTACTAATAATTTGCCAGGTACAGGATGAGGAGGGGCTGTATAATGGTAATTACTCCTTTTTTGTATCGGCAAGTAGGCAGGTACTTAGCACCTTGCTTCAAGTTAAACAAAGGTAGCAGGTACTTAGCAGTTAGCAATTGATCAAGTCACTATTGGGGAAACAGAAGGTACGAACTCTTGTCTCCTGTTACTAATGTAATAGGAAGGGGTTGGCTGAAACAGGAAGCTAATTCTGTGTGTATATAAGAAAAGCCCCAGAGAGGCGCAGTCAGAATTTCTTCTGACAAGAACCTGGTGGCAGAAGCTGTTCTGCTGGGGAGAAAGAGAGTTTCTCCCAGCAGCATCTGGAGCCTGGACTGCTGCTGCTGTGCTGGACTGAGAACTGAGTCAGAATTTTCTCTGGACAAGAATTGTGGAGACTGAAGTTGCTGCCACCAGGAAGGTGGAAGAGGAAAGACTCACCTAGATTGGAGAAAACTATTTTGATTTTGAAACCTGGGAGGAGTGATTTTGATTCTGTGAGCCAGCTGAGATTTCTTCTGGGTCCTAGGGTCAGCCAAACTGCCAGAAGACTGGTGCTGGTATCCTGTCTGTCTCTTTTGATGTTGTTTTGCCAGATTTGTTTGCTGGTGAAGGACAGTGCTGTTGTTGCAGAGGTCCTGGAACCTTGATGTTAGCTCAGAAGCCCTGAAGAAGGATTTTCTTGTATGTTTACAGAAACCCTGGAAGAGCATCTTGCTGATGTTTTCAGGGGTCCTGAGACTGTTCTGTAGGCAGAGAGTAAATTGATGAGGACATTGGCAATGAATATTGTGGCTTTGTTAAGCTTTGTCTCCCCAGGAACAGAGATTGCTGAGAACTTGCCTTGGGTCAAGATGAAGAAAAGACTTCTCCTTGGGTATTGAATTCTGTGATGATAACTGTAGTTTAGTAGTGACCTAGGGGTGGAGGGCTTGTGTATTTTCTAATGATTGTACTTAGTGATTAATGATACTTAGTAATTGAATAAGTGCTGATTGAGTTAACTTAGTTGCCCCATGAGTGGAAGAGTGATTATTGTACTCTGATATGACTGAATGAGTGAGTAAGAAGGCAAACTTCCTTAGGGATACCAGATGATTGTTCTTT
Source organism: Pseudochirops corinnae (assembly GCA_028646515.1). Taxonomy (NCBI): domain Eukaryota; kingdom Metazoa; phylum Chordata; class Mammalia; order Diprotodontia; family Pseudocheiridae; genus Pseudochirops; species Pseudochirops corinnae. Next base: position 414,835,836 of record CM053585.1, on the reverse strand, counting down.
GTTCTAAATATTGTGACCACTTTGGTGAAAACTATGTGGCCATTTTAATGATAAGCTGTCATGAATACTATATTGTGATTTTCTGTGATAAGTTGTAATATTGTGAATGCTGTACCTTTATTTTCTGTGAATGTTTTGCTTTGATTTGTTATGGAATAAATAGAGTGTTCACTATACTGTGTAATCAGAACCTTAAAAGATGTTCACAGTAGCATTCTTTTGGAAAGCTGCTTGTGCATGGCATTACAGGGGGAAGCCAATGTAAAGTATTATTCTTATAGCAAACTAGGCAGAGCATGAATCCACATGATTACTAAGGAAATTAGCTTAATAGAGATTTGTTTCATTGAATCCTAAATGTTAGCCAGCATATGAGTTCATTTGAATTAGAAAGAATGAAATATTAAACTTAAAATTAATGAAACCATTATAAACTTTTTAAAACAGTTGGTGGCATCTATACTGTAATCCAGACCAAGGCAAAAACAACTGCAGATGAATGGGGAGAAAATTATTGTCTGATTGGTCCATATTTTGAGCACAATATGAAGACCCAAGTGGAAGAGTGTGAGCCTCCAAACCCTGCAATTAAAAAAGCAATGGATGCAATGAATTTGCATGGGTGCCAGGTACTGTGCTTCCTGTAGGAACTAAAAAAGAACAAAGAAAACATCCAGTTGATTTAGTATTATTTCGAGGTCAGTTGGGACATGAATTGCCAATAAATAAAGTCCTTTCACCTATTTAATATTAGATTAGTGAAGAGAATTTAATAAAAACAATTTTTAAGGAAGTGAGTAAAGTTATAACCCCTGCTGTAGAAGGAGCAATAAATTAACCCCTGCCACCATTTAAGTTAGGTTAATTTTTCCCTAAAAGGTACTGAAACTATCTTTCAGATTTAACTGGCTTGGAGTCTTAAAATCTCAGATGTTCATATCGCTTCTGGTTGCCTAAGTGCAAAAGGAGCTCAAGGAGCTCCAAGTGCCTGACTGGTGAAAGACCATGGACAGCTCAAGCAGGAGGTTCAGCTTAGCTGAATCACCTTGAGATGTCCTCTGTGCCATTCTTGTTGCATATCTTTCTCCTGCTTTGGCTAAGTAAATGTCTTTTTGAATGCCCCGAGTGTCTCATTTTGTTCCCATATCAAATGTGAACTACCACAGAACTGGCCTGAGACAGGCCCAGCCACAACACCTATGGAAGACAACTTAGTCATATTAATGAGCTACCTTTTTTTTGACCTGTCCACAATGAAATTGCAATAGATAGAATTTTGAACTAGGACTGGATTTCTGTATTATATCATTTCTAAAATTTCTTACTAAACTTACGTTGCCTTTGAGAAAGGCAGTATTATCGCTCATTTTAAAAATAGGATTTATAATAATGGAAATCTGAAAGGTTAAATTCTGAGCAGACAAAAGGAATCATTCTATACTCTTGGCATTTTTCTTCATGCTCTCCATTGATTTATGAGCATATCATCAGAAGTGACAGGAACAAAACTTTTCATGGGTACAAAGCATTCTAAGCAGCTTAGCTGAGGAACTAGGACAAATGTTGCCATTTATCTTCTTTTGTACAAAGAAGGAAATGTGAAATGCCAGTAGAGACAATGTGTTATAGGACTTCAGAGAAAGGACAGACGACTGTGGCCTATGGGGGTAGAAGGCAGCCATTTGAAAGTTGGGGGAGGAATAAGAGAGAAAGGTTCTGAAAGACTCCAACAGAGGAGATGAAACTTAAGCAGAATTGGCGGAGAGGGGGAGCAGTAGGATTTAAATAAGTTAGAGAAGAAGGGAAGTCATTGTAGAAAGGTCTAACTACATATGAGCAATATATGCTTTGGAATGCTCAGAAGAAAATGAGTATTTAATTTAATACGTGGATAGAACTTGGATAATATAGATGAATGGATAGTTAGCACAGCTCATTAAGTTGGCTTTTTCAAATAGATATTTCAATCAGGTCTAAGAAAATGATCACTACAGCTTTCTATTCAACTTAGAAAATAATTTTCTACTCATCAAAAGTTATATTCATTCACTAATCACAAGTTTTTCTTACTTGCATAATGAACAGGTTCATTTTGGAAGATGGCTCATAGAAGGGAGCCCTTACGTGGTGTTGTTTGATATAGGATATTCTGCTTGGAATCTGGACAGATGGAAAGGAGACCTCTGGGAAGCATGCCACGTAGGAATTCCTTACCATGACCGGGAAGCTAATGATATGCTTATATTTGGGTCATTAACTGCCTGGTTCTTAAAGGAGGTACTACTTCCAGATAGTGCAATAAAAGGGTGTAATAAAGCTGCTTTCATTTTCAGACACAGTGAATTAGTGCACAAGAATGATTTCACAAGAGACACATGATCTAAGAGGAAGTTGGCAGTATGGGAAAGAGTACTGGGTTAGCAGTCAGGGGCCATGGTTTCCAGTCTCAGCTCTACCATTAACTTATGATACTGTTCTGGGCAAATAATTCTCTCTCTATAGCTCTCATTTATAAAATGAAGGTGTTAAATTAAATGATGCTGAAAATCCTTCACTACACTGAAACTCTATTCTTTTTAGGTTAAGCAAATTAAATGATTATGCAGTTATTAGCTGACCTTTTCAAAGGAATTTGAAAAAATGATTTTAACTGGTGTAAATACTCATTTCTGGAGCACAGCCAAAAAATAGAAATACCATGCCACTCTATCTCTGCTCTAATCTTTCTTCTGATTTTAGAAAACTACAGATATGCTAACCAAACTGTACTTTAAATCTTTTTTCAGAGCCCTGCCAGCTCACTGATATTTTAAAAAGTATCTAAGCCATCATTTTACTGATATAAAAGTCAGTCTAGGTAGACAAGGAGAAACAGATATGTAAATCTGATCGTCAGCTATATAAGTTATCAGAGAGGCAATAAGGATTAGTGAACTGAAAACTGACCTTGGAATCAGCAAGATCAGAGACCCACTTTTGTTACTACAAGGGTGAGCCTGGCCAAATCACTTGAACTTTCAGTGCCCCAGGCAACTCTCTAAGCACTAAAGTTGCATATGAATTGCCCATCTGCAACAGTGGAAAGAGCAGTCTCGCCAAGGAGCATGACACCAATAAAATCACAAGTCTGGAAAAAAAAAATACCAGTAACAATATATCAATGCTATTGCCTTAAATTATCAAAAGCAAGTCTATACATTTAATATTTACAATATTATTTTTAAATTTTTAAAGTAGCATCAATAAGATTTTTTAAAAAATATTAATGTGATATTATTCAGTGATGATGATGACGATGTAACATACTGAAATGATCTGAGTTATGTCTTAAGTACAAAGCTTTGATGTCCGATTCAATAATTTTGCTAATTTTTCATTCAGAATGATAGTAACAAATGTTTAACATTTCAGACTTGATGCTACATAATATGTACTCATCAATGACTCAGCAGCAACAACAAAGAGTGGGGAGGGGGGAGACTTGAGGCAGGTAGATGAACCAGCTGTGCAACAATACAGATGTGAGGTGATGGTGGCCTTCACCAGGGTGTTGGCTGTATGAGTGGAGAGAAGGGGAAATATATGAGGGATGTTAAAGAGGTAGAAATGATAGTATATTGCAGTAGATTGGTTATATGAAGAGAGGGAGAGTGAGGAGTCAAGGATGATGCCAATGCTGGGAGTCTGGGAGACTATGAAAATAATAGTACTTACAATAGTAGTAAGAAAAATAGGAAGAGGGAAGAGCATGGGAGAAAAGGCAATGAGCTCAGTTTTGGACAAATTGAGTTTAAGATGTCCACAGGATATCCAGTTTGAGGCATACAATTGGCAGTTGGAAATGCAAGACTGAAAGTCAGGGGAGAGAGGGGTTAAGGCCAGATAAATAGACCTGAATCATCTGCAGAGATAATTGATTCCATAGGAACTGATGAGATCACCAAGAAAAATGGTATAGGGGAGCAGAACCAGGAGAACATCATACACAATTACAGATGCATTGTATCTGTGATGGCAAACTTTGATAGACTAGGCCAGCAATTCTCAACCTGTGGGTTATGTTCAATTTTAACATTGAAAATACATCCTGCATATCAGATAGATTCATAACAGTAGCAAAATTACAGTTATGAAGTAGCAACGAAAATAATTTTATGGTTGGGGGTCACCACAACATGAGGAACTGTATTAAAGGATCATGGCATTAGAAAGGTTGAGAACCACTGGACTAGGCTCTTCTCAGCAATGCAAGGCTATAAGACAATTCCAAAAAACTCATGATGGAAAGGGCTATCCACATCCAGAGAAGGAATTATGAAATCTGAATGTAGAATGAAGCAAATGACTTGCTCTCTCTCTTTTTTGTTTTGTTTCTTCTTTCTCATTGTTCATTTCATTGGTTATAATTCTTCTTTACAACTTGACTAATGTTTAATGTGAAGGTATTTGTAGAATTTATTTTGAATTGCATGCTGCCATAGGGGGAGAAGGAGGAGGAGAGGAAGGGGGAGAAATTTTGGAGCTCAAAAGTGTGTGGAACTGAATGTTATAAACTCAAAGTAAATAAATGATCAAAAAATAGTATAAAGGAGAAAAGAAGAGAATGAAGAGAGAGCTGTGGAGTACAGCAAAGGTTAACAAGCATTACCTGAATGAAAGGTCCAGCAAAGGACACTGAAAAGAAGCCATTGTCCAGGTAAGAGGAGAACTAGAAAAGAACAGTGTAATGAACACCAAGAGGGAAGAAAGTGGTAAGAAAAGGGTGATCCACAATGTCACCAACTGCAGAGAGGTAAAACATGATGAGGATTGAGAAATAGTCATTAGATTTGGCAATTAAGAGATTATTAGTAATTTTGTAAAGAAGAGCTTCAGTTGAATTATGAAGTTAAAAACTAAACTGAAGAGAGTTTAGAAGACAATGAGAGGAGAGGAACTAGAGGCACTGATTGTAGCTGGCATTTTCAGGTTTAGCCATGAAAGGGAGGAGAAGTAGAGGGCAATAACTCTAGGGAATGGTCAGAACCAGTGAGGGTGTTTTTAAGGATGAGAAAGGCATGAGTATACTTTTAGACAGTAGGGAAGCAGTCATTAGACAGGGAAATATTGAAGATTAATGAGAAAATGGGAATGATGGGAGGGAGTATTCTGTAGGAAAAAGATAACATCAAATGGGATCAACAGTGCAAATTCAGTGATTTGCCTTGGTAAGGAGAATTACTACCTCTCCACATGAGAACAAGGGTGAAGGACAAGATAGAAGGATAAATCATCTGAGTGAGGTGAGACGAGGGAGAAGATGGAGAAGTTCTAAGAAAAGAGTCTCAGTTTTTTTTTCAGTGAAATGTGAAGCAAGGTCTTCAGCTGAGAGAGGTGGTAAGGACCAGCTGTCACTGGTGAGTGAAGGTCACCTTGTGATTGGGGCACTGATGAGGTGGAAATGTAGTAACTGTAAGCAGTTCTTACTCCCTCATACGAGAGACAAGTATGGATGAAAAAAATTTGCAATAGTCACTGTGATAACTGGGCTAATGGGAATTGTGTTCAGTTAGAGAGGTGTAAAAAGATTACCTTGCTGCAGTGAGGGTCCAGGTAGGATTATGAAACTTTAATTTGTACTGTTGCCAGTTAGCATGGTTTTGTGGTTTTCTCTAGTATCATTCAGAAAAATATGAATAACTTGAAGGCAACAGATTGTAAGAGCAATCCAAGGATGAGGCTTGACAAAGCGTGATCAATGATAGAATAAAAGCACAAGAGACTCAAGTATAGAGGATAGAGTAGAATTGAACTGGTTCTTTAAGACAGTTTCAAACTCAAATAGAAACGGGGTCAACTAACCTGTATAATAATCCCTATAGGTATCTGTTGACATAGAAAATCACATATTAGCATTATCTATGTTGAATTGTATTTTTATTTATTTTGTTAACTATTTCCCAATTATATTTATATATTATATATATTATATATATATTATATTATTTGGTTTAGGTCATACTTGGAAGTATTGTGTGCTGCAGATGGTCCATCCATGATTGGCATGTCTGACACCTCTGCAGGGGTTGAGATAGCAAAAGGAGGAAATTGAAGCTTGATCATGAGATAGCCTAGAAAAGAATTGAGGTATTGTAGGTCATCGTAAGGATGAAGAACAGGGTTATGGGTTACAAGGTTGAGAGAAAAAATGAAATGATAGAAGATTATAATTAGATAAAGGAATTTTGTAGTTTATGAATGTAGAAGTGGAAAACTTGTGGATGTTAAGATTATAACCATCTCTGTGCATGACTGAGGTGGAGTGGAAGAGCATACTATATTGGTCATTAGAAATGAGTAGATTGAAGAATTGAGACATTAGGGTGTTTGAGGGAGTATCAATATGTATGTTGAAGATCTATAACACAAAGGCAGGATTTGGAGTAGAGAGAAAGAATGTGAGGCAGACACTGAACCCATTGAGGAAGGAGGGAGTGTGTCCTGAGCATCAGTAGATAATAGCTACCAGAAAACTGGATCATAAATTTGGACTGAATGAACCTCAAAGCAGGAGAGGCTACTGAGATATAGTGATAATAGTCAATGTAAGTACTGACTGCAAATGTAGTCATTGTAAGCAACAACGGGGAGCAAGAAGTTTTCTGACTCCCTCACCACAACCAGTGAGTCTAGGAGTATGAGTGAAAGTGGAACTGGTATTGGAAAAGGTGAGAGCCAGGTGAGTCTGAGGCTGAGTTTTATCAATGGCTGCTTTCCTCTGTAAACTTAACAAACCAATCAATTAATCCATGGGCAAACGTGAATGAAGCACCTACTCTGAGCAAGGTCCTGTGCTAGGAGCTGAAGATTCTGAAAGCTAGAGCTCCTCCTCCCTTGAAAATCATCAGCTAATTTAATGAACATGGAGCAACCCTGACATCTAATCTTAACACAGGAAAGTAACTCTCTGAATTTAATAATGGAGCTTTAGATAATCTTGTGACTGGTGAGTCAAGGTCACCTTTTACTAAAAGGGGTCTTTCCCCCTTTATTTCACTTTCTGAAATATCTATTGACTACTACCCAATCACATCAGAAGGCAAAGTGGAAAGAATGTTTCTTTCAGAGCTATCAAACCCTGGTTCAAGTTCTGGCTTAACTACTTACTACTTTTGTGACCTTAAACTTAATCTCTTTAGGTCTCCTTTTTCTCATCTCTAAAGATATCTTAAAGCCCCACGTCTGATTCTCTGATCATATATGCCCCTAAGGTAAGCAGCACCTACACCACAAGATTTATAAAATATTAGAGCTGAAAGGAACCTAGGAGACTCAGATTCTACTTCTTACTTAGCAAATGAGGAAACTGAAGCTCAGAAAAGGTTAAAGTTTTACCCAAAGTAAAACAGATAGTTAATTTTAGATTATTTCTAGAACCCAGGGCTCCCGGTTTCTAGGTCAAATGTATTTTTTTTCCCATTTCATTATGATATTCTTTCCAATGTGGACTCCCATCATCTTAACATTGATCACTATGTGGGAAGATCAATATCTTAAAATACACCAATCAAATCACCCCCACCCCCTGCAAATATAGGTTAATATTCAACTAAACTCTCCATCCAGTCTCCAGGCTTCCTGAATTATGTTGGGTGCCTTGAAATTATTACTCTTTCACTCATCTCCCTTCACATAAGAGACAAAAGCAAAACTGAGAAGGAAGGATGCTTTTGGTTCCCTTATAAAAGTGGAGGAAGAGTGGATATTGGCAAAACAGTCTGACCCAATGGAGTTAGAAGACCTAGATTTGTTACTAATTGTGTGATCTTCCTACTGCTACTACTACTAACATTTATAGAGCTTACACTATGCTAAGAACTTTACAATTACTATCTCATTTGATCTTCACAATAATCCTGGGAGGTAGATGTTATTATTATTATCCCAATTTTAGAGATGAGGAAACTGAGGCATACAGAGGTTAAGTGACACAGCTAGTAAGTGTCTGAGACCAGATTTGAACTCCAGTCTTCCTGGCTCCTTCAATGCTCTTTCCGCCGTACCACCATCTAATCTCTCTGTTCTTCAGTTTTATTATCTATAAAATAAAGAACAATGAATTCCTATAAACACGTTTTTATGTGAATAAAATTATCTAAACCTGTAGATATGAAAATATTTGGAAATTTTAAGTGTTTTTTTTTTCCTATATCAGGTGACTGACCATGTGGGTGACAAACATGTCATTGTTCAATTTCATGAATGGCAAGCTGGAACTGGACTAATTCTTTCTCGAGCCAGGAGACTTCCTATTGCCACAATATTTACAACTCATGCAACACTGCTTGGAAGGTACCTCTGTGCATCAAATGCTGATTTCTACAACCACCTTGATAAGGTAAAATAATCCTCTCTTGTTCCCTCCTTCTCCTTCTTCCCACCTCTTCCCCCTTCCTTTTTGATTCTTATGATGATCAGAATTAATTGATTCCCAATTTTTAGAAGCCAGACTGCAGAACTCAGTGTTCATAATCATGCTTCTCATGGAAAATCAGACATCTAGTATATGGCACATGAAACATGGCACAATTGTAATCTTTCAGAGAAAACATCTTTTGGGGCCATACAACTTAAATCATATGAAGTATTTAGATTTGTGGAGGATCCAATGTTATGGGGTGTCTTTTCCCACTTTTGGTGATGCAATGGGTGTGATGATGGGCATCATTGTCCCATTAGTGGAGAGAAGGCTATAGAATGCTCTCACTTTCTCACTTTTATTGATAGTGCTGTAATTAATGTAAATGGCAATGAAGGCAGTTAAGTGGCATGGTAGATAGAGTGCTGGGCCTGGAGTCAGGAAAACTCCCCTTCCTAAGTTCAAATAAGGCCTCAGACACTTACTAGCTGTGTGACCCTGGGCAAGTCACTTAGCCCTGTTTCCTCATCTGTAAAATGAACTGGAGAAAGAAGTGGCAAACCACTCCAGTACCCCCAAAATGATTTGGGGATAAAGCATACACAATAGCTGGTGGAAGTTGGGGGGTTTTCTCTCTTCTTTCAGTCCTGATAATACTACCTACATCTACACCCTGGGCATCAAGGAGATTGTAGGCACCTGACCATCAGTATGAGCCCTCTCTCCTCCCAACTCTAAATAAACAAGTGGCTCGGACTTCATAGGTTGAGGGTCAGTACTTACTGTTTCCTTTTAATTCTTTTGGGAGTAAATATGGTATATACATAATGGGAGGGGGAAAATACTGAAACCTGGGCCATAATTCAAGGTAGGCAAGCCATGTATGCCTCAGTGGTCATACTTTTATGTGTACTCACTTTAGAAATGAACCCAACACCATTTTCCATTGTAATTCCATTTGGTATCTTTCCATTTTACGTGACCAGTTGGATAATTTGTCTTTCTGCATATTTATTTAGTCCTTCAGAGTAACTATGTAGTTCTAATCTCAAATTTTCTAATGACTAACCTGGCTAAATTATCTCTTCTCCCTGATGCATAGATATTCTCACCCGCTAAATAAGGAAGTTGTAATAGACGAATTCCAAGGTCCCTTCCAGCTCTAATAGTCTCTAATTCTATGAAACAGAATGCAGATGTGTTTGGGGGTTGGGTGGACAGGGGCATGTTCCAATGATGAGAATGGAAAGTAGTATTTTCATTTCAAAGATATTCATCATGCAGAAGAGTTCATAGCAACAAAACTTAGCATTCATAAAGCAATCAGTGAAAACTTTCCTGGATAAAAAAGGTCAACATGACCCAAAGGCAAGATGATAAACATAAGGAATTTCTTTAAAATATGCTCATTAAGGAATTTGATAGGCAGCAAGGTCTTCAGAGAATTTTCTAGCTGCTTCCTAGAAGGTGATTACTAAAGTCAAACCAGTGATCTGTGACAAGCCTAGTGGACATATCTGACTTTTGTGTGAGACAAGATATTTATCTGAAGAGCACAGGACATTTTTTTCTTTTTAAAATAAACCATAGTAAAGTAAATAAATACTAAGTCAAAGTATACCTTGGACCTACTTAATTGCTTCCCCTTCAGAAATACTTTTGTCAATATGAATACAGTAGAAGACATTCATATTATAATTCTATTCTTTTGGGAAAAGGAAATAAACTTATATTTATTGATTTCATACTGTTTATTTTATATTACTATTATTATTTGTTATAGAATAAAAATAATACAATGAAAAAGATAAAAATTCCTATAATGGGCTTACATTCTATTATAGGTGATGCATAGAAGAGCATCAAATGATATGTATTGACATTTAAAAAAAAAAATCAGTGTTGCTAAATGTTTGGTTTCCCTTTGTAGGAACCTGAACCAGCCCCAGTTAAGTTGAGTAGGAAGGCAAACTAAGGTATGATACTAGACAAGCACAAGAAAAATATTCAACTTTTATATGGGTAGAAGGAATGAATTTTATGTTAAGAATTAATTGGAACTGATTAAAATTTTTTATTTGCCTCTTACTGGGAACACTGACATCAGCTCACAAGTTCCATAAAAACCTGTCATCTAAGGGAGGATTGTCAGTTTGTGACACGTTTGTAACTTTTTTTCCAATTTTTTAAAAACAATTCTATTTAAAGTTTTAAGTTCCAAATTCTATCCCTCCTTTCCTCCTTCCCTTCCCCCTTCTCTGGGACAGTAAGCAATTGATATAGGTTGTCCATGTACAATTAGGTAACACATTTCCATATTAGTCATTTTGTACAAAAAGACTTGAATAAAAGAAAAAAATGAAGGAAAGAAAGTGAAAAAATAGCATGATTCAGTCTATATTTAATCAATATTAGTTCTTTTTCTGGAGAAGGATAGGATGTTTCATCTTTAATCTTTTGGGATTGTCTTGGATCTTTGGATTGCTAAAAATAGCTAAGACTTAGGTGTTAACTCGTTCACAGTTGTACATCAAACAATATTGCTGTTACTGCGTCCAATGTTCTTCTGGTTATTGTCATTTCATTATGTATCAGTAAGTGTTGTGAGGTTTTTCTGAAATCCTCTTGCTTGTCATTTCTTATAATACTATAATATTGCACTACAATCCTATACCAGTTTGTTGAGCAACTCCCCAACTGATGAACATCCCTTTGATTTCTAATTTTTAGCCACTACAAAAAGAGCTACTACAAATATTTTTGCACAAATAGGTCCTTTTCCAATTTTTTGGATGTCTTTGGGATATAGACCTAGCAGTGAACGAATAACCCTGACCAAGGGTATGCACAGTTTTATGACCCTTTGGGCATAGTTCCAAATTGCTCTCTAGAATCCAACATTTTCCGTTTTTGTTATATTAACTACTTTGGTAGTTATGAGGTGGTATTTCAGAGTTGTTTTAATTTTCATTTCTCTGATCGATAGTAATTTGGAGCATTTTTTAACATGACAATAGATAACTTTGATTTTTTGTCTGAAAACTGCCTGTTCATGTCCTTTGACCTCTTATCAATTATGTATTTTTTTTTTTTATAATTTTGACTCAGTTCTCTATATGTTGGAGAAATAAGGCCTTTGTCAGAGATTCTTCACACTAGTGAATTTTCTGAGACGGAGGTGGGGGGGCATTTATTCACCTTTCACCCCCATCAATCATCTGTCCAACCAATCTCCCAACCATGATGACATACAAATATCACTACAGCAAGAAGCATCCTGACATTTCCTTTTGCTTTTATAGTCCATTGTCTTGAATGTACACGGAGTAAATCAATTCCCAGATTAAAAAATGGGGGTAGTGCTATTTCAGAATGAAGAGAAGTAGAAGCGTTTTTAAACAATAATCTTCTTGATTCTGGCTTCCCACTTCTAATCAAGCCTTATGATCCTTATGGCCAAATAGAGGGCCACTCCTTGGATAGCCAGGCGGTACAGTAGATAGAACACCAGGCTTGGAGTCAGGAAGATCTGAGTTCAAATATAGCCTCAGATACTTGCTAACTGTGAACCAGGGCAAGTCACTTAACCCCTATTTGCCTCAGTTACTCATCTGTAAAATGGGGACACACTAGAGAAGGAAAATGGCAAATCACTCCAGTGTCTGCCAAGAAAACCCCAAAGTCCATGGGCTTGTAACACCATGCACAAACAGCTTTCCAGAAGAATGCTACTGTGAACAGCTTTTAAGGTTCTGATTATACAGTATAGTGAACACTCTATTTATTCCATAATAAATCAGAGCAAAACATTCACAGAAATCAAGGTACAGCATTTGCAATATTACAACTTATCAAAGAAAATGGTCACATAGTTTCCACTACAGTAGCCTCAGAGTTTTGAACAAAGAACAATAATTTAGTAACTCAAGCATTCACAAAATCCTTAATTCAGTCATAAAGTACAATAGTCAAAGTTTTCCACTCATGGAGCGCACTTGGTTACAAATAAATTACTTATTCAATCATCAATCAGCAAGTACAATCATTTAGTCAATCAATCATCCTTCATTATTCACTATTCAATCATTACAAACTACAAAGACCCTCCACCCCTAGGTCACTAGTAAATTTACAATTTCTCAGTCAGTACACAGTATCCAAGTAAAGTCTTCTTTCAGCTTCACTCAGGGTGGTTTCTCAGATTCCCTGGCTCCCCTTACATTGTCCCAGATCCTACCTGGATTCACCAAAATGTCACCTGAGTTCAAAGGCAGCCAGCTCCCAGGTTCTTGTCCAGTTCTCCAAGCAGTTCCTGTTCCATATTGGAGCTCACAGTGTCCATCTCACATCCTTCATAATCTCTGTTCCCAGGAATTCAAGGATTTACAAAGCCACAAACAGACAAAGTCTCAGCATCATAGTTATGCTTCCTCAGTCCCTTGGCAACTATGGCTGGCTCTCAGACCCAGAAGAAGTCTCAGCTGGCTCCCAGAATCAAAATCACTCCATCTAGGTTTTCACAATCAAAACCATTCTCTTCAGCCTGGGGGCGGGGGGCTTTCCTCTTCAGCCTCCTCAGTACCTCTTCAGCCTCCATCTAGTTTGCTTCAAGAAGATCTGTCTCAGTTCTCAATTCTCAATTCTCAATTCTCTCCAGCAGCTGCTCTGCCTACAGATGCTGGTCCCAAGAAATTCTGCCTTTCCCTCTCTGGGGCTTTTCCTTATACACATACAGCATTAGCTTCCTGTTTCAGCCAACCTCTTCCTGTTACGTCAGCAACAGGGGACAGGAGTTCATATCTTCTGCTTCCCCAACAGAGGCTTGATCGATTACTAAGTGCTAAGTACATGCTACCTTTGCCAACAGAAAGGAATCCTCAAATTCAAATTACATTACCATTACAGGGCTCCTGTAAGAGTCGGGCATGACTGAACAACAACAGTACAACACCTTTCTTCAGTCAGTCAATAAACTTTCATTAAGCACCTATTATGTATATGTTCATGTAAATCTTTACAGACACTGTGCTAAACACTATGAGGATACAAAGAGAAGCAAGAACAGTTCCCTTATTCAAGAAGCTTATAATCTACTGGGGAAAGACAATATATAAAAAGAAATTGAAAAGTAGGGGGAGGGGAAGAACAGGTACAATCCTTCTTCAAGCGTGGCTCTGCAAGGCTATGACTTCTTCCCAGTGTCATAGATTCTCAGAATTGGAAAGGACCTCCTAGGCCTTCAAGCCCACCCCAAACCTGAGCATGGATTCCCTCTACAATGTCCTAAAAAAGTGCTCGTGCAACCTTTGTTTGAAGACCGTAAGTCAGGAGGAAACTGCTACAGGCCGTCCATTTTTAATCTTTAATTGTCAGGAAATTTTTCTTGCCTTCAAAACTAAAGTTACCTTTTGGCCACTTAGGATCACAGATTTCAAGCTGAAAGTGGTCTTAGAAGTTATTTAGTGCCCCTCTAGACACATACTCATTTAACAGATCAGGAAACTGGGTCCCACAAAAGTTAAATGACCCTGGGTCACAACAACTTTTAAGTCCCCAACTCCCTCGTTAAATCATGGACTTCACTGTTCCATGGAATGTAAGCCAAGAGCAGTAACTCATATCAACTTGATGATTTTCTCACATCAGTCCTATGACATAGACAGTATAAATTTTATTGTCACCATTTTGCAGATTTGGAAAGCGAGCTTCGGACAGTTTAGTGACTTGCCCAAGGTTACACAGCTAGCAAATTCCAAGATACCTTGGTAAGTCACGGTACTTAACTGTTGACCTTGGTCAACACAACTTTCCTGTGTAGACCAGGGTGCAGCAATGGCCTTGAATGTTGGCCAGGCCTTTGCTTTCCTACTGATTCAGCTTCTCTGTTCTAAAATCTGTCAGTTCAATCATCTGCTCAGCATCAGTTAGCTTCTAATTATGGCCTTGCCTTGCTATAATGTTCTCGGGAGGCATCTCTGCTTCCTTTTCTATTTTAAGCCCAGATCAGCCCAGCCTCTGAAATGTTCTCACTGTACCATCAGCACAAATTTTCTGATACCTACTTTATCCTGACCTGATCAAGTGCTTGCTCAAAACCAGTTCCAATTAACCATCCTGAACACAGAACTCAGAGGAGTAGAGCTTGAAGTGACCTGAGATAGTATATATTCCAACACATTTGTTTCAAAGATGGAGAAAGAAACTGAAACCCTGAAGGAAGTGAATTGCACTGGGTAATAAACTGATCATTGACAGGGCCAGAAATTAGAATTCAGCTCTTGTGATTCCTAATCCAGTGACTTCCAGGACTCTTTTTATTATACTGCATTCCTTCTCTAATTGAATTGGTTGTTGTTCATTTTCTGATGCTCTGTGACTCCTTTTCTTGGCAAAGATACTGGAATGGTTTGCCATTTCCTTCTCTAGGTCACTTTACAGATGAAGAAATGGAGGCAAACAGGGTTAAGTGACTTGCCCAGGGTCACACAGCTAGTAAGTTTCTAAGGTCACATTGGAACTCAGATCTTCCTGAGCCCTGGCCCAGTACTCTATCCACTGAGACCGAGCCACCTAGTTGCCTCCTCAACAATTGAGCAAGGCATATCAACCTCATTCTTACCTAACCATTCACAACTGCAGGCCTACCCTTGCTCATGCTCACTAGGAAAGAAAGACCTTCAGAGAATACAATGGCTCATTTTACTTTATCCAAAGTCTGAGGAGGCAGACTATCTCAAATAGTAACTATATTTTGAATTTATGTTATTTTCTCCCAGAAATTTAAAATAATATATGTATACAGAATCTAAGATTATCTTTTCACTGTTATAAAAGTATAAAAATACCCATGAATATGACTGTGTAACCCTGTCCCCAAGAAGAGTAACCCTGTGCTAAGTAAGGAAAAAGAAGGGTAAAATCTGCATGGCCTATGTTGATGGGTACCACCATGGGTGCTGGCATGGCCTATGTTGGTAGTTAATTTTGCCCTTCTCGGTAGGGTTGGGACCAGAGACAGATTATTGGTTGCTATTTATTATAAATTCAAGATTTTTTATATTGTTGTATACTAACATTTGAAACATTCTAGTAAATCACTTGCAAGGTAAAGGGATATGATTTATGATATATCAGCCCAAGAGTACTACCTCATTTTAAAAAACACTCCTACCCAAGGGCCTGGTATGTACCAATGAATTAAATGGTAGGTTGACTCTCCACCTACATGTACCAGTGAACCATGTACATTAGGAACTCGACTCACTGACTCACTGAGTATGTGTAACTTAAAGTCAATGCCCCAAGTTTTGAGAATTTAAGTGACATTTCCTTCACTCCCCCCCTTTAAAAATTTTGGGGATTGCAAAACTGAAAAGAGAGATTAGATCTAATCTGTCTGTTAAAGCCCAGGAACATACTAGAAATGACAGTTCTTTATTACTGATGAGACAAGAACTCTCTCTCATATTCTCCAAAAATGCCACTGAGCTCCAAACCAAGCTAAAAGTCTATAGAACAACTAAAGGGTAAACTGTTACTTTAAATTATAATTTTATAACACCCAAATAGTTATTTACATTTTGAAAAATACTTTCATATATATTATCTCCTTTGGCACTCACAATAAACCCTTCCAGACAGAGCAGGGGACATTATTCCCACTTTAAAGATGAGTTCTTAGCACCTACCATGCCAAGAAACTTGACCTTCCTCATCTTTGATTCCTTACCCACAAAACAATGGGATTCCTTGCAGTCCTAACAGCCTAACAGCCTAACAGCTCATAGCATTACCAGGCAAAGCTTAAAAATGGCAAAATTATAGAAGGATCTCATTAGAGGGATAATAAGGCAGTGGTAGAGTTTAATAGCATCTGCCTTAACATATGAACTTTTTATATTGTTAGTATCTAAAAGAACCACCACTCAGATAAAAGTGAAAGCAGTTAATTTTTTATAGCCTCTTAAGGTTACCAGGGAGTTGGAAAATAGCAGTAGGATCTAACAATTTATTTCTATGTAAATAGCCAGTAGTAGAATACTTTACAATTAATTTAATGAGGCATAAAGTGATCATGCAGGCCATAAACTTAGGAAAATCCTTTTACTTCTATGAAATAAGATTAATGATTATTTCTTATGCTGGGTTGAATTTTAACCTATAATGTTTATGGGCAATATCTTCAGACACTATGAGAATTTAGAATCTCAAGGGAAAGAAATAGTCCGATTTATTTTTTAAGTGTAGGAAATGAATGTGCTAAGCAGCTATAGAGTATTAATATTATATGTCAGTTTTTTGTTAAATAATTAAAATAGGAAGTGAAGAAATAATTTTTATAGTTAATAGCTTTTTTAATTTTTTATTACAATCCCTCCCCCTTCCTTGCCAGCCTGGTAAAGCTTAAGAACCTATTCTCAGAATTATTATTAAGTTATAAAATAAAATACATAAAATTACAAAGGAAACCAATTATATTGAGATACAGTTATCAAAGTATATTTTTAAACATAGGTTTAGAGGCCTCAGTTAAAACTCCCTAATTTTGCTGAACCTTCAAAAATAGCATCTTTGATTTCATTCTAATAAGTGAGATTCCTTTTTTCTATATTTGATTAAATCTGTTTCAAAGGTTTTCAGTATGTCTGTGAACCTAAGACTTGATGAAGTAGGGATTATTACCAGAGAGGGGGAAATGTGGAATTGTATGTGTGTATGTGTGTGTGTGTTGCATGTGTGTGTATGTTGCATGTGCATGTTCATGTGTGTGTGTGTGTGTGTGCATGGTGTGTGTAAGGGGTGTGGGTTGGGTTTAAGAAGAAAGAGGGGGCTGGTAGGCACCAAACTGAAGAAGAAAAAAATGGTCTTTTTTGATGCCCATGTGTTATTTTCATGTTAAATATATTCATACATTAAATACATACATATATAAATACACCAAATACATTAATATCAAATACATTTAAATTAAATTAATTAAATTTCATATCAAATCCATTTAAAATGCTAATAATACTAGAAACCCACTTGTTAAACATCTGAAAGATCCCTTTAGATCTTCAATTGTCTGTATTTTACAATTTAAGAAATACTGGTCACCATACAAGTTTGGGGGTCATAGGTCTTGATAAAAATTCAACACTAGGTAGGTGGCTTCCACATTCCACATAAGGTAGGGCTAATATGTCCCAGTGATTAGGCAAATGGTGAGACACAGGAAGGCAATTCTGCCCCTAAGGATAGATTTCAAATACTGAAGTGAGTGAGAATACATTAAAAAAAAATCAATTTGTATCAGATACCAGTTGATTTAGATTATGTTTTATAATAAATAATAACAAATAAATGTTAGATAAATAAATTATTTATTAAGTTAAAAGGATTAAGATGAGAAAGAAAACCAGTAAAGGAGAAAGGATATAAACAGGGAAGTCAATATCATATTAGAAGGTGATATATAACAAAATATGCCAGGGAACTGAGTTTGCCTACCTCAATCTGTCTCTAAATCTTTTTTTTTTTAAATCATAGCTGTTTATTTATGTAGGAATGCTTTTATTTGCACATGGTCATAGATAGATATTTGCACATGGTCATAGATCGATGTCACATCATGCTCTCTCCTAATTCAGCCGTATCTGCCAAGCCATGTGCTCATATAATAAGCCTCAGGGCCACATCTAGGATGGAGATTGAGTCTTCATCAGGCTGACAACACCCAAGGGGACACCCTTTATCGTCCTGATTCCCTGTTGGCCCACCATTCCTGTGCCTTGTGGTCCTCTCACTGTCTATACTGCCTGGCACGATTATTCCTGCTCCATCAGCTGGCTCTGGGCCACCATCCCCTCTATACTTAGGGTCCCATTACCAAGAAGCTTATCTACTGGCACCCAACTTTCTCTATTACTGGCTCCTGTTCTTATGCCCAGGAAAAT
Source organism: Pseudochirops corinnae (assembly GCA_028646515.1). Lineage (NCBI taxonomy): Eukaryota > Metazoa > Chordata > Mammalia > Diprotodontia > Pseudocheiridae > Pseudochirops > Pseudochirops corinnae. The sequence continues at coordinate 414,817,500 of CM053585.1, read as the reverse complement.
TCACTTGTTAGCAATGGATGGGAGAGCAGGCTAAAGAACAGCCAGCCTTGGTAAGATAAGTGAATCTGTCTTACCTATCTAAGAGGCTGGTACATAAGTTTCCCAAAGCTGGAGATTTTGATGCATAGCTTTGTTAGCACTAATAGTTTTGTTTTCAAGGTTGGAACAGAAACTAAAACATACAATTTAGATTCATCTTTTGAAACTTTCAGCAGGAGAATGGGCCTTACTGGGTGCTTGGTTTATAAATCCCACTCCCCCCCCACTCCCACCCAATTATATATTCCTCCAGGCTTAAAAATTCCTGGTCATGGTTCTGTTAAGGCTTGAAACACCACAGACACTTCTGCCCTATCAAACATCCTCAAACAAAAGCAATGAGAGACATTTGTTTGGCTTTATTTGTGCAGGAATTTCAACAGAGGCAAATGTGTGTGCTTTGTTTAACAGTTTGATATAGACAAGGAAGCCGGGGAGAGACAGATTTACCATCGGTACTGTATGGAGCGGGCTTCTGTCCATTGTGCTCACGTGTTCACCACGGTTTCTGAAATCACTGCCATAGAGGCTGAACACATGCTGAAAAGAAAACCTGGTAATTGTCATCTACATGGTCTGTCAGTGGGCTCTGAAGTTGATGGATGAAGTGATAGAGGCATGGAGGGATGGGGAGGAACGATATGGTACCTCTTATCTGTGACAGTCAGGTGGCAGTGGGTGGAGTGCTGGGCTAAGTATCAGGGAGATCAGAATACAAATCCAGGCTCAGACATTTCCTAGGTAACCCTGGTCCAGTCACTTAATATCGTCCTGCCTCTGTTTCTTTATCTGTAAAATAGAATAATAATAGCATCTACCTCCTAGGGTTATTTTGAAGATAAAATCAGATACTTGTAAGACACTATTAAAAACTTAAGGTGCTATATAAATGCTAGTTATAATAATAATAATAATAGCCATTATTGTTATTATTTCCATTCAAATCCCTATATTCATTCATAGAGGATAGCTTTTACAAAATACCATTGTTGTCAATCATTTCAGTTGTGTCTGTCTCTTCAGGACCCCTTTTGGGGTCCTATTGCTTTTTGTTTTAACAATGCTTACAACATTTACTATAGCCTGTCTCAGGTTACATTTATTTGTGTACATATCCTATCTTTCCTGTTAGTTTGAAGGTTACTTGTGATAAAGTTTTGTGTATTAGAAAAATGCCTTGCTCACTGTTTTTGTTTAGTAAGTGTTCACCGAATGAACACATTACACTGTGATTGAACAAATCTTTAACAAAAAGTCTTGGAATAGAGAGTCAGTGAAAGAGGTCTTTCTTCATTCCTACTGTAGAGAATCAGCTGAACTACTGTGGTTGTTGGGTTTTTTTTTAACTAGCGGGAAAAGGACAGACTAGAGAGTTGTTTTAGAGAAAGAATCAAGAAGATATTTTGCAACTGATTGGGTATGTGGTGTGAGGGAAAGTGGGAAGTTGAAGATTACTTCCAGGTTGCAGATTTGGGTGATTAGAAGGATGATAGTGCCCTCAAAAAAGACAGGAAGATTCTGAAAAGCATTGAGTTCTGGGGGAAAGGGCATTGTTCCCATTGTGGATGGACTGAATTTGAGATGCCTATGAGATGTCTAGTTTACAATGTCCAATGGGAAGTTGATGATGTGAGTCTGAGACCCAGGAAAGTGACTAGGATTAGAAATATAGATATGAGAGTCATCTGGGTAGAAATAATTGAACCCATGGTTATTGATGAAGTTTCTGAGAGTATAGAGAAAGATAGAGAAAGATGAGAAGAGGGCCAAAGAGAGAGCCTTGGGAAACACCCACAGTTAGGAGGTGGGATATGGATGATGAAACTGAGACAGCCTGGTCAGACAAGTATGAGGAGAATCAAGAGAGAGCAAAGCTACAAAGCCCCCAAAAGAAGTAATATCCAGGAGAAGAGAGTAGTTGACAATGACAAAGACTGTTAAGAGGTCAAGAGGGATGAAGACTAGGGGGAGAAGCCAAGCATTTGGCAATTAAGAGATCATTGGTAGCTTTGAAGAGAGCAGTTCCCTTTGAATGAAGGTTAGGAAACAAGCTTATAAAAGAAAAGGAAAGGAGACAGTTTCCTTCCCCCCAGAGGAGTTCATTTGCAAAAGAAAGAGATACAGAATGAAGACTTAAGGAGATGATGTGGTCAAGTGAGAATTCATTAAAAAAAACAAAACAAAACGTAGGACAGGGATGCCCAGGTGGCACAGTGAAAAGAGCACAGACCCCAGAGTCAGGAGGACCTGATTTCAAATTTGACCTCAGACACTTAACAATTAATAGCTTAATAGCCTTGTGTTATGGGAATCTAAAGATCTTCCCTGCCCCTAGGCCCTTTGCTAAAGTGGCTACGTGACTCTGAGGACCCTTGGATATTTGAAAGTATACTCTGTTCCCTAATAGGCTGAATGTGGTCACGTGGAGCCTGTGGCACCA
>CM053585.1:414794171-414807981 GCA_028646515.1 Pseudochirops corinnae | reverse complement strand
AAGCCGTCTGCTGATCTGTTTTTCTGTTTGTTTGTAACTTCTGTTTGTATTCTCTGAAGTTCAGGGTGCTGACTTTTCCCCCTGAACTAGGTAAATGATATGTTTGATTAAAGTAAGATTGTTAACCCATTTTGAGTTGCTTTCCTTTAGAAAAGCAGATCTAAGAACCTGTGCTAGTAGCTGCCCTAGGCATGCTAGGTGCTTGCTGTTACACCTTGTGACCTTGGGTAAGTCACTTAGCCCCAGTTACCCTGCCTTCCCCCCTCCAAAAAGGAAAAAAAATGTAGGACACCTTAACATGTTTGTAGGCAACAGGAAATGAGACAATAGGGAAAGATCGAAGATTAGAGAGAATTATGGGGGTGAAATTCTGGTAGAGAGACAGGATTAGATAAGTACAGGGGTTAGTCTTGCATAGGAATGAGAGGGACCATCTCTTCATCAGAGACTAGAGTATAAAAAGAAGAGAATTGGAGAAATTAACAGCTTTTGAGATTCATAGAAGGGAAGAAGAGGACAAGATATCAATGACACTGGGAATACCCTTTCTTTGCCTCCAAAAATGCCCAGGCTTCTCACTAATACCAGAAATTCCATGATCTGTGCTTTATTCCATTGCCCAGAAGCTAATATATTCAGCAGGGAGTGAGAGCAAGAGCAAAAGATAAACCCACTGAGAAACATATGGAGAAAGAGAGAGAGAGGGAGAGAGGGAGGGAGGGAGGGAGGGAGGGAGAGAGAAAGGAGAGGGGGGAGGGAGAGAGAGAGAGAGAGGCAGGGAGGGAGAGAGAGAGACAGACAGACAGAGAGAGATACAGAGAGAGAAAGAAAAAGAGAATAGGAGAAAGAAGAGGAGAGGAGAGAAGAGGACAGGAGAGGAGAGGACAGGAGAGGAGAGGAGAGGAGAAGAGAAAAAAAGAGAAGAGAGGAGAGGAGAGAAGAGGAGAGGAGAGAGCAATTGCTTATATTTGGGCCATAGCAATAGAATAATTATGATAATATTAAATTTAGGGATGGTAATAAGGCATCAGAAAGTATTGGGAAGTAAATAGATATTGAAAAAATGAAAAAAAGGAATAAAAATCTTAGAGTTCTTACTACCTTTATTATTGCTCCTTTTTTTTTTTGGAGGGGGGAAGGCAATGCAAGTGGGGTTAACTGAATTGCCCAAAGTCACACGACTAGTAATTGTGTTAGGTGTCTGAGGTCGGATTTGAACTCAGGTCCTCCTGACTCCAGGGCCAGTGCTCTATTCACTGCACCACCTAGATGCCCCATATTGCTCTTCTTTAATTGAAGCATATGGTATCAAAACAATCTGGGTTCAGATTCATGTGCAACAGCATCATGGTGTGGTAGAAAGACCAGACCTTCAAATTCCTGCTTCCTTCCTTGTGAGCTATGTGACCTGGGAAAAGCCACTTAACTCCAACTGTAAAATAGATCAATATTTCATAGAGTTGTTAGGATGAATGGGATAATGTATATAAAGTGCTTTTCAGACCTTAAACTCTATATGAATGTTAACTATCATGGTTCAAATGTAAAATCAGAAATGTAGAGCTCAAATGGAGTTTCAGGGTTTTATTCTGAACCTCTTATGACCAGTGATATTTCAATCAATTTCACCTCTGACTAGAGAAAGGTTAGGACTGAAGTTGTGAAATCCTTGGACACTCATAACTTAGAAAGGGCAATGGACTTTTGTTGATCATTAAACTGAAATGCTTTCCCAAGGGCATTCTTCTTAGTATTCACCTCATATAGCATGGCTGTGCTTGTGTTTTTATTTGAATCTCCATCACCCCCAAATTAATGTTGCAGTCACAGCAACAGCACTGAGTGAATGAAGGATTACACAATGAGAGAGAAATAGAGATTTGAGATATCAGGCAATTAACCATTTAGTAAGGACTTATGAGCTTGATACTGGGGACACAAAGACAAAATCCTTGCTTTTGAGGGGCTTACATTCTAGAAATGGCATTTTAGATAAGTATTCACTGAGACTGCCATCAAAGGACACTTTACAAACCTTTTGAGGTACAGAAAAGCTGGGAGAATATTTACCCCTCAAGTGAGGATTTACCTAAATTTAGAAATTTTGCCTCTGAGAAGCAAATCTAAAGTACCCACTAACAGTGCTACTATTCCTGAAGTAGGGCTGGAGCCTGGTTGTGGGTGAGAAGGAGAGCAGAGAGAGTGCTGGAATGACAACAGACTTTTGGTGGGAGAGTAGATCAACTGTTTCTCAGGGTCGTTTCATTTTCCAGTGAATCAAAGTAAGCAGAGGTTAAGTGACTGGTCCAAGGTCACACAGTAAGTATCTGAGACCAGATTTGAACTCAATTAGGTTTTCCCAACTCTAGGCCCAGGACTGTAACCACTGAGCCATCTAGCTGCCCCCATTATGCTTATAGTTCATTCTCCAAGACTCTGTAGCATGCTTGGTGGCCACAGCCTGTAAAACTGTCTCAGCAGAAGGGTTAAACCAGGTTGAGGGCAACCAATAAGTCTCAAGAGTTAAGCCAAGTGTCTACCCCAAGCATGTGAAGCCCTCGCTGACAGAATGGGTGAATGAGAACAATTTGTTCCAGTAGCCATGAATGCAGCTGAAGCTGTGAAGCACTTAAAAGCTTAGTCAGACATTGAAGATGCTACAGTCATCCACTGTATCCCAAGCCATTGCCAGTTGTCTTGACTTTTCTCCTGCCAATGGGCTTCAGTGACTGTGGAAGAGACAGTGAGGCTAATGACTTTGTCCAACTCTGCCTCAATTAAATCAAGTTAAGATATCACCCATGATGTTACTGGTCCTCTTCAAAACAAAGGATGAACAACAAACTTTGGAAGATAGTCTATGGTCAATCAAGTGAGGGGAGATTAGAATGGCCAAGATTAGGAAGGTTATATTGGGATCTATGCCATTCAATAGAGTCTGGGGATGTTGGAGTCAGGCATCTCTCCATCTCTCAGCAGCCTTACCTATAACATTCTCATTATCTCCCAGCAATTTACAAGGAGGAGAAACATGAGAATGAAACTGGGAGTGGCAGGCAGTCCCTAATCATAAACTTTCTTGTGGTCAAGCTAGATACTTTGGTACAGGGAAGAGTTGGAGGAGAAAATATGGGCTGCCCTCCCCCCTAATGGTAGGTTCTGGTGAAGTCTTTGCCTTCCTAGCTAAGACCTTCCTCTTTTGTCATGTGAAATTTACACTAGGCAGGGAGAAATGGTTGGAATTCCTGAGGAACAAACAATAGAATTCCAGGGCTTGATTGAAGTAGGGTCCTTTTCCCTTAGCTCTCCTCAAGAGAAATTGCAGCGGCTCTGGAAATGAGGGTATAAAACACTGGGCTGGTGCAGACACTGGGTATACCCAATCATTTCTTATGTCCTCTTTCTATCTCATCCCCAAATACCCAGTAGCATGAGATTATACATATGATAGGCCATCATCTTAAGGAGGGATAGATGTTATGTTGGGCACTGGACCTGTATGCCAATACTGGTGGGTATGGTGGGGAGAAGCAGTTGGGTGAAAAGATATGTTAGACCTTCATGTTTTCCAGATTTACATCACAGACAGGCCACACATGGCCTAACCAGCATGTTCTTAGTGAGAAGTTGTTTAAATAGGAAGATATAGGTTTCTATGTCTCCTGTTTCCATAGCCCTAAACTCAAAAGCCACTTCCTTCTCATTCAACCCTTTGTATTATGACTATCAATCTCACAACCAAACAAAAAGTCTTGTTCTTAGGTTTTTAAGTCTGTTCAGTGCTAAATTCAAGAACTTTTTAAGTCCTTGTTCTTTTTTTTTATCTCTATGTAACTTTTGACATGGTGATCACATCTTCTCCTGAATTTTTTTGCCTCCCTCCGATTTCATTGATAATGCTCCCTCCTGGTTCTCCTTCTAGCTGTCTACTCCTCAGGCTCCTCTGATAGACTATTCTCCATGCACTATTCTCTCACCACAAGGGACCCCAAGAATCTGTTCTGGGACCTATTTCTTCTCTCAGTTATCTCATCAACTCCTATTGACTCCCAGAAGATCATACTCAACCCTAACCTCTCTCCTGACTTCCAGTTCCTCATCACCAATTGCTCGTTTTATGTCTTGAACTGGATGGACCAAAGACATCTCAAAATAAGCATGTCCAAAATAAAATTTTTCTTGTCTTACCTCTAATCTAGTTCTCTAAACTTCCTACTTCCTATTGAGGACACTTTCTGGTCCCAGAGATTCATAATCTTAGCAGCATTTTTGACTCTTCCATCTCCCTAACTTGCCATATCCAATCAGTTTCCAAGTCATTGTTATTGTTGTTTTTTTCCTCAATCTCCATAATTTCTCTCCCATCTAATCTCCTTCTTTCCCTTCACATGACCACTGCCTTCCTTCAGTTCCTCATCACATCTCACATGTACTGTTTGAGTAATATTTTAACCATACTTCCAGCATTCTGTTACTCTGCACTCTAATTCTTCCTCTATAAATACATCTACCAAAATGATCTTCCTCTAGTACAAGTGTGACCACATCACTCTCCTGTTCACTGACAGTGTCATTATCCTGTTTAAGAAATGCCAATAGCTCTCTATTGCTTCTAGGAGAAAACAGTGACTTCTTCACCTTGGTCCTTAAAGATCTAGTCTGGCTCCAGATAAATCATATTATTCTTTTTCTTGAACTATGTTTCAACCTAAGGGATCTATTTACTATTCCTTGAACTCTGCACTGTATGGCCCACCTATTTGCCATTGTATATGCTAGAAATGCATGGCCTTCATTATACCCTTCGTTAAAATCTTTAGTTTGTCTTTTTCAAGATTTGGTTGAAGCAAAGATTGGTGCAGTGGGAAACATCCTAAATTTGGAATCATGTGAAACTGAGGCTTGTCTGCCTCATGAGAGATAATAGAATGTCAGAACCAGAAGGGGCCTTAGAGGTCACTTAACCTTGTCTGTACCTAACTAGAAATCTGAACCTATCAAGTAGTCTCTTTATTGATAACTCTGAGTGGATCCACTGTTTACTGAGGTAGCCCATTCCACTTGTTGACAGTTTGAGTTGTTAGAATGGTCTTCTTTGTGTTGAACTGAAATCCAGTTCCTGGCAGCTTCCATTGCTTCTGGTTCTACCCTGTTGGACCAACCGCTACAAATAGAATACATCTATTTGATCATCCTCCATATACTTGATGACAGTTACCGTGTTCTTGCTAAAGTCTTTCCTTTCCCAGGCTAAACATCTCCTCTTTCTTCACCTGAGCCCCCTTATGCTATGAACCAGTTTTCTTGCCATCCTGATTACCTTCCTGTGGACATCCTTCAGTTTATCAATGACCTCCCAAAGCTGCCACAGTGACACTGAAAGCCAAACACAGGATTCTAGATGGAGTCTAACTAGGGTAGAATACAGCAGGACTATCACCTCCGCTCTTTGGATGTTATGCTTCTATTAATATAGCCTAAAATCATGTTGGGTTTTTAGGCTGCAAAATCATACTACTGCCTCATAATGAGCTTAAAGTTGACTAAATCTCTGGCTCTGACTTCTCCCTGCCTTTCCAGATGTTGTTACTCCAAATGGCCTGAGCATTAAGAAATTTTCAGCAGTGCATGAGTTTCAAAATTTACATGCTTTGTATAAATCCAGGATCCAGGATTTTGTTCGTGGTCATTTCTATGGGTATGTACATGGGCAGCAGGATCAGAAGTCTTGGAACTGGAGGGCACCATAGAAGTTATCAAGTCCAACCTGCTCACTTTATAGATTAAGAAAATGAGGGCCATAGAGTGATATATCTAGGTCTCACAGGTAGCAAGTGGCAGAGCTAGGATTTGATCCCAGGTTTTCCAATTCCAAATCTAACACTTTTCCCATTGTACCAATACACTTTCTCTAACTCAAATCAGCACATGAATTTTAATAGTTATCTAACACCCAGAAAACAAGATTATAACCATAGATGAAAAAGAATTCCATGTTTTCCTACTGATCTATTCCTTTTATCCACATAGGATATATTCCATTTGGTCGAGAACCATGATTTCATGGCTATAGTGAAGGAAGCTCCTACCAATGCAAACAGTCAATTGTTCTGCAACTTATAGTCTTGGAAAGTTGTCTAGGGAATTAAGATTAAATGATTGGCCCAAACGCAGATAGTCAGTATATATGAGAGGCAAGACTTGAAAAAAGGTCATCCTGACTCATTCACTGTAACATGCTGCTTTATAGGCAATATATTTACAGAAATTTGTAGTGAATCCTTTACTGCACTAGTTGGCACAAATTTCAATTCTGGATCCACAAGACCCACCAAAAAAAACCCAGTAAGAAAGGGTTCCCTTTTCTTTTCCTATCAATTATAAAAAATAAACAGATTTTTAGTGGATCTCCTTTAATGAACTCCATTGTAAAGTTGGAATTGTTTATTCTTTTGCCACAATACCTTTTCTAATGATAGTAGAGTGTTTATGGATGAAATAAAATTTGTATTTAACTCAGAATTAAATCACTATCAAATCCCCTGGGGTTCATTTTAAGAGTGTTTGACCAGGCTCTTTGGACTCCAATATTAACAGTTCAGGAAAAACGTGAGAAGAGGCTTCCATCAGGGTATCATATCTTTCTAAAAGGTATTAAGAACCTCAAATGACATTGTAAGAGAAATGGATGGTAGTTAGGTCATTTCCCAGCCCCAAATGAACACATTTTATTTTATTTTTTCATTTCAGTCATCTTGATTTTGACCTTGAAAAGACTTTATTCCTTTTCATTGCGGGGAGATATGAATTTTCAAACAAAGGAGCTGACATCTTCTTGGAAGCTTTATCTAGACTAAACTTCCTCTTACGGGTAAGAAAGCTCTGAGTTCTGAGATATGACATAGTAATTGCAGGCAACACTATCTGTTTTTCTAAATGAGTGGACTGGCTTTTAGCACTACCAACAGAGTTTTCATGAAAATGCAAAATTATTCAACTAGGAGAATCTTACCTTAATGCTGATTCTCCATTTCAGGTTATTTTTTATGGTCACACTATCCACTTAAATGTTTATCTTCCATTGTCAAAATGCTTGCTTTTACTTGAAAGATACTTTTCAAAGTTATATTGAATCATGTATAGGACAAGCATATCCTAAAGGAAACCCGTCCCAATTCCCCTTAATTCTAGTGCCTTCCCTCTTAATGTTGATTATTTCCTGCTTTTCTTGTATACCATTTCTACTTATCCTGTATACCACTTACTAGGTTTTTGCATGTTGTCTTCCCCTTTAATCTGTGAACAGCTTGAGTTTCTTTCTTTATATTCCCATTGCTTAGGACAGTCCCTAGTGTATAGTTGTTGTTCAGTTGTTTCAGTCCTGTCTGACTCTTCATTAATCTATTTGGGGTTTTCTTGGCAAAGATACTGTAGTGGTTTGCCATTTCCTTTTCCAGCTCATTTTACAGATGAGGAAACCGAGGCAATCAGGTTCAAATGAATTGCCCAGGGTCACACAGCTTGTAAGTGTCCAAAGTCAGATGTGAACATAGGAAGATGAGTCTTCCTGACTTCAGACCAGGCATTCTATCTACTGGGTCACTTAACCACCTGCCTAGTACATAGTATAGTATATAGTATGGTATGGTATGGTATCGTATGGTGTGGTATAGGATATAGCCCTCCCTCACTTAAATCCAATTCACTTGCATGCCATGGCATCACCTTCCTGATGCCATGGCTCTTTTTGAGCACAAAGGACAAACAGCAACAACAGTATCGTAGGTACTTAATAAATGGTTATTAGCTGACTGACTGGCATGTAAGGTTTCTGAACTAAATACAACTGCAAAACACATAACAAATAAAAACAACTAGAGAAAGCTAAAACATATCAGAATCCTATGTTTCTTGAATCCTTTCAAATATTTTTTCTTATGTCAACTTTGTTTCTGAATATGTCCCGTTTCCTTCTTCACCTAGAGAGCCATCCCATGGCAAATCCAGTCTATCCTCATTGTCTAAAAACATGCTCAGACCTCATCTCTTATAATATTTTCACTTGATGCTGCCACACCCTCAAACTATCATCCTATGTGTCTCCTCATTTTAATTGTCAAATTTCTAGATCTGCCAAGTCTGCTGACCTTTTCTTAGTTTTTAGTTCTTATTTTTCTTAGTTTTTGTCATTTTTAACCTCTTTAGCTTTATCACCGACCACATTACCTGCATCTGGATACTCTCTTCATCTTTTGTTTCAAAACAATGAGGAAACAAGTAGATGTTGAGATTAAAGATATGAGTGAGGGAGTGCCCAGTGGGACAAGGGGAGGATGAAATAAAAAAACAAAGAAGGAGAAGATGGATAAAAGTATAAGACAGATTTTGAAGTGTAGAGAAGGGAAAGTGATAGCACTCACAATAAAGGGTTTTAGTTTTCTCAGTAAAACTGAGAAAAATTACTGCAAGCAATATGGGGTGGGGTGATATTGATGAGGAGAAAGGAAAAGTATTGGAACAATCACTGCAAAGGATGTACTAAAGATTCGGTTGTGGAAAAAAATTAAAAGATTGCTATTTTTCAATCAGGGATTAGTTGAGATTTTTTTCAAAGTGAATTTGTGATGAACCTTGTCAGGATAGTAGTGTGACATTTTTCTAGCTGTGTGCAGTAGCTCATGAGTCGAAGCAGAGAAGATGGATGGCAAGGGTGGAGAACGGGCAGGGAAGGCATCATGGAAGGATAAAGGGAAAATGGGCATTTGAGGGTAGAAGATGACTTGACTTCTTATTGGTAGCATGAGGGACCATGAAGGGAGGAAAGCAACGCCAGACTAAGGATGATGGACTGGGAGAATGAAGAGGATGTGGAGATCACAGTAGAGACAAACACTAGATTTAGGAGGGATGAGGCAGAGGAAGAAATGGAAGGATAGGAGATTACAATTAGAAAGGGAAATTCAAGATCACGAAGGTGATAGTTTGGGATAATGGTGAATTCTAAGATGTGCTCAGCCAAGTGAGTGGCTGAGGTAGGACTGAGATGTAGGTTATGAGAGTTGAGGAGGCTGATTAATTGGAAGACTAAAATGATCAAAAAGCTTGAAACTTAAGTATTTCAATCCCCAAATGTGAGGGTAAACTTAGGGGTATAAATGAAAACTGTAATCCAGGCATACTTGAACAAGGACAGAAGCCTACCTGAAAGCTCATGGATGATTTTACCCTAAGGAACTGGATAAGGTGATACAGATGGAATGAGGTTGCTAAATTGTGGTACAAGACATAGGATTGGGAAATTCTAGTGGAGAGGAACATAAGTCTGCTCCTCCTTTAGGCTCAGTTTTTGGCATATGACAGGAAAAAAAACTAAAACAACTTGCCCTTCAAACTGCAACAGAGCATAAGATGTATTCTGGAGAAAGCTTTGTTTTTGTCAGCTCAGGAAGCAATAAGGAGCCAGAGAGTATAAGAAGAGATGTAGAGAGTTTGTTAATGATAAGCAGTTGTTCTAAAAGGTACAATGAAAGGAGAGGACTAAGGAGAATAGTGACCAGGGACAAATTGGGCTGAGCTATATTGATGAAAATTGGGGATGAGGGAAAAGGCACCAGGAAAGGTGTTTTGTTGTTGTTTTTGCATCAAAAGAAAGTGACTGAATCTCAGGAATAGGAACATCAGGAAGAAAGAGTTTGCAAATAAGACAGGAGAAGCATTGTTTGATAAGGATATTTAGTTGATTAAAGCAGAATGTGGGAGGTTCTTCTAACATAGAAGTTATGAAAATTATGTGGTGAAAGTGTCCTAATCTCTAATTTTTTTCCACTTCTAACTTTACAAAATTATAAATTGAAAAGCTAGCCTGAAAGAAAAAAAAACCTAAACTGATCTATGAAAGGAAAATTCAGAAAACTAAAGATGGCTTACAATTGGCTAGAAAATTACACAGTGAGGATTATAAACGAGGATCTTTGCTATTTAACTGTTTGAAACAGAAATGCTATTTTCTAGGGGTTAAAGTCAACTTACTATGCTTTGCATTTTATCTTCAACACTGGGCACTTCTTGTTGCTTTTTCTGTTGTCAGGTGCACAAAAGTGATGTCACAGTTGTGGTGTTTTTCATTATGCCTGCCAAGACAAATAATTTTAATGTGGAAACCTTGAAAGGACAAGCAGTGAGAAAGCAGTTATGGTAAACATTATTCTTGTTAATGTTCTTGAGCTCTAAGCTTAAAAAGATTTTCTTTCAAAAACTGCTAACACATTCTTAAGCACCATTTCCTTGGTTCAAGATTATTAGGGAATGAATTCCAAATGAGTCTTGCTCAATTACTGCATTATATTGAGTTATGGCAATCTAAGTGGCAGTGGCAGTGTTCAGTGCTGGAATGGTCTGGAGACGTTTTATGAGATACTTCTTTAAAAATTGGCTAAATTGTTTTTGGCAACATAGTAGACTGAGAAGTTTGGAAAGAGCCCAACTCTTCAATGTCTCCAATACAAATAGAGAAAGAAATATTAATAATTAGATAGGTAAATGGAACCAACACAGGACTTCAAAAAAAGAATAGTCTGTCAGAAAAGGAAAAAATAAAGAACGAGAAAATGGGCAAGTAGAAAAAAATAAAACCTCAACATAATAATATTAAAGAATAAAAAATCCTGAAAAGTTTCTAAAAGAAAAAATAACAAATTATTTCAACAATGACCCAGAAAAAGGGTTAGATCTAGTATAATACAATCAATTTGACTTTCTTTAAAAAAAAAAAAAGCTGACACTTTAAAAGAATGAGACAATTTTTTTAAAAGAATCTGATAAATAAGAGCAAGGAAAATTGCAGCTTAGTAATGAATGAGAACTAAAATCTATAGAAATAGACCAGGAAAATTGATAATTAAGATCATCAATGGGGAGAAAGTGGTAGTAAATATGAATGAAAGCATGGAATTGATGAGAAATAAAATTTTCACTTTGGGAGACAAGCCCATCAAACATGACTAAAGGATATCTCAACTAGAAAAAAGTTTGAAAATTTTACAAGCAAAGATAATAGGTTTAGAAAACAGAGTTCAAAGAAATCACTTGATTCATCAGATCAGGAGGAAAATATGGTGGTCAAGAGCCTAACTACCATTTTCAAGAAATTGCATATGACTGTTTCTCAAAAGTATTGAAGTTTAAATTCAGTCTATGGATGGATAAAATTCAACCTGTGCCATGAGAAAAATCTCAAATTCAACTCAGTAGGTACAATGTTATTAAGTTAATTTCATTGATTTTTTAAAAAGGATTTTGCAAATATCTAAGAATGACTTGTCAAGGAGCCCCACTTTTAGCTACAAAGGCATACATACCCAACATAGGAAAGAAAAGAAAAATCTAGAATGTGATTTAAATCATGGGAAACTAGTTCTCACCCCAGAATCAGATAAACTAGGAATACTTTTTGAAGATTTTATATATATATATATATATTTTCCATCTTAGATTACCACTGGAAAACTTTGAAATATTTGTTCCTGGATCACTGGAATTCATCCCTGTCATTGTAGAGTGGCAAATGCCTTGGCCTTCAGTTCAACCCATAGTGTCAAAATTCAGTACGTAAACTCTGTCTGGTGGTCAATTTTGGCCCCAAAATCTACCATTCTCCATCTCTCCACCCATTAAGCAGGCGACAAGAGGGCAAAATAGAATTTAATTTCACTTTAAAGCTGTGGACAGACACATGAATTTTTTCAAATGTAAATAAAACATTATTATTTAGAAATAAAACATTTATTATAAATCATTGAAAGGAAGGAAGGAAGCATTTATTAGGGGTCTGCTATGTGCTAGGTACTGTGTTAAGCATTTTATAAATATTATTTCATCTGACCTCACAACAACTCTGAAAATTAAGTGTTATGCAAGGAAACTGATCATTTAGGTTAAATTTTACAACAATTTAGATCAACTAAATATGCTTTAGACTAACATGGTTCCATAATTGTACAACCATCTTCCTCTCCCATGGTCTTGGAAGAAAACTCTTGGAACAAGATAGAGTCTCATTCGTCTTTGCAGACTTCTAAGAGTGTCAGAGTTAGAAGGGACCTTCAAGACACTGTGTCCAAATTCCTAATTTTACCCACTACAAGTGTATAGTGGAGAATTGGAAGAAGGTCCTCAATGTTTTCTGTGTGGGCAGCCACTATTTGGGAGAACTGAGGGTTTTTAAATGAAAACTCTACCCCTGAATAAGGAAAAAAGCTAAAAGAAAACTATTCTACAGAGAGAAGATGGAGGAAGTACTTCCCCCACCAAACCTCACAGTACATAACAACTTAAAACATGTATTATACAACATGTTATATAACATAAATATGTTATATTTAACATAACAGCTTGTCAGTGTCATTTGCTACTTAAACAACCATAGAGTTGTTCATGTCTCTTCCCTCCCTCTCAACAAATAAAACAGTGGTTGCCCACAGCTTGAAAATAAAACTAAATTTTATCTTGCCTTCTTGTAGCCAGCTTCATGAGTGGGTAGATGGAGAATGGTAGACTTTACCTCCAGCTTCTACCCTATCTCAGGTTCTCATTACCTCTCACACAGACTATTGTAGTAACCCCTTCATTGGTCCCCTTGCCTCCATTATCTCCTTTTTCCAATCCATCCTCCACTCAATTGCCAAATTGATATTCTAAAATACACACCTGACTTTATTATTTGGCTACTCAAATTCTTCAGTAGCTCCCTATTTCCTCTTGAGTAATAAACTGTGCAAAACACTCAGTCTGGCATTAATTACCTCTGTAATCTGTCTCTGCAATTCCTCTCACCCACTTTATTTCTGGTCTCATTCTTATTACTATCCTTCACAATTCTGTTCTAGGAGGTCAAATTGACCGGGTCCTAATTGTTTTCTACATGTGAATTTCCATTTCCTGCTTCTGAGACTTTGCTCTATGTTTGCAATGCATTCTTCTTTTCTTCTAGTTCAGAGACTCTAGCTTGAGCAATATATCAAAATACACCTCAGATGCTACCTCCTTCATTGAGCCTTTCCTAATCCCCAAAGTTATACTATCTCCCTCTTGAAATTACTTTTTATTAGTCTGGATATATTTTGCATTTATATATATTCCATCCCTTCAATAGAATGCAAGCTCCTTGAGGGCAGGGAATGTTTTGTTTCTATTATCATATTCCCAGTGCCTAATAGTGTTCATTGAACAGAGTAGATATTTTTAAAGTATTGTAGTTTAAAATTTTTAATTGGCAGAGCTATAGTAACAACTGGCACACTGCTCTTTCTGGTGTTGAGAAATCATCCGATGTTTTTAGAAAGCAAAATAGAATTACACAATAAATGTCACAAAAAATGTGTATAGTCCTTTGATCCAGAGATATTAATAGACTATATTCCCAAGGAATTTATTGTTAGGAAGGAAAAAGACCCATTAACACAAAACCATTCTTAGTAGCACCATTTGTAAGATCAAAAAGTAGGTGTCCAATGATCGGAGACTGACCAAACAAAAGCATTACATAGGAATGCAAGGAGATGTTATTGTGCCTTTAAGAAGCAAAGAAATATAATAAATTTCTAAAAACATGAGAAGACCTATATGAAGTGATGCCAAGTAAAGTGGAGCCAAAAGAACAATATGCAGTCATTACAATATGTAGTTAAAGACAACAATATATCCATATTAAAATGTAACATTTAATTATTTTCATAATAATTTTGTACATATTTATAAGATAATACAAATCTTATATAAGTGATATAATTTATTATACAATATATTCTCTTAT
>CM053585.1:414775781-414793671 GCA_028646515.1 Pseudochirops corinnae | reverse complement strand
AATAATAAATAAATATAAAATTTATAATTAATTTTGATAATTAAGCTAAATAGTAATATATCCATATTAAATTCACAGAAAAGGTTAAAAAAGGAATCACAAAAATGATGTATGGATTAGTGTGCAAAATTCAATATATGCATTTCAAATTGATGTTAAGAATCACTAGCTAAAGGAATGATACAAACTACAATAATTTATAATCTATTTCTGTTTCATTTCACTTACTCATTTTCTATCCTCATTTAAACATATGCATACACACATGTGTACTTGTTGATAGAAATTAAAATTAAAGTTTTATATAAATCATGGGCTAAATTCTCAGTATTCTAGGATCATTTAGGTGTGGTACCACCAGAAATCTGGAGATTAGACTAGGATGCAAATAATTAAAAGAATAATAATTCTTTTATTAGTTAGTTAGTCTTAACTCCCACTCATCAGTACAAATTCTTTTCCTTTTCATTTAAAAAGTTTCATTTTTATTTTTCCCCCCAAGCATTTGTTTTCTCACCTTTGCCTTCCTGGATCCATGTGCTTCACTCTGAATCAATTCAGAGAAGTCTTCCTAGTTTCCTCTGAAACTGTCCATTTCATCCTTTCTTGTGGCATTATAATATTTGATTTCATTTATATACAGTAATTTATTTAGCTGTTTCCCAATAGGCAGGCTGGCTGTATATTTTCAAAGGAAGTAAAATAATGGCTTTTTTCCCCATAGTGTTCAGTTTCAAATAAGAAAAATTGTAAGACTGAAAATTAATTTTGAAATATTTTATTTTAAACAGGGACACTGCAAATTCAGTGAAAGAAAAATTTGGAAAGAAACTCTATGATGCGCTACTAAGGTAGGTACTCTGAAGACATTGTTTCACATATTTAGACTTTTAAAAACAATTTCTATTCAGATTACATATTATAACATAAGTACTAAATGTACACCATGTATGAAGACTTTTCTAAACATGTTCTAGGTCAGGTGGCCAGGATACTCTATATCCCATAATTTGATACAAACAGAATAAATTTTCTTGTGATACCTAAATGAGAATAACCTTTAAAAATTCAATCCAATTTTTTTTAAATTACTTTTTCAAATTTTGAATTCCAAATTCTCTCTCTGTGTATGTCTTTCTGTCTCTGTCTCTGTCTCTCTCTCACCCTGCTCCCTCATGTGTTGAGAAGGCAGGCAATATGATATCCATTAAGTATGTGAAATATGCAATCAAACAATAACTCGTCTTTGGCTTTGTTATGGCTTTTACATGGTAGGCTGAGTTGTAGTTTGAGGTCTTTGTAAATACTATGTGGAGAAGCTTTTCTTTTGGTTAACTTGTAGTGACGGTGGTGTTCTGAATGGATATTGGTGGATATAGGGGGGATATGGGTGTTATTACCAGTCCAAACTTAGATTGGGGATCTCCATAGAAAACTCTATATGCTGCAGATAGAGCTTCAGTAAATAGTACTCTGGTGGAGTGTGCCAGATATAATGACCGAATCCCATTAAGAGGTGAAATTAACTTCTTTGCAAGTTAATTTTAAATGTCTCTTGTATAAATAGTCAGATGGATTAGAATCCTCTGCAGATGGGAACCAGTTTTGTTGAAAGGGAGTTCCTTCACATCCTTCACAAACTTTGAGTCTTTATTAGGAATTGTTTTAAGTTTAATTTGTTGTATTCTGTACATTTCCTCTACAGAGGAGAAATTCCTGATTTGAATAAGATCCTGGATCGTGATGATGTGACAGTTATGAAAAGAGCTATCTTTTCCACTCAGGTAAAAAAGAAAAAAGTTTTTTGTGCTTCAGTTCAGTAATTTGAACCAGAATGAAAATATGTATGTTAAAATTTTAAAATCCTATTTTGCATGTGTGTGTGTGCATGTGCGTGTATCCTAGATAGATGGTCAATTCTAACATATTCAACTAAATGTATTTTTTCTCTACTCATGCGTATCTTTTCCATGAACCTTTTCCCCTTGTAAAAGTATAAGAAAATATACATTTATATGTAAATGTATAAGAAAATATACATACATCATACATACATACATCTATATAGATAGTAGCATAGGAAAATGTGTGTGTGCTGAATTGTAGTATGGCCAGCTACTCTGTGGGGGCTAGGGGCAGGGGTGGGATTAATGGTGGAAAGGGCAGGGGAATAAGCATGCTGATATATAATAATGATAAAGCAAAGCATCAGGTAATGTCACCAAAGTAACCCGTGCTGAAAAATACCAAAAGACAACACACCTCAAAGTAATTCAATGCCCCCTTTTGAGAGAAGACTTTTAGGACATTTTTAGCTTTCAAATAAATCCCAGAGAGAAAGAGAAAATCACAACAGATGATAGGCTTTTAACATCACTGTTTCAGCTACTAACTGAAGAACAATTCTTGCATGTGTTCACCTGTTTGTCTCTTCAGCTAAATCCAGGGACAAAGATTATAATCACTGCTTGTAGTGACAAACTGGGAAATTGTGTAAAGGAGAATTGACCAATGGAAGCCTAGTCTTTAGAGTATGCTTTGTATAATCCTTTGTGTAACCAGGATAGACAGTCCCCTCATTACATAAACGTGGTAGTATGTAGGTAGTGTTTCATTGTCATATTCAGGTTCCTAGACCCTGTCCACCCACTGATCATTGGACCCTACTTTTTTCCTCTGAAACTCTATGACCAGCCAGGATTAATCATTTAATATCATAGAAATTTACATTGGCTTGAAAGATCTATAACAAAATATGAGAAACAAGCAATAAATTCTACCACTATTCATTTCCCAAACTTCTAGGGAATCAGAGAGAATTTTAAGCCTCAGCTCTGCTTCCCATACTAATTTATAGAATAGGAAGAACAAGTTCTTGAGACTACTCTCTTGGGACTCCTAGGGTTGCTACATAAGAACACCAAAGAAATTTATAGGAGGGGTAAGGGGAGCTAGTAACTCATCTGGTGATTGAATCCAGAAGCTCTGGAGTATGAAAAGTGGTTCATCTCAGGAAGAGATTTATGAAGAATTCAAGTCTTTCAACTAGGATGATTCCAATAACAGTTCTTCCAGGTGGATTCCTGAGGTCTGCCATCTCAAAAAAGGCCACTTTCCAATATTGCTCTTGCAAATGTAGGGAGTCATGGCGGTGGATCGTGTGTGTTACTGCTTGAACGATTTCACATCCTACTTATGCAATGTATACATATCAGTCCTCATCCTGAGGTTCTCAGGTGATTCTGTCATTTTTCAGGCAACAGGGATTGACCAAAGTTGAATGTCTGTGGCTCTGTCCTCCATTAGTGAAACTGGAGGATTCTATGCTTCTTTAATGGTTTCTAATGCACTGACTATTTTTTCCCTTTCCAGAAGAAGCTTGGTGCCACATTGGTGCGGTGCCGGGCATGAAATAAGGAAGACTTGAGTTCAAATTTTACTTCACATACTTATTATCTGTGTGACCCTGAGCAAGTCACTTAACTTCTACCTGCCTCAGTTTCCTCACCTATAAAATGGAAATAATAATAGCATCAATATCCTAGGGTTATTGTGAGGATTAAATGAGATAACATTTACAGATCTCTTAGCACAGTGCCTGGCACATAGTAGGTAGGGCCTTAATAAATTCATGTTTCCTTCACTTATTCCCTCCTTTCTTCTTTCCTTTCCACCTCCTTCCTCTTTATCTTCCTTCTTTCCCTTCTTCCTTCCCTCCCTTCCTCTCTTTCCTTCTTTTCCTTCCTCTCTTTATTTTTTCTTTCTTCCTTCCTTCCTTCTTTCCTTCCTTCCTTCCTTTCTTTCTTTCTTTCTTTCTTTCTTTCTTTCTTTCTTTCTTTCTTTCTTTCTTTCTTTCTTTCTTTTCTTTCTTTCCTTCCTTCCTTCTTTCTTTCTTTCCTTCTTTTCTTCTTTCTTTCTTTCTTTCTTTCTTTCTTTCATTCTTTCTTTCCTTCTTTCCTTCCTTCCTCCCTTCTCTCCATTTCCTAGAGGCCTGGAAGCATGGATTATCAAATGTATCTAGGAACTGAGCCTCATGCTACTGCTTGCAATATCCAGCAATACCTAGAACAGGTTGAGTGGTACCAATAAACACTAACATTACAGGGATGTTTATTGGATCTGTATAGAACCTCACCACTGAAAATAAAGATTTTTAAATTTAATTTTCATTTTTATTAGGAATTTAACAATTACCAATAAAAACTAACATCCTAATATACAAAGAAAAGAGAATTATATATGAAATCACGAATCTACTGGGTACAGACTGTTTTTTAAAAGTTTATATTAATCTTAGGATAACAATGAACACCAGTTCTATAGAAACAGCACATTCATTGTTATCATTCAAAAATGCAACATAACATGGCAATTCAATATTGTCACTTCAGCAAAAAGCACCAGAACAAATTTCAAGGGAAATTTGACAGTACAATGATTACAATGAAACTGTAGCCTGGTCAACGCCAGTTTTAGTAGAGGAGAGTCCTTTTGATTGTCTGTTGGGAGGGGGTGATGAAGGGGGAGAGTCTTTAACTGGGTCTTTAATTGCTCAAGCAAATAGCCTCAGTTTGACTAAATATTCAAAAGTTTCACTGACTAAAGAAAAGCCACAAAATCTTATTTCTTCCTTCCTTCTTTCCTTTCTTCCTTCCTTCCTTCTGCTTCTCTCTCTCTCTCTCTCTCTCTCTCTCTCTCTCTCTCTCTCTCTCTCTCTCTCTCCCTACATCTTCTCTAATGAGCTTGCTATTACACAGCACCCCATGGCCACATTCTGGTTTCTAGAACCTCATGAGATTCATCATCTGTTCAACCACTGCTTGCCACCAGCTTTTCTATCAACCTAGGCTTTTAAACGAGTAAAACAGGAAAAACAGACTTGTGAGTTGATTCTCTTGGCACTTAGTGCCACAACTTCAGCAAAAGGAAGCAACCTAGGAAAGGACAAAGAGCTATTAGCAACTTGACCCCTGATTGAACTTAGACATCCTAGGCCCCGGAAGGCTTGTATCAAAGCACTGGATCTGGGATTTTAGAAGGGAACTATAGCTAAGAAATCTTCTACAGCTATTGCATTCCATCATAGAAAAGGGAAATCTTCTGCTTAACAGTATGACACAGCAGCCTGCTGGGTTCTGGCCATTTTCTTCTCTCTTTGAGCACCTTGGTTAAAATCTTCACTCCTCTCATTTCTTTCATGAGCCTTTGTACCCAAAAACATTTCAAATGTTTCCTCCCAATAAGAGTCTGCTATTCTCCTTATAGGCTTGTTTGGGGGGTAGATCCCAAGAAAAACATGGCTCCTCTGTATGTATATGATGGACAATATGGTACAGTATAGTGAGTGAAGTCTGGTCCTTTAATCAAAAAACCAAGGTTCAAGTCCCCATTATGAAACCTAATGGTGTGACTGATCAAATCCCTTTACTGCTCAACTTCAAAATACTTGTTTGTACAATGGAGAGAATACTTACACAACCTTCCTGGCTATGAGAAAAGCACTTTGTAAACCATGGCATGCTAATAAGAGGATACTGTTATTATAAAGAAGAAATGCTTATAATCAGCTGTTGCTGATTCCAATCACACAGGGATTATCTCTAAAACTTACTTTTGTCTTCATCCTACACCTCTAGAGACAAAGCTTGCCTCCAGTGACTACTCACAACATGATTGATGATTCCACTGATCCCATCCTCAGTACCATCCGGCGGATTGGACTTTTCAATAGTCGGACAGACAGAGTCAAGGTAGAGCTAATTGTTCTGATTTATGTTTTGGAAAATTAAATTCTCACTTACAGATCTTTACTATAGGACATAGATGAGAAGCTCAGGTTATAACAGCATAACCTCATTTTACCAAAATGTTTGAAGAATGGGGTGTTTGGGCTAAACCGAATTTAAAATTTTCACTTGTTAAAACCTTTCTTTAATTTCTTGCTAAAATGAACTGGTCTGTTTTTAATGAAGTAGTAGAATATGATAAACATTATTAACTCTTCTATTGCAGAATTTAAAATGTTTTAAAGATCAGAATTCTAAAAAGTTCTTATTGTATGATAAAAGTCAAGCATAGGAAATTGCATTAAATCTTCAAATCTTCTGGCACATCCTCAAAGATTGTTTTACCAAGTAAATAGCATGCTTTATAGTCATTTGTTTATTTATTTTGTTTTTTTTTTTTTTTGGACTAGGGCCTATTATTTTATTTGCAAACAAAACTACTAGACTAGACATCAAGATTCCCAGATTCATTTCCTGGCTTGGCCACAAACTAACATGACTTGGGGCAAGTCATTTAATCTCTTTGGAGTTCAGTTTCCCAATATTAAAAATTGAGATAAAATGGTAGATGATCCTTAAGTTCTCTTTCACTACTATATGATTCTAGGATCTAGAATCTATCCTCGAAAGATTTAACATATCACTTTTTTTTCTATTTGTTCTGTCTTTTTTATTTTGCTGGAAGATCTGGACTGACTCCGTATGTGGATGGTTCTAGTTTTCCCATACTGCTTGATGGAATATGGGCTTTCCCCAACCAGATTTTCAGTGGTCAGTTTTTCCTCCCAATTAACAAGCATTTATTAAGCACCTTTAGTCTTCAGCACTAGAGACACAGAGGCAAAGATAAAACAGTGATTAGCCTCAATGACATTACATTTTATCAGGAGAGACAATTTCTATACTTCAGGTTGACAATTGAATTTCAGTCACAGTGTTATGCCAAAAAGCTGATAACTCTGCCATAGTTAGTCAAGTCAATAAGCATTGATTAAGTGCTGCCTATACACCAAGCATGGTACCAAGTACTGGGGACACACAAAAAAGCAAAAACAGTATTTGCTCTCAAGGATGTCAGTCAAGAGAGACAACCTGCAAATTATATACAAACAAGCTATCTCTATATAGGAAAAATTGGAAATAATCAATAGAAGGAAGGTATATGGTTTATTAATCTGGAACAGAACATAATGGCATGAACATAATAGATATTTAATGCCTGCTGAATTAAGTGGAATACTTTAACAAATTTCACAAATAGCCCTATTTGAACGTTAAGTAAAAATTTCTATTGATTCTTATTCTTTGTCAATCAGTTTGCACTGATAATAGTCTAGAGCCCTATTGGGAGTAAATACCAATGAATTTAATCTTTTACACCTTCTATACAAATGAATGCTACTGAATGAAGATAATCTATAACAAGCTTTTATTAAGGGACTACTATGTTCTAGGCATTGTTTCATGCTGGAGATACAAAGACAAAATTGAGAAGTCCTTGCCCTCAAGTTTATGTTCTAGCAAGGGAGAGGACACGTGCATGTGATGTGAACATGTACAAAATATATACAATATGAACATAAAGCTAAGTGAACTAGGATCATGTAGAAGGTAGCTCTTAAACCGAGTTTTAAAGAAAACAAAGAATTCTAAGAAGCCCAGGCGAGGAGGGAGTATATTGCAAAGGGAATGCCACATGTGAAGAACAGCTAGAAAGCCAGACTTGCTGAACAACTGAAGACAAGAAGGGAAAGAGTAAATAGTAAGGGTAGAAAGATAAGAAGAGGCCTTGGTGTAAAAACCTCTAAAAGTCAAAGAGGATTTTGACACTGTATTTGATCATAGATACCTTTATGCTTTAATTTCCTTTTTTTCTCATGTGAATTTTGCTTAACTAGGTGATTTTACATCCAGAATTCCTTTCTTCGACCAGTCCATTATTACCTATGGATTATGAAGAGTTCGTCAGAGGCTGTCATCTTGGAGTATTTCCATCATACTATGAACCGTGGGGTTATACTCCAGGTTAGTATTATGTATAAAGATTTGTGTGTATGTATGTGTGTGTGTGAACATGTGCTTGTGAGCACATGCACATGCATGTGGTTGTGTGTGTTGAGAGCATACTGTCAGATGATTTCGGTATAAGTTGACTTTCTTTAACTGGTTTTGGTTTTTTTTGTCTTACCTACCTTTAAAATCAATGTTGCAAGGAATGGCTTGCTGGTTAAGATAGATGAGTAGAATATATTAAGAAATTGAGGTGATATAAAAACAAAAGGTAGCAATCTGTATTGGATTTATAGTCAACTTTCTGTTGGTTTGTGGGTTTAAGAAAGACAACGGATTGACCTGGAACTGAGAGCAGAGGGAAGAAGACAGGTCTGTCCCAGAGGTAAGTACAAAAGCAAAATATGAATTTGTGAGGAAGTATGTGGATATATTTCTAAAGGGGTGTGTGTGTGTTTATGGAAGTTGGAAATTTCTACTGGCCAGTATGCATTCATTTTCAGTGTCCTATTATGTAATATACATATATTAGATTAGGTAATATAGTTATCCCTTCCACATCATGATTTTCCCCAACATGGTTTCTGATATATAGTGGATTGACATAAGAAAGTAAATGGAAGGGTTGCTAGGTGACGCAGTGAATAGAGCACCGGCCCTAGAGTCAGGAGGACCTGATTTCAAATCCAGATTCAGACATAACACAAGAACTAGCCAGAACTAGCTGTATGACCTTGGGCAAGTTACTTAACCCCAACTGCCCTCCAAAAAGCAAAAAAAAGAAAAGAAAAGAAAGTAAATGGAATTTGGGGGGAGTTTTGAGGAAGCTGAAGATGATACATAAGGCCAGAAAACAACAGAAGAAGAGTTTAGAAATTCAGAAATACATAAAATATGTTTAGTATTGTGTATATATATAATATATGACATGATATGATATAGTATGATTAATATGATATAATATAATGTAATATAATTTTATATTATATAATATAATTATATATAATATATAATTATATGTAATTGTATATATTATATAATTATATATAATATAATTATATAATATAATAATGTAAACAAGTTTTATCTTTTAATGCCATAATAATGCAGACTTCTCTGGTATGAAGGGAGGGACAAAAAATTTTACATGGATTTTCCAGATCTCAGGATGCCATACCCCTACACTCCCACAACGTAGAAAGGATAATTGTTTTTACTATTTTGTGCATTTCTATTCTCATCCGTTACTATGAACAATGGGACATTGATCATAAATAATAGTAATAAGTCATATTTAGATAGTGCTTTAAGATTTACAGAGTATTTTACATGCATTACCTTTTAATCTTCACAACAACTCTCAAAATGTAAATACTTTATTCCTTTAAGATGAGGAAACAGGCAGAGAGAACTATAGGGTCACTTTGCTATTAAGTGTCTGAGGCAGGATTTGAAAAGAAAAATGCCTTGCTCTAAGTGCAATCCACTTATCCATTGTTACACCTAGCTTGCTTCCTCTATATTAGGGGGTCTTAGCTTTTTTTGTGTGTCTTGGACCCCTTTGGAAGTCTAGAGAAGCCTATGGACCCCTTTTCAAAACAATGTTTTTAAAAACAAAGTAAAGCACAGGATTACTAAGGAAATCAATTATATTGAAATACAGCTCAATATTGAAATACAGTCACGTGTTGTTTTTAAGTTTATGAATCACAGGTTAAGAACCCCTTTTCTACATGCAGACATATGCACACATCCATTTCAACCTCTTGGTATCTTATTAAAAAAAATGACAAGGACAAAAATGTAGTAAACAATTGTTTACACTATTCCCTAAAATAACTTCCAGAGTGTATACTTTTAAATATAAGAGAGCAGTATGATACAATAGTAGATTGTGTAACCATTCAGGAATTCTTTTTCCACAACTTTTTCTCAATACCATTACCTCATTGGTTTCTCATGGATCCAGTAGCAATGTTACCTTTATCACCAATATGACTCAGTTTTTAACTGGATCTATAAGGCCTAATTAAAAGACAAGAAAAATTACTTTCATATCTAAAGCAAAGAAAATATTGACTTTTTTTTCTTTTTTGGAGGGAGGGGAGGCAGAGCAATTTGGGGTTAAGTGACTTGCCCAATATTACACGGCTAGTAAGTGTTCAGTGTCTGAGGCTGAATTTGAACTCAGGTCCTCCTAACTCCAGGGCAGGTGCTCTGTTCTAGCTTGCTGCCCCAATAATTTCATTTCTTATTTTAAAGGAAGAAGTTTCACGGAAAATAATCAGTTTTAAAATCAATGGCAAAAGAACTCATGTGTCTTTGTGATGCATAATCTTTGTGAAATTATTAATTCTAGACCCAGCTAAGGCAAATTAGGGTAGCTAGATGGTACAATGGATAGAGTGCCAGGCCTGGAGTCAGGAAGATTCATCTTCCTGAATTCAAATCTGGCCCCAGACACTTACTAGCTGTGTGACCCATCCTGTTTGCCCCAGTTTCCTCATCTGTAAAATGAGTTGGAGATAGAAATGGCAAACCACTCTAGTACCTTTGTCAAGAAAAATTCAATGAAGAATCAAACATGACTGAAATGACTGAACAACAACACAAAGACCCTCATAAAAAAGAAGGCAGAGGTTGGAGAGCTATGTATCATAGATTTGACTATGACAATGAAGAACTTTAAAAATCTTCAGAAACTCAATTGTAGTAAAAAGTGAATACTAGTGTCCAAAGAAGTATAAAATACAGAGTGTAAGAAAGTGTTGGATTTTTGCAATAGAAAAAGTAAGTATTGATCTGTATAAATGGATGTAGAATATAATCTCAATATGGTTTCTTCTAAGAAGCAAGTTAATCAAGATTTTAAAAAGCAAAAAAAAAAAAAAACCTCTAGATTCTTGAGGGAAGAATGAGGAGAGGAGAGTAAAGAGGCTTACTGAGATGTAGGACAAGGTAGCCTATTCAGCTTTCTGTCCCCTAAAAGAAATCAGAGTCCTACTCACCATTGATTAGTTAATTTAGCTTCAGTGAGTCCAGTTCCATTTCTGAGTAGTTGATACTGGCCATGAAGTCAGTTACTCACTACTGAATACTCCCTATAATCTCTCAAAGCGGTTTGCAATATCTCAATTACTCCTAATTTATGTTAATGTATTATCTGCTAACATGTTTCACCTTTTCATTTATCACAGAATCCCTAATATTTCTTAAGATTAACCATTGAATATTAAGGAAAAATGTAACTGACTAAAAGCCATCCTTTAAATAATATATTCTTATGACTTGAGCCTAGGAGTGTAAACATATATTTAAATTAATTGTATTATCATTTATCTTGCATGTACAGGCTATCTTAGCCCTATTCTGTTATGCTTAGGAATACATAATGAAAACAAGAACCTGATTTGAATGAACGTATCATCTAATATTTTGTAGACCATGTAGACAGAAAATATATCTATATATGTGTGTGTACATGTATGTGTATATATGTATATATGCACATTTACACACACATGCACACATGTACGTAAATACTGAGAAACAAAGTAGAGAGCTAACGAAGTGTTTCAAGTTTAGAGCTAATAGGAAGGCTAACCTTCTTCCTCTCTCACTTCACTCTACCATCAAATTAAACACTATGTTGTATTTGCCATCTGGCTAATTCCTGGAGTTTTACAATTCATTTCCAATGTAAATAATTAACAAATATTATATTATATTGACCCCATTTTTTCCCTTTCATGCGGTAGCTGTACATATTTCAAAATCTCTAGTGTATTTTTAACTGTGCTAGGTAATCTTTCCTAGGAAACTCAGAAACATTAATCTTAGTAGCTAAAGCTGAACAATTTCCTCTCTTTTTTTTTTTCATTTGAAAGGAAGTACATTTTTCCAAAAAGCATAAGAACCCAAGAAATTTAATTGTCTGATAATCCAGGAAACCATTATAAACCCTGCCTTAGTTGAAATGTACATTTTCTATGAATCTATCACATAAAACATTTTATAAGTTCTTAAAACTGGAAAACGTAACCTACAACTAGTAAAAAAAAATAATTTTTTCAACAATGACCTAAGGCTTTCTACAGGCTTCTTTAATGGTAAAGATGAAAATGGTGTGGTATTTATTGCTTTGGGTTAAAACTTTGATTTCTATTAAAATACCAATTTTATTTCTCAGAGATAGGGTAACACTTTATGTCTTATGAATACTTTACAGTTTAAATGTAAAAAAATTATTAAACTTTTTTTCTGGCTTTGGGAGAAAAGGGAAATAACTGACATCCATTGGTGCCTGTGGATGGGGAAGGGTGGCAGCAAGGGACAAAAATGGGGAATGTTAAAGATATACTTTGCCTGCTTCACAAATTTAGGATAAGGTCTCTATATGATGTGAGTAAGCAAAAGTATTCTAGATAAAGAAAAATGTCAACCAGCTTTCCTACCCGGAAAAGAAAATTTTTTAGCAGTAGATAGATGGAAACTATGGCTTATTTCCTTCACAAAATAATTCTGCTCTAAGTATACAGTAGAACCTTTCTCCCTGTCTATTGATAGCTGAATGCACTGTGATGGGCATTCCAAGTGTGACAACAAACCTCTCTGGCTTTGGCTGTTTCATGCAAGAACACGTAGCTGACCCAACTGCTTATGGTAAGATTTTTATCATTCAGTTAAGGCTAGAACAAGATGGATTAAATATATGGACACATATATATATATGTGATAAGATCACTATCTATCCATCCATCTATCTATCTATCTATCTATCTATCTATCTACCTATCTACCTGTTTGTCTGTCTTTCCATCCATTTATCCATATGTTCATATCTATCATCTATCTATGTATCTCTCTTTATCATCTCTCTTAGTCTCTCTGTCTCTCTCTGCCTCTGTCTCTCTTTCTCTATATGTGCACATATACAATCTATAAGGCTGACCTGTTTTTTGTCTTATGTCTTATTCTATAAAATTAACAATATATTTAATTAATATTTATATTCTTGGCTTAAATGAAAGTTAGATTCAAATCTGTGGCTATAGATAAAGATAAACCTTAAGGATATGTCCTAATACCCCCAAATAGGTCATTATCACTAGGATAGGCAGAACAATGTAGTAGAAAGACTGAATTTGGAGTCAGAGGATGTGGGTTGGAATCTTGGTGCTGCCACTTACTAGCTCCATAAAATGAAGGAGACTAAATGATCTAAATCATCTCTGAGGTACCTTCCAGCTCTAAATCCTATGGTCCTTCAGTTCATGGATCAGTTTCTTTGCTTTCTGTGTATCTATTTTGCCCTCTACTGTCCAGAATAAGTATTATAATAACCAAAGTGTGGGAGTGAGTAAATTAATAAGCATGCATTATTTCTACCTAAAGAAAAAACTGACTTTACCTATGATTTGGCTTTTAAATAAGTTTTTATGAGGCTTGTAGACCTTTTCTGTTTCTTTTTTCTTCTGCCTCAAGAGGGAGGCTGTAGGGCAGAGGTTCCTAACCTTTTGTGCATCATGCACCCTTTCAGCAGACTAGTCAAGCCTATTGGCCCACCACCTTTTCTTAGAATAGTGTTCTTAAATGTATGAAATAAAATACCTTGGATTGCCAAGGAAACCATTTATACTGAAATTATAATCAAAACATTTTTAAAAACAAGTTCATGTATGCCAAATTAAGAACTCCTGCTCTAAAGAATAAATGTTATAAATTAGAGCAGTTTACCTTCTTGTTAGCTCACAGTAAATTGAGTTCCAAGTACTACCCTATTATAGTCACCTATGTGTTATTTAAATGTGTTCACCCATTAAATAGGCACCCCTCTAACAGTGAAATAGACCTTTATGACAACTGTATAGTTAAGCAGGTTTGGTTACATGCTTCTCTTAACATCAGAAGATGTTGTGAGATGAGGTGCAAGAATTGTATTAATTCACCATACTGTTGGCATGATATCATGCCAAAATGATTTTTTAAAAAGTGAATAAAGTATGTAAAAAAATCAGGTCACATTTAAGTGACCTAGCCACAAAAAAAGCTGCAAAAGAACATTCAGGCTTTAACCATACACAACCATTTCTTTCTCCTTTAACATTTTATGAATGTGGTACTGTTGTCACACACATTCTGCCACACTCATGCGGTATTCCAAGACTCCCACCCTATCAGCTCTTTACTTTTAATCAAGTGTTACTGGTTAGAAGGAGGTCACAGAGAAAGTAAAGGATCATAGGAAAAAGGGCAGGTTTTAGGAAGGGAAGAAAACAGGTGATAATCTAAGGGAAGAAGGAAGGAAGAGAATAATAATGAACAGGGTATAAGGGGAAGAAGGAAAAAGAACAATAGGAAGGAAAACAGAAAGAAAACTTACATCACAAAAAACTGAAATTTTACCAGTGTTTTGGCCTTTATGCCCTTCAGGTATTTACATTGTTGATAGGAGGTTCTGCTCACCAGATGAGTCCTGCAATCAGCTTACTCAGTTTCTCTATGGGTTCTGCAAACAGTCTCGTCGTCAGAGAATTATCCAGAGGAACAGAACTGAAAGACTATCTGATCTGCTGGACTGGAAATACTTAGGCAGGGTAAGTGAACCTTAGAGTTTGAACTACATTTAGACTGTCAGGGCCTTTCCCCAGGCACAAAAGTGGTTCAGGGTCACCCTCCTGACCAACCCACTCTCTTGCCTGGTCCCTAAGCTACCACCTTTCAGGGTCCCAGGTTCTACCTTGATGCTGGGCCACACGGTCCCCATTGTACCACTTCTCCAGGTGAGCTATGCCTCATGAGATGTCAAGAACGAACATGGGATTTTTGGTTTTGTTTCTTCTTTTCCATTGTTCACTCTATTGGTTACAACCCTTCTATACAACCAGAATAATGTCCAATGTGAAAGTATTTGCAGATCCTGTACTTGATTGCATGCAGCCGTGGAGCGGGGAGAGACAGAGAAGGGAGAAAATTTGAAACTCAAGGGATTGTGGAACTGAATCTTGTAAACTAAAAGTAAATAAACAAATCAACTTTTTAAAAAAAGAATCAACATGGGATCAGTGTGGATCTGTGAGGAATCTGCATCATGGGTGGTGAAGGAGGCAGATGCTGGCTGCCATCACTGTTGCACAACTAACTCAATTTTAATGCTCCCTAGTTCTTATCCTTCTCTGCCCTTCCTTTCCACTGGAATCCTCCTTTGTTGGCAACAAACTCCCCTTCACCCTAGATCTCTACCTTTCACATTCTTTCTGTCTTTCTCCGAAACCTAGATTTCCCCTGAAGACAAACTATCTCTTGGCACTCTCTCTAAGGATCTCTTTGTCACATGTCCCGAAACATAGGTCCAGGAGAGGGAGTTTGGGTACTTCTTGTTCTCTATTCCACTTTCAGTCTCTTTATCTGTCAGCATAACTCAGCAGACACTTCATTTCTTTTAAAATTCACTCCATTCTGCCCAGATCTTTGATGCTGTCATCTCTGGGCCTCCAGGAGTCATTAAGTTTCTGTCATCCCAATTAAATTCAGTACTTGCCTCATAGTATTTTTTTTTTCTACTCTAACCCCTGCTCAATGCCTTCCTTGGAACACCTTGGCATCTTAATTCCTCAACTCTTATGATCTCTTTCTTTAATCTACCTAAACCATGTATAGAAGTGGTCAGAATTTAGGCCAGTGGTTTCCAAATTTTATGTAACAATACCTCCCTTACCCAGGTGCAAGTGATTTTTTTTTCTTTTGGCTTTCTCAGTGTTCCTGAGTTTGAATTGTTTGGTGTCTCTCTTAAAAATAAAGTTGGACATACATATTTTTTGTAAACATTCATTCTTTAAGTATTCGATTTTGTTGATGTAACATTGAATGTAGTAGGGTTTTTTTTTGTAATTTAAAGTTTTTTCTATTTTTAAAAATTCTCTATTCATTTAAAAAATTAACAATTTTTTTTTTAATTCAGGGAGCAATAGAGAATCATTGAAAAGTTTTGAATGGAGTCAGAAGTGACCTCATCAGATTTGTCTTTTAAAACTATCAATGTGATAGCTGTTTGTAGAATGGATTAGAGTTGGGGCAGCTAGGTGGTATAGTGAATAGAGCACTGGCTCAAGTCAGGAGGACCTGAGTTCAAATGCCCATGTGACAGGGCAAGTCACTTAACCCCAATTTCCCCCTCTAAAAAAAAAAAAGAATGGATTAGAAGTAAGAGATTGGGGGGAGGGCGATCAATGAGGATGTAGTCACAATAGTCCACATGAGAGGTGATGAAGATCTGAACTAGGATAGAGGCTATGTTAGTGTAAAGGAGGGAGTGGATTAGAACATAAATTTAGACATAAGAAGAGGAAGTATAGATAAGACTTGGCAACTGATTACATATGAAGTTTAAGAGAGAACAAAGTGTTAGGGATGATTCATAAGATTACAGAACGGGGCCACTACAAGTATGGTGGCGCCATCAATAGAAATAGGGAAGTTCATAAAAGAGATAAGTTTAAAGAAAAATATAAAATGTTATGTTTTGGATATGTTGAAAGGAGAGGCTTATAGGTCATTCAGGTGAAGAGGTCCAGCAAGTAGCAGAACAGATTTCTCAGTACAAGCCAACAGTGTAATACAGCCATCAAAAAGGTTAATGCAATCTCACATTAAGAAAAGTGTCTTGTCCAGGAATAAATAAAAAGCCGATGGTTGCACTATTCTCTACCCTGGTCAGTCCATAACTGGGATATCACGTTCAGTTCTGGGTGCTTCAGTTTAGAAAGGACAATGATAAACAAGAGAGTGCTTAAAGAAAGGCAACCAAGATGGTAAGGCCTTTAGTCCATATCATGTTAAAAGTACTGGGGGTGTTTATCCTACAGAAAAGAAAATTATGATAGCTTTCTTCAAGTATCTCTTTATGGAGAAAACAGAAGGAAAATAAGAGTTGAGTAGTTCTATCTTCACATCTCACTTACTTTGCTCTGTCCTGAGTAGTTGCCCTATCCCTTTGGGGATCTTTCTCTTGCCTCCAAGATAGCCTTTAAATTAAAACAATTCCTTTTTACTATCTTTAGTATGCACTGACAGTTTGAACTCTTTCTAGGAACTTTGGTAACCCTGCCACTACACTTACAGAGGATGATACTATTCTTTTATGGTCATTTTCTTTGGTCTGCCTTTGCTTCTATCTTCCAAAAAGGTCTTTTAAGATTTTTGAGCTAACAAATGAGATCCCTACTGAGTCACATCAGTCTTTAAGTACCTTGAATGCAGGGACTCTAATTTTTCTCTTTATATCCCCAGCATCTGGCATTTAGTGCCTGACATTTAATAAACACTTCTTGATTTAAATTTGATTGATTTAAATAGTCCCCTGCCCACTTTTACTCTTGAGTGACTTTTGTAGAAACCTAGGACATTGGATCTTGCCTTTTTCTGAATGCTTTGAAATTGGCTTTCCCAATATTTAAAATGCATACTAGACTATTCTTCTCTATCGTGATGAAACTTAGTAGACATTCTCTCCCAAGGTTCCTTTCATTTGTACTTCTCTCAACATGGCATAGATCAAAATCAGGTCCAGAATAGCATTTTTTTCCCGCTATATTTTGTAACTTGTGTCCATGCCTTGACTTCTATCTGTTTGACTTAGCTTCCTCTGAGCCTTGGGTGAAGACTGGCAAAGAGATTTACGATGATCCTGGGATACACAGGAGAGAGACTGCCCATTGTCCCTCCCTGGAAGCTTTGGAGAATTCATGGTTACAATAAAGAGAAAGCTACATGAGATAGGATAGAGGGACACAAGACCTATATATGGGCATACAGGGTTGGCTGTTCTTTTTTTCTCTCTAAACTTGAAAACAATATGTTCTGATTGGCAAGCAAAATATGTTTGCATTGGGACTATGGGGCTTTCATACGTAGGCCAGATTGTGATCTGCCAATCACTATATTGGTTAGTGAATGAGACTGCCAGGGATAAGCTCTGTGAAGGTTATGAACCTGGAACAAGGAGGAAAAAGAGTAACTATGATAAGAGAAGATCTTGAACACTGAAATTCCCAGAAACTTAGTCCAACTGGGATGGTGAGCTGAGAAGAGAGACT
>CM053585.1:414675586-414775281 GCA_028646515.1 Pseudochirops corinnae | reverse complement strand
CAGAAGTGTGCACTTCCATCAACCCTCCCCCCACCCTGCCCTCCCCTCTATCATCCTACCTCTCATCCCCATTCCCCCTATTCTCCTGTGTGGCAAGATGCCCAGTTTAGAATTTAACATAAACTTTTTTTATGAACAAATTAATGAACACATAAAAATGGGCTCACATCTGAGCCCATATAGAATCAAGAAATTTCCCTTCAGTTGGCCTCTCTTTCCAGGAGACTTGCTGTGCTTGGGGCTCACGTTACTGTTTTGAGTGTGGCTCTGGCCAGGGGAAGGTCTGAGGCTTGCTCCAAGTGCTCCAAGACACCTTTATCTGGGCCCACACCTAGTTCTTTCCTCAGCACTTCTGATCACCTACAACCTGCCGCTGTTACCCCTCCTTTTTGCTTCCATTTGCTCCATTCTGAGTCTTGGTGTTCAGCTTTGTGTGTTGCAACTCAGCCTCATTGAGGCTCTTGGCCTTTGCTGATGCCTGCAGTTATACAACTCTCCAGCAGATGGCATACATTTCTTTCCTCAAGGGACTAATTCTCTAGCCCTTGGTGAGTATAAAACATGACCTTGCCTCACTTGGCTGTACATATGTCTCAACAACAGATTTCAAGGCCAGAGTGTCATATCTCTGAAATTTCTATGTGCACTAGGATCCAGTTCTTTATTGCCATTTAAAAAAAATTTCCCTAGACAAGCAGCACATAGTGCTTGATCATGGAAGCACATTTTCTATTAAATTCCATTACAACTGTAGGTGACATATTCCTAAAGAAAAAGCTAAGGTGGGAATCAGAGGGCACTAGAAGAAATGACTCTGCCACATCAAATGTTTTTGGAAGGCTGTAGGAAAATAATAATCTATAAGATTCCAAATATTGATTTAAAGAAACATTTTTGCCTACATCAATATAGTCTGGCATCTAGGTGCAACAGTACCTAGAGTGCTGGGCCTGGAATTAGGAAAACTCATCTTGTTGAGCTCAAATCTGGTCTCAGACACTTACTGTGTGTGACTCTGGGTAAGTCACCTTGACCCTGATTGCCTCAGTTTCCTCCTCTGTAAAATGGTCTGGAGGAGGAAATGGCAAACTACTCCAGCTGCCAGGAAAAAAAACCTAAATTTGGGGTCACAAAGAGTTGGGCATGACTGAAATAACTGAACAACTTAGTTGTCTCACAAAACTTCATTAAGAAGCTATCAAAAAGACAATCTCCATTTTGATTAGACGCTCATTTAAAAGACCTAAATATATTAAAATGAAACCATAGTAACCCTTATTTCAATAAAAATTCTTACTGAATCTGGGGATTTAATGTTTCAGCATCCACAGTAAGTATACCCCATTCTTTAGCACAGCCACTACCGATATAACAGATATTTCCTCACCAATCCACCCCATTCCCTTGCAAAATGGGCAAGGGAAGTAGAAGGACAGTTCTATTTAAAAGGGCTAAACAGAGATGCTTTTGCCAAAAGAACTGAAAGGATTCAGGTCATTCCTAGTTTTGTCTTCTAATTATAAAAGGTATCTTTCATTGTTCCCCTTAGGTCTGCCAACCTCCCATCCACAAAATTTTCCTGCCCTAAATAACTCATTACAAAGAAGATCTATCAGCAGAAAGATCAACAGAGGATCCTACATGTAGAGTAGGAAGTGATCTTAGAGGCTGTCTAATCCAATCCTTCCCTTTTGCAGATGAACCTATTTGGTTTTATTTAGGTTAAGTGAATAATTGAGCTGGTATTTGAACCTAGCTACTTCAACTTCGAATCTAGCACTCTTCCCACCGTACCAGTCACTGGGCCTTTCCAGTTGTTCATTACTTTATTGATCAGCCACTGAAGTCAGAATAAACTGCATATTAGTGGTACCTGGACAGACAATGAGAAATATATTGGCATATGCTTTATTAAATAGGTATATGGGAGAACTTTACTGAGTAGACTTTTGCTAAGTGAGGTATAGCCCAATTTTGGTGCAACTAAGAGTAACCAGTCCTTATAATGTTTGTTTCTGGCAGACACAAGGTTTTAAATTTCCAAGGCCTTTATCAGTACCACCATCACCTACAAGCTCTCAGCATTCCAGTCCTCATAACAGTGATGTGGAAGATGAGGATGAGAGATATGATGAAGAGGAAGAGGCTGAAAGGGATCGGATGAATATTAAGTCTCCTTTTTCTCTGGGACAAGTCCCTCATGAAAAGAAAAAGCAACACGGTGAATACAAGAATTGAGTTTCTGTACGATTGCCTTCTAATGGATGTTTACCATCTAATAAAACAATAACTTCGAAACTTAGTCATTAAGGATCAGAACATATTAAGGAACCTGAGCTAACATCACTAAAAATATTCTTTATAGAAATAAAATAAACTTTAGAGAAAGTGTCCTTTCTTCTTGAAATTAGTGATAATAGAAAACTGGTCACTGCTCAAAAAGTCAGAAGAGATTTTTAAAAATGTGGCAATTTATTTCTACCATCCTTAGAATAAAACCCAACAAGTAAAATTCATTGCTTTATTTATTTGGATTTTATTTATTTAGGTATTTCCCTTAATTTCTCTACCCAAATATGATTAGCAAGTAAATTGAAAAAAACGGAAAAGAAAACATTCCATCAGGAAAAGATGACAATGTTAAAACATACTTTTTTTACATTAAGAAATTTTCTTTTAATATTTTTTATTTTTGAGAATCATAACCAAGCATCACCTATAACATGCTAAACATAAAGATGCAGTGATTGTCTTCTTGACAACTCAAAGCATTTTTTCCCAAAGGGTCCAGACCCTAGTAGTGCATGCTCCAGAGATTATGGTTTGAAAATAGCCAGTTGAGTAAGTCAATCAATGAATATTTATTGTACCTACTATATGCCAGGTACTGTTTGAGGTAATGGGGACATCAATACAAAAGTGAAACAGTCCCTACTCTCAAGGAACTTGGACTCTACTCGGGGCATATGTGAATACTGTCATTTCCTGTATAAGAAAGGACTATCTCCTTTTAGCTGGTATGACTCAGAGGCTCATCATGCACAAGGAAATGCCCATCTTTGATCCTGAAGAATTAATTTTCATTTTGAATATCACTCTTTATAAGCCAAAATTCATTTCTGAATTAATAATGGATGACTATTTCCTTTCTCTCAGATAGAAACTAGCACAAAGAGTTTTACATTTCCATAAATGGAAATTGTAATTCTTTGCATATACCTCTTCTTCTGTAGGAAATAAATGACTAAATAAAAATAAACTAATGTTTTATTATGTTGTGAAACCACCAATGTAAAAGACCTAACACCCATTGATTATAGTAGCTGAGATTTATATTACATTTTATCTAGATTATCTCACGTATTCCTCACAATAATCCTATGAGACAGGTGCCGCAGGTATTATTATCCCCACTTTATAGATGAGTAAACTCAAAACTGAGAGATTATGAAAGGCCTAATTAACTCGCTAAGTGTCAAAGCTCTTCTTCTGAGTCCAAGACCAGGGGTCTTTCCAATAGACAATGATGACTCATCTTTAACTTTTATGGGTACGCAAGGTATATAAATTAATTTTGTTTTTGTTCTTAACTTTATAAACCTGAGCATGTCTGTTTTGATTGGTCTTCAATCTCTATTTGGCATGTTCTACCACACTTTGTCCAATTCTGCCAAACTATACAGAAAATTATCTCAATCCTTTGTTGTCCTTCATTTCAATTCAGCAATAAGCATTTATTAAGAATGGATGGATAGATGAATGAATGGAAAGCATGAGTATATTAATGAAAAGGCATCTATTAGGCAATTACTATGTGCCAAATAGTGGGCTAAACACAAATACTTATGGGTACAAATAGAAATTACAATCTTTGCTCCCATATAGGATGGTCTGGAAGCAGAGTGGATGGTAAAGCTGGGGAGTGGAAGTCTGGAGAGGGAAACAGAAAGGGGGATGGTAATACCTGGGGATCTGGAAGACATAACAGTAAGATAAATGGCAAAGCTCTGGGCACATTTCTTTGCCCACCAGGAACCTCATTGGTGAAGAGGAGGTGAAGTCTCCTTCAATGTGGGTTTCACCATCTGCCAGACATAGATAGATGAGTGATGCAGTCATGATGCGTGCCCCCCATCCTGGCGCCATCATTGGTTCTACCTTGTGCTCCATCATTCCCACAGCCCCTAGTCTGGGATGGAGACAGGATAGAACTGTGGCTGTCACCATGATGGCCATTGTTGTACCTGAGCTCCCTACTATGTCAAGCACTCTACTAGGCATTGCGTATATAAAGGCAAATAGTCTCTGACCTGGAGAAATTACATGCACGTTTATAATTATATATTGAATTTATACAAAATAAGCACATGGTATTTATGTATTATTTAGGCATCATGTAAGAAATAGCATTTGTGCTGAGCTTTGACTGGGCAGGGTTGTTATACGGCGCTTTATAACTGCTAACTGATCATTTTTAGAGAGGAACTTTGTTCACAAAGTTGTCAGATTCAGATATCATGATCATACATAATTTCTAATTTCTAATCACTTCAAAAAGTTTTTCTTTGTTGCATGACATATTAAAAATATTCATAGATGCATGAGGACATATACATATATGTGTATATATGTGCACATACACATATGTTTGTGTATGCATATGTATATAGGGTAGCTAGGTGGTGCAGTAGATAGAGTGCTAAACCTAGGGTCAGGCAGACTCACCTCCCTGAGTTCAAATCTGGCTTCAGACACTAGCTGTGTGACCCTGGACAAGTCACTTAACCTCTGTCTGCCTAAATGATAAACTGAGGATAATTACAGCAGCTATCTCACAGAGTTATTCTAAGACTCTAATGAATTTTTATGAATAATGAATATGAAAATGAGATATTATTATTTGTAAAAGGCTAAGCATAATGCCTAGCACTTAGCAGGTGCTTGTTATGTTTATTCCCTTCTTTGTATCTCATGCTCTGTCCTCTTTGTAAAGTGTGCAAAAAGTTTCTCTTAGACTTAGATCTTGGAGAAACGTAGGCTTCTCTCCCAGTCTTCTTGCAGACCTGTAATCTATGCCTTGTCATCTTTAGCTTCCATTTAGACTGCCAACTCCAGAAATAAATCAAACTCATAAGTGGAGGAAAAGTCATTTTCAATTGCAATAAAGAGGGTCATGAGCCTGGGATGCTGCCATGAATCTGAGTTACAGGAGTGTTCACAGGTGAAAATTACAGAAAGGTTTTTAAACATTCAGGAGGAAAAAAGGTGAGTGGAGGGTTGGCAAATGAAGATTGAGACCTGACCCAGCCACCCTTGGCTACCCAAACAAGAAAACCTACTTCATTCTGATTGTTTTTACCCTTCATGATCCACCTTCTCCCAAACCATAATGAGGGGGCAAGGATATTTGGAGTCTCTTTCCGTAGCCCTTGACTAGTCTCAGTTAGTCTCTGTTTTTAGGATACACAGAACCCAGAATCTTGGGGTGGAGCCCAGTCCAACCTAGTTGAGAGTAAAGTGCCTTAGTAGCAGGAATGCAATGACATTCCTTGGATTCTTTAGATGGAGAGGTTTCTCTTACTGTCAAATTGGCTTTTTGAAACAGAGAAGGGAATATCACATTTGATATTAACAATTTAAAAATTAACTTTCCTGTTAACACACTGCTCCCAGACATTGCTGTCCCTGGTGGGGTAATGCTGCAACACTAATGGAAAGACGGGAAACCCAAAATCGTAAGGACCTGCTAGAGGAGACCAAGACTGATCCAGACTGCAACTCATCAAGGCCTTAGCTGGAATGTTCTCTCCTTATTCACAGCTTGAAGTAATCTATTTAACCTAGTTTTGTGCTGGTATGTTATTTTTTTTTAGAAGAACATTGGGGTGTGACCAAATTTCCTGAGCCAGCCTGAACACTCTTTATAAATGTTCCTACAATTCATCTAAGGGCTCAACAGAAATATCTAAATTGATCAAAACCTTTCCACATATGGTTGCAGTACCTTAGATCAATGGTTCTCAACCTTCTTAATGCTGCAACCCTTTAATACAGTTCCTCATGTTGTGGTGACCCCCACCCATAAAATTATTTTCATTGCTACTTCACAACTGTAATTTTGCTACTGTTATGAATCATAATGTAAATATCTGATATGCAGGATGTATTTTCATTGTTACAAATTGAACATAACCCACAGGTCGAGAACCGCTGCCTTAGATTGATTTTATTCAATTTAATGGAGGGCTATTCCTACCAAGGTAAGGTACTGCAGTAGCATTTTATGTAAAGTGCATTGAAAACCTTAAAATGCCTATAAAAGTGCTAGCTCTCATTATTGTTATTGTTGTTGTCACTTTATGTAACATGTGGCCTTATTTGATTTACTCCATTGATCCCACATTCACAGATTGATCATTAATAATAATGATATTTATATAGAGCTTTATGGTTTGCAAATACTATATAATTTTATCTTCACAACAACTCTAGGAGATAGGTACTATTATTATCGCCATTTTACAGATGAAGAGACTAAGTCAGATCAAGGTAAAGCAACTTACTGCAGAGGCACAAGCTAGTAGTAATGCCTGGGACCATATTTGAACTCGGGTTTCCTGACTCCAGGTTTAGCCCTCTATCCAACTGTACTGCTACGTTCCTAGGAGGTGGTCGGTCGGTTGGTTATCTTCCTTCGTTCAGGAAGAGTGCCGAAAAAACATCACTATGTTAGAGTCAAGTTGGAGTGTGTCCCTTACAGTCTATCCAACTGTGACTGATCAGACCAATAAGAGCTCGAGCTCAGAATGTTCTACCATAGGTCAGGCAAAAATAATTCACATGAATATTTGGAATGGATTCTCTAAATTTGCATATCTCCAGTTTCTTTTGAGCTACTTCAATTCTGCTTTGCTCATGGAGCATACATAGCATGTTCTTTGATGAGGCTAGGTAATGCTGGGTGGTTCCGTGCCAGTGTCTCCCATGTTACACAATCAATTCCAAAGTTCTTCAGAGAGATCTTGAGAGTGTCCTTCTGACCACCATGTGAGCACTTGTCTTGTGTGAATTCTCTGCAAGAGTCTTTTAGGTAAGAGTTCATTTGGTATCTGAACAATGTGTCCAGCCCATAGGAGTTGTGCTCTCTACAGTAGAATTTAAATGCTTGGCAGTTTAGTTTGAGAAAGGATCTCAGTGTCTTGTACCTTATCTGGCCAGGTGATCTTCAGAATCTTCCTAAGGAGGAAAGGATTACAAGTCGGCCCAGACAGAACCTTTCTATGGTTTCAAGCCAGTATTGCACACTTCCTGGACACAAATCTAAGAGCTAAGAAGTTCTCAGATCTAAAAATTTGACAAGATGTTGTAATTTTTCATACTGGAAGCAGAACTTTTAGCTAGGACAATGGTTTTCTTGCTGGGGAACACTGGAGGAGATAGCCACACAAGACCACCTAGAGCCAGCCATGTCTGAATGCCAGATGGCACTCTATGAATGGGTATTGCCATGCATGGTAGCAGACTCCCTATCCTTCTTTCAGTGTATGTATGAGGGGCTCGGAGTTTTGAAGTTATGGCCTCTCGAGGTGCTGGCTGGAGACTTATTTGAGAACAACCAGAGAAGGAAGCAGTGTTGAGCTACCTTCCGCCTTAGGTGCAGAGGCTGTTATGGATGGTAGATGGCAAGGATCCTTCCCTTTTCTATCTAAGATGCCAACAGAAAACATATAGTAGCTTTTCCTTAATAAAAACCAGTTAGGCTTACCTGGTATAGGTGTCTAGAGATATGGGAGTAGTGATTTTTTTTTTTAATTAGACTATGTATGAACTCCAGGCCTTAACAGAAGATAGCCCAAGCCCTCACAAAGAGATAGATGAGCTTTTTTTTTTGAACTAGAGTAGCAAACAATCATTTGGGATGTCTCAGTATGGTGTTCTATTATCTTTCTACTTCTTGTAATAAACGTACTTAACTATAATACGAGCATGAATGCCTTTTGGCTCGCAAAATGAGCCACAAGCTACATTTAGAAGTTTCCATGGATTAAATTCTAGGGTAAGGGAGTGAGA
This sequence comes from Pseudochirops corinnae, assembly GCA_028646515.1. Lineage (NCBI taxonomy): Eukaryota > Metazoa > Chordata > Mammalia > Diprotodontia > Pseudocheiridae > Pseudochirops > Pseudochirops corinnae. Next base: position 414,767,211 of record CM053585.1, on the reverse strand, counting down.
CATGAGCTGAAGTTGTGATAGATTTATAAAATACTATATGCGAATGATTCTTTTCTCTTCTTAAAAACTAAACCATGCCTAGAGAAGCATGTGTCAAATGAAGAGGAGGCGATTGCCATAATTAGGATGATTTCCCAAGTAACCAACTAGACAGGTAGAGAACACTCTACTTCTTCTGCCTGTCTTGAATGGGCATTACTAAATCTCTCACTCTAATAGGGACCATCCTTCTCACTACAAGGGGGATGACTGCCATCATCACCATCATCATTTCTATAAGATATTATTCCCATTTTAGAGATAAGCAAACTGAGACTCAGGGAGGCTTTGCTTCATGGTCACAGAACTAATTAGTGTCAGATTCAGCATTTGAATACAGATCTCATCTGACTCCTGGTCCAGCACATAATATCTCCAGTTCCTTTAACTGCTCTCAAAATTGTTTACTAGATCATTTAGATCTATTCAAGTTTCCATAAACAGTGTATTACTGTACTTGTCTTGGTTACTCTTCCTCCCCCCCCCCCATAAAATATGAGAGTGGACCTCAGAATCAGGAAGAGATTGTTTCAATCTCTGTTTACCTCAGACACATGCTGACTGTGTAAGGTAGCATCACCATAGACAAGTTGGTAGACTTCTCAGTGTTCCAGACAACTTTCTAAGACTCTCAGTTTCAGAGATGGTGATGACATTGACAGAGGAAGTTCCCTCTCTCGGGGCTGATCCTATCTCTACCCCTCCCTCACCCCCACACAAAGATATTTGACACATCGACTTTGCTATAATTGTGGATAGCTGGGGTTGACCCATATCCCATTGAAACTTACTTTTAAATTAAATTGATAAAACACAATTGATGACAGATATGTATTTTCACACCATACAAATTATACCTCCCTTTATGCTAGCATGAAGGTAGAATATGTTACCATCAGCATGCAGCATCATTAATCAATTGCCACTGTCCCATAGCTTAGAGATAAAATAGTAGTGAGTGGTACCATAAAAAAATTTTTAATAGTCACTGATCAAGAAATCTACTAGTCACAAGAAGGACCACTCAGAACATACTTGAGCCTTTAATTTTAAAATGTTGTGACAAATTTAAAGTGTGACACAATGTGATCTAAGTGAAACATACAATAAAGAAAAAAACAGTAATGCTCTCTGCTAAAAATATTTTTCAATAATTATTCATAAAAAGATTGAAACTGAGATTATACACACATATGTATATATTCCTTCAGAACACAGACCATGTATAGACGATGTTTTTTATTCACGCAATGACTTCAACAGAAATTTAAGAGAAATTTTCAGTAACTTGGATCATTTTCTCCAGTTTAATAGATTATCTTCCAAGAATCTTGATTGATCAAGATTCACCTCTCTAGCTGTAAGACAATAGTAAAATAAAATTATAAAAGTTTGTTTTAAAACCCAGTACAACTATCAATCTAAAGTTCTATGTCCCCAGATTCTTTCTGTCTCACCTTCTGCATTGAAAACACAAGAAATTTTTTAAAAATATTTTTCTTCTGAATATTTATCCACCTTGAACTTTCTAGGAATTTCATTCTGTTGGTCACTCTCTCCTTCTTCATTCTCTTTTCCTCTCTTGGATTCCGGGATGCTGTTCTGTTTCTCAATTTTCCAGCTTCCTCTGTTTCATTCATGAGCTTATAGTGTTTCAAGGTTCTTTCTGAGCTTTTCTGCTCGCCGCCACCTCCCACTAAATTCTCCCTAGGGAAGATCAGCTATTTCTAAGACTTCAGTAATCACTTCTATATTAAGGATTCCAAGTTTAAATCTCAGCTCTGACTTCTCATCCATACCATAGCACAGCTCTACCTGATCACGTCCTGCCACTGTTGCAAACAGAATTTGGCTTTCCCTCTAAACTGGTTTTCATTTTCTAGTGATAGTATCTCTCCTTTTCCCTTCACTCAAATGTTTGAATTATATTTGGCTCCTTCCTCTCCTTCAACCTGTATATCCAGGCAGTCACCTTCATGAACTTTCTCAGAGCTATCTCTACACTTCCATCCTCATCTTGGGCTGGACAATCAACCTAACCCTAACCCTCACCCATGTGTATATTACTCTAATATCCTACTGTCCTACTGCCTATGTTGCCTAGCCTAAGATGTGGCATTCTTGGGGAAACAATAAGGTAGATTTTTTTTTTGGAGAGGGGAAGGCAAGGCAATTGGGGTTAAGTGACTTGCCCAAGGTCACACAGCTAGTAAGTGTCAAGAGTCTGAGGTCTGATTTGAACTCAGGTGCTCCTGACTCCAGGGCCAGTGCTCTATTCACTGTGCCACCTAGCTGCCCCTAGATTTTTTAATATTACTTTTCATCAGAGCATGTTTTCAATGCCAGAAAATTCATTTCTCCTCTAGGTAGATTTATTTCTTTAAAGTAGTATAGTTTCTTGTGTTACAGTGAAGTTAAATTTTTTTAAGTGCATGGCCTCTTAAGAAGTTTTTTTTTTGTTTTGTTTTGTTTTGTTTTTGAAACAAGTCCAGTTTTTTGTGGTCCAGTAAAATCTCAAAGCCCCTGGTGGACAGTAAAACACAGGATACAACTTCAAACATGCTTTATCCTGGTTCTCCCACTTAATGCTTTATCCAATTCATTCTTCATACTCTTGCCATATTAATCATCCTAGAACACTGCACTGAGGTACAGTAGGAAAAGCCTTGACTCTGGAGTCAGTCCCAGTTCTAACATTTACTACCTATGTGGGCACACCCTTGGGCAAATCCCTTAATCTTCCCGGGTCTCATTTTCTTTGTCTGCAGAATGAAGAAGTTGGACTAGAAAGCCTTTGAGGTCCCTTACAGATCTAGACCTCAGATCCTCTGATACCAGTGTACTGCCTATAAATTAAAATAGTCCAGTGCTTATCAGATCAAGTACCAACTTTTCACCATGTTCCTTTAGGTCTTCCAGCAATTCTCCCTATCTTGTCCATCTAACCTAACCCTCTCTCCTGATATTTGGAGATGGGTTGTCAATCCAAATAGACTCATTGACCTTACTTCTCCCACCTTCCACCATCACTACCTCTCTGCCATTGAAGGTATCATTCTGTCTCATTCTGTTTCTCTTATCAAGAACAGACCCTTTCAAGGTCCAGCTCAAGACCCATTTCCTTCACAAAAATTATTCTCAATCCACAATGATCTTTTCCTCATTCTCAATAACCAAAGCACTTATAAAGAATCTGTACCACATTTTTTCATGCTTTCTTATTGATTGCTTTAAATAATTATTATTTCATATATATATATGCTATAACAATAATTTTGAAAATTTTATTATGAAGCAGTAAGGGATAGTAGAAAGAGCATAGGATTTCAATTCAGGAGACATCTGGGTTCAAAATCTGCCTCCAACCAATGCTTTCTTGTATTTATGCTTTTAAAAAAAAAATCTTATTTTCAGTCCAATTACATGCTAAAATAATTTTTAACATTTGGGGTTTTTTTAGTTTTGAGTTCCAAATTCTGTCCCTCTCTCTCTCCTTCCCCTCCTCCCTCCCTGAAACACTAAGTAATCTGATATACAACCAACACTTTCTATTTGTGTAACAATGGGCAAGTCAGATTCCTCAAGAGACATTAATACATATAATTCCTACCTCACAGAGTTGTTATAAGGATGAAGGAAGATAATTTGAATAGAATGTTTTTAAGTATCAAAGAACTACAAAAAGGTTTCTGAGTGTGTGTGTATGTGTAAGCCTTGCCCAGGGACTGTTGGCATTATATGAAGGAAAAAAATGCTAGAATTCTTCTACTTGTTACTCACAGGATTGTGGATTGGTCCTGACTGTGACTATATAAACATCGACTCCTTATCTTTGAAACAGAGACAGTAAGATAGGTTGTCCCAAGAGGCTTAGTGCAGTCTTTGACTTGACACTGAAAGTAAGGCGTTTTGTAAAGAAGTGCGTTGCCAAATGTAAAATCCCATAGAACACTGAACTATTATTATTTTTATAACTTTTTTTGTTACATCCCCAACAGTGACCAGCAGACCTAATTAGTGCTTACAGTAAGTAAGTTCCTTGAAGTTCAGAGGGAATCATAAATCTGGAGCTAGCAGGGTCCTTAAAGACCATTATGAATATCTCTCTCATTTTACAGATGAGGAAATGGAGGCACAGAAAGGTTGAGACTTCCCCAGGGTTACACAAGGTAGTAAGTGTCTGTAATAGGATTTGAACACAGGTCTTCCTTTCCCAAAGTCCAGATTCTTATCCACCGCGCCACACCGAATCAGGATGGGATTGCAGCTGTGGTTCATGAGCAAAATTTTCGTGTTTTCACTAGTTTTCAGATTCAAGACATAATGTAAATATGTTGTAGTTACCAGACCATAACAGACATCTACTTAACCTCTCATTTTATAGATGAGGAAACTGAGGCCTAGTGAAATTAAGTGTGTTGCCTAAGGTCTCACAACTACTGAAATGACAAAGTCAGCTTTTGAATCAGATCCCCAGACCATAAATCCCATGCTCTCTCCACAGTGTCAGATTGTGTCTCGGTCTTGGGATTTGGCTATAAGCTTTATATTTTCTCATCATTGTGGAATTGAGTCATTATGCTTAATGGTAGCTTGATAGAATAAGGTTCTTTCCCTCTTCCCCTCACCCTCCACGCAAATACAAGTTATTATGTCAGTTTCTGAAAGGGAGACAAATTTTTTTCTACAGTTAACAGAAGCCCTAGTGGGTTTTAAATTGTGAAATTTGTATTAAATTACACAATGTAACTAAGAAATTGTTTTGTTTTGTTTGTTTGTTTTGAGGGATTATTATAATTTAAATATTTTGGCTTCTTCACAACAAACACTGATATGAATTTCTGGGGCTATAACTACAAACATTAAAGAATTAAGAAAGTTCAGGGCAGCTAGGTGGAGCAGTGAATAGAGCACCAGCCCTGGACTCAGGAGGACCTGAGTTCAAATGAGGCCTCAGACAGACACTTAACTAGCCGTGTGACCTTGGGCAAGTCATTTAACCCCAATTTTCTTGCCTTCCTCCCACCAAAAAGAAAAGAATTAAGGAAGTTCAAAACAAGAATGAAACTATTTTGTTATATCCCAAATGGTCTCCAGGAAAGTATACAAAACTGTGCTCGTCTGACTCTAAAATTTTTTTTTACCTTCTGATGGTTTCTGCCAGGACTCAGAGAACATAGTGACAGCTGGGTTTAGGCTTTGGCTCTGCTTTTCTGGAGAATTAAAATGTAAACAAATGTTCTCATCGTATAATAATAATCGCTAACATTCTTATAGTGCTTTACAATTATTATCTCATTTGATTGTTGTAACAACTTTGGGAGGCAGGTGCAATTACAATCCCTATTTTGTAGATGAGGAAATTGACGCAAACAGGGTTAAGTGACTTGCCCAGGATCACACAGCTAGTAAGTGTCTGAGGCCAAATTTGAACTCAGGTTTTCCTGATTCCAGGCCCAGTGCTCTACCCACTTTACCACCTAGCTTTCTTATGTCTAGATTGAGCCAATAAATATGGTAAAAAGCAATATCTGTATAAAATAAAAGATTTCCAAGGCCCAGCTGGTGGCTCCCTTATTTTATTCAACACTGAATTTTGAGCAGCTACGTGGCTAGAGTGGATAGAGTGCTGCACTTGGAGTCAGGAAGATAGGAATTCAAATCCTGCCTCGGACATTTACTGTGCGATTCTGGACAAATTGCCATTTATTTGCACTCACTATAACATGTGAGGAGTTGGTCTTGATGGTTTCCAAGGTTCCTTCCAGGTCTAAATCCTATGATTCTATTAAAGGACTTAGACACCTACTTGGAAATCATTTATAATGTAATAGAACTTACAGAAATTTTGCACCGTGAAAATTCAGAAAGGCAATGTGGCATATTGGATGAAAGGATAGGTCCAACACTTTCCTGTCTACCTGAGTAGGAGGCTTGAGATAGAATCATGCCCTGGGGCATGCCCTCTATCTGGTTGGTTGTTTTGTACATGCTTTTCAGTCCTGGCTGGATAGAAATTTCACTATCTCAGCATGAATGTAATAACTCTTGATTTGTAGTATCATTATCATATAAAATGGGCAAGTGTCTGATAAATGCTAAAATAGTGTTAAATTTAACTTGGCATAAAGAAAAAATGTTTTTCTGTTTTAATCTGATTAATGGCATTTGATTCAGAGAAGTTTAAAGTTGAAGAACAGTGAAAAGTCTATAAGACAAGAGGGCTGAACAGGTCTCTGAAGCCTCTTTTAGTTATGAAGTTCTATGATCCTAACTGCTTTGTTCAACAATGAAAAAAATGGTGGTAACTAGGATCCACATATAACAATAGGCACAGTGGATAGAGCACCAACCCTGGAGTCAGGAGGACCTGAGTTCAAGTCTGGTTTCATACATTTACTAGCCATGCAACCTTGGACAAGTAACTTAACCCTGATTGCCTCCTAAAAATGATATAACAATGAAAAAAATTACAATTTGAATGGCTGTCTGTTTAATCCCACTCAAGTAAAGCATATTGGATACTTGTCATATACTCTCAATATTGCGATATGTCCTGTACTCACTGGCAGGCATTCAGTAAGCTAATATTTTCTCCACAATCAGTAATTTTAAGATGATTAGTTTTTCAGAGTAAGAAGTACATCTGCAGACAACAGTACAGTAATGATTAAAGTTATAACTGGCAATTTTGGTCTGGAGCAAGCAGCTCTAAAACTTAGGGTCCAAACAAGTTTGGAGTAGGGACAGTCTAGGCCACTGCTGGAGAAGCACATGGCCAGGTGGAGAGTTCACCTGGTGCAAATGTTTACTTCCTTTGAAATTTGGCAAGCTCCTACTGTCCTGCTCTAGGTATAGTTCTGATAAGGATGTTCCATGAACAGCAATAAGAGCGTGTGTGCTACAATTCTTGCTTTTCTACAACATTCGAGGACTGCGTGGGTCACTTAGTGATTATTTTTTCTTTACACATACACACACAGCATAAGATATAAAATAGAACAAAAAATATTAATATACACATGCATACATATGTATAACATACACATGCATATATCATATAAGATATAACAAAGAATGTCAATTTATACATGTATACATACTGTAATATACACACATATATCATATAAGATATAACAAAGATTAGTATGCACATGCATACATATATGTAATATATGCATGTATATATTATATACATACACATACACACATATATTATATGCATATATATACATATAATATGTATATGCACAAGCCTGTCAATTTCATTGGTGTAGAAAACATCCAGGGAGTTAACTCCTTCCTACCAATACGGATCAGCATCTGTTCTGCAACTTACAAGTCCAAGAGAATTGACTGGGTTCCTGAAAGTTTAAATGACTTGCCTGAGACCATATAGCCAACATGTATCAGAGTCAGGACTCCAACCCAAGTCTTCCTCACTGCAGCACTGGCTTTTTATTCACTGTGCCACCTTCATCTCATTATAAATACGCTAGCACTTAAATTGTGTGTTCAGTATCAACCTTTTCAAACACAGAGGAATTACAGCACATCTAGACTTTTAAGAATAAGTTTAAACAAAGGTCATTCGAATGAAGTGAGTGTCATTTTTTTCTTAAAAAATTTAAGGTCGTGCCTCCTCTTACTTTTTAACTGCTTTTGGTTGCCCATCTGTCTCACTTTTCTGCCTGTTGATTTTGGTATAGCTCACAGTGGCGAATTTGCAAACTCTGCCTGGCCTTCATCTCTAACTGCCCCCCCTTGTGATTGCAGTTGAGCAGAGAGCAGGCTATTTTGTCATTGGCAAGATCAGCATTAACCACAAGAAAATGTCCCACTTTAGCATAGGGCTAAATTGTCTTGTTTTGTGGAAATGGATCTGTTCAGCATGTCAATAGACACAAAATTCAAATCCCAACTCTACATTTATTTTGTTAAATTACCTTGACTTCTCACCTCAGTTTCTTCATCTGGAAATGAAGTAATTGGACTATACAGTTTCTAAAGTCCTTCCTGCTCTGCTCCAACATTTTATGATGCGATGAATCACAGCAGAGCATACACTCCCTTCCCAGGATGGATAGGAAAGAACACTAGATTTGGAGTCATGGGATCTTTGTTCCAAGGACTGCTGTGTGATCATGGGCAAGTCACCTAACTTCTCTGGACATCAATCCCTTGTCCCAAAAGTGAGCTTTAAATTATTGAATTATATAATAATCAGACAAAATAATTTCTGACTCCCTTCCAGCATGAAGGCTTCTGACAGAAGGTTTCTGTTTCTCTTACCTAGCTGTAGTCTATCGTAGAGATCTTTCCTCTGACTCTCCTCTGAAATGAATTGACGGCCTTCTACAAAACAAAACAAAATAATGCAAAGACAAACAAATAAACAAAAAACTAGAGAAGTAGACTGGAGCTTTGGATAATCTTGGGGAGATGCTGGCTGGGATGCAGGGGGAGCTGGAGCCAAGTAGAATGCTTTTGATCTTATTACAGTGTGTGTAATACATACACTTAGGGGGATGGCTTGGACCTGCTAGGTAACAGGGAAGGGGAAATAATCTCTCTGACTTCACTCAATAAATCCTTGAGTCTCACCCAGTGGAACTCTTTCTCTAAATTTCAGCCTGGAGAGGATTGATAGGAGTTTTGAAAAATTCCTCTGCTAGGTGGTGCAGTGGATAGGGCATCAATCCTGGAGTCAGGACGATCTGAGTTCAAATCCAACCTCAGACACTTGACACTACTAGCTGTGTGACCTTTGACAAGTCACTTAATCCTGATTCCCTCCAGAAAGAAAGAAAGAAAAATTCCTCTTTTGGACTTGGGGAGGGGAGAGGAAAGAAAAGGATGGGAGAAGGGTTTAAAAAAATTTTTTTGTGGATGAATTTGGCTTCCTTTGTCATAAACTCTGTCCAGAAGATGTTTGTGGACTGTGGCAGAGCTAGGGCAAAGTAAACAGCATCAGGAAAACAACATACAAAATCAACAACAATGTAAAAGAAAAGAAAATAAACAAGCTGAATGTAACTATAATGACCGAGCGTGATGGAAGAGTTGGAAAAAAAACATCCATCCATCTATTCTTGGGAAAGGTGGGGACCTATGGGTGCGGACTATTGTGCATATTGTGACATTTTGTTGATGTTGTTGACTTGTGTGGCAGAACTACTTCCCTCCGTCTTTTTTTCTTTTTTAAACTTTGATACAAAGTATATCTGGCTGGTTAAGGGAAAGGAGAAGAAAATATTCAGAAATGAAGGTGATACAACAGCAAATAAATTTTTAAAAAAAAAAATCTGCCCTGTGCTAATTGTGGAGTTTCTTTAGGCATTAACTTGCTTAAACTAAAATGTCAGTTTCCCAAAGGCATCACATAAAAGATCTCACCCTTTCGGCATGCTAATCCACAGGATTCAACAGGTCTGAAGACTGGCAGAGCATCCCAACACACACTGCGACCACAAACTGTGGCAGTTATGTTCAAGAGCTGGAAATGTTACCTTGTAACCAGCCTAAGAGCCCACTTCTCTCCTCCCAGATATACTGGCATACAAGTACAAAGCTAGTTAGAGGCTGTGAAAAGTGTCTAATTAACTGAAAACTTTTACTTTTTCAGTGCCGCAATCTTGTTTAATATTAAAAGATATTCTTAAAACTGCCTAGCAAAAAGAGTAGCCTGCCAGGGTTCTTTGCATCTTTTGCTATGGACTCTTGTTCTCACCGAATAAATAGCTCACAAAATGAAAGACTTTTTGGTTTTTTGTTTGTTTTGTTTAGTACTTACGAGTCCCCTTCAGGTAGAGCATAGCTTGAGGAGTTCAGTTTCTTCTTTCAAAAAATCTCTACAAATCCAGAGAGAAGAATAGTTAATGGGACATTATGATCCAGTCCTCTGCACATTTAAAAAGAGAAAGGTCAATCACAAAAGAATAACTGCGTGCAGATTTAGAGGATTCCACTTTTAAAGAGTAGGGTTACCTGGGGAGCACAACAGGAGAGGGAGATGAATGAAACCGCCAGGAGCAGGGCCAAGCCAGAAGCTTTCAGACTTTGGATTCCCTGCATAGAAGAAACAACCACCCTGGGTGTATATATTCCTTGCTTTATGCTGTAGCATTTCAAATTCCCCTTGTTCTGCTATCATGCTCAATATATGTATATTTTTCTGATAAATTTTACAATAAGACTACAAGATACAAATAATGTTCTTTTCAAAAAGAATAAATGAAAAAATGGATCAGCAATACTAATCAATGAACATTAGTATAATTATCAAGCTCTGTTCACTTCTTAAACATTTTAAATATTTTCTAACATGATGAAACTATAGTTTAAAAATATAATTATTAAAATACTCTCCATCCTCTAAAATACTTATCAGCTAAACATGAAAATTGTTAATAAGAAGTAAGCTTTCCTCTGTGGTGAAGGAAAACCTCACCTACCTTCATTGTTATTTCCTGCCAGGATTTTCTGGTAAAAGTTGTCTGAACCACTTTGAATACAGGGACTTTTTTAAATCTTCCCTGTCAATGGACACCTTTCCATTTCTTTCAGAGTGTGTCTAAAGGGATGTCTTGTCAGACCTGGAGATAAAGAAGGTCTGATGACTCTTCCTGGGAAATTAGCCAGCAGGAAGTCAAGATGATTAAAAAGGTAGACACTCTTGGCTTAGCTACTCAGCCACATCAGCCAGGCAACCTTCTGAATACATCAGCATCATCAACTCAGTTTGTCCCACTAATTTTCAGTGAAGCATCATTTTCTTCTAAATGATCAATGACTCTGCTGAGAAGCAAAAGTCAAATAATATCATTGATATTCACATAGCACTTTAAAATGTCCAAAGTATTTCATACACAGTATCTCATTTGTAGCTTACAAAAACATGAGGTTGATGATCTTATTTCCATTTCTCACATGAGGAAAGTTAGTTAGCAATATAAAGTGACTTGTCCAAGTTAACACAGCTACAATATGTAAGGCAAGATTTGAACCCAAATCATTCTGACCCCAAGTTGAGCTATCTGTTTGTCTATCTATCTGTCTGTCTTTCTATCTATCTATCTACGCAAGCTATAATTGATTGGCACATATAAGTATTGGCTTAAGTTTTGAAAAATTAAAATGTGAGGGAATCTCAATATGACTTTGTGTCATATATTCATTATCTGATTGATATTCATTCATTCAGGTTCTTATATGTATAAAACACTATGGAAGGTACAAGAAGGGGGTATAAAAAAGTTCAAAATGCTGTAGAAGTTGGGGACAAGGGAGATTTAGTGAATATGGTGTCATTTAAACAGACTTTAAAGGATAGGCATGATTTTATGATGTAGCATTTCAGAAGGGTGAGGTTTCTATGTGATGACTGTGAACAAAGGCATTAGACTAATAATTCACTAAATATTTGGGGAGAATATTTAGTAATGCAATTTGACCTGAGAGTAATGTATGGAAGGTGATAAGAGACAAGGTTATAAAAAGGCAGATCATGGAGGTTCTTGAAGACCAGATTAAGGAATTTGAATTTTATTCTGTAGGGAATGAAAAATGATCAAAGAATTTTGAGTAGAGGATCAATTTAACTAGGGTGATGCTTAGGAAGAATATTCTGGTGATGTAATCTTAGAAATCAAGGAAACTAATTAATGTATTAAGAAACACATAGTACTCCAAAATAGGAAAGTGATAGTCTTGTCATAATCTGCCCTGGTCAGACCACATCTAGAGTATTATGTTCTGTTCTGAGTTCCATATTTCAGAAAGGACATTGAGAAACTGGATTGTCCAGAGGAGGAAAAACATGATCACAAAAGGCTTAAATTTATGCTATGTGAGGATTAGTTGAAAAAACTGGGAACATTAAGCCTGGAAAGATTTGGGACGGGGGCGGAGACATATGAAAGCTCTCTCCACGTATTTGAAAGGCAGTTTCATGGAAGAGGGATTAGACTTTTTCTGTTTGGCCTCATAAAGAACTAGAAGCAGTGTGTGGGAGGCCAGATTTAGGTTTAATGTAAGGAAAAAAACTGCTTAACTATATATAAAGAATGAGCGTAGTCTTGAGAGGTCATAAGTTCACCCACACTTGAGGTGGTTAAGTGAAGGGTGAATGACAATATTGTTCAGAGGATTCTTGTTTAGGTAGAGGCTAGACAAGACAACCTATAATGTCCCTTCTGACTGAGAATCTGTAGTTCTTATTCTGTCTTGAATAGATTGTATAGGGAGCCTTAAGGCAAGAAGACCAGGTATGAGGTCCATATGAGAGCTATCTTTAAGCCTTCTCATAAAGTGTGGGCCAGAGTCCCTGTTTCTTTAAAGGAAGAAAGCAGATGACCCAGTCTTGCTAGGTTGAACAGTCATTAAATTTAACCCCTCATACAAGCTTCCACAAACTAAATGAGGGGGAGATTGACCTTGCTAGCTTGAGTCAAGAGGGTTTGAGAACTAGGGGCTGTCAAGAAAGTGTCATTGGGACACCTGTAGAGAGAGAAAGAAAGAGACAGAGACAGAGATAGAGACAGAGAGAGTGAGAGAGAGAGAGAGAATGAGAGAGAGGGAGAGAGACATAAAGACAGACACAGACACACAGAGAGATACAAAGAGAGTGAAAGGAAAAAAATTTTAAAAAGAAAAGAAAAAACACACTCTCAAAAATTAATTGCCAAGGACCGAACCAGGATACGGGTGATATAAGTGGGATCAGGGCTACTCAGGTGGCTCCTCTTGAATACATCTTCACCTGCATCTAAAATGGAACATGATCATTGCTGTTCCTTCTTGTACTACTGCCTTTAATAGAGGCAAAGAATAAAAAACCAACCACCACATCTCACCAGCCAGATTGGCTAATATGACAAAACAGCAAAATGACAAATGCTGGAGAGGATGTGGAAAAATTAGAACACTAGTGTATTGTTGGTGGAGCTGCGAACTGATCCAATCATTCTGGAGAGCGATTTAGAACTATGCCCAAAGGGCTATAAATAAGTGCATTCCCTTTGACCCAGCAATACCACTTCTAGAGTTATATCCCAAAGAGATCAGGGAAGTGGGAAGAGGACCTGTACGTACAAAAATATTTAGAGCGGCTCTTTTTGTGGTGGCAAAAAATTGGAATACAAGGGGATGCCCATCAATTGAGGAATGGTGGAACAAGTTGTGGTATATGAATGTAATGGAATATTACTGTGCTATAAGAAATGAGGAGCAGATGAACTTCGTAATAACCTGGAGAGACTTATATAAACTGAGGCTGAGTGAGAAGAGCAGAACCAGGAGAAATTTGTACACATTCACAGATACAACGTATGTGTGACTGTCAGGGTTCAAAAGCCCTGCCCTAAGGGGCAGAAGGTACTTACCCTTTCAAAGGAAACCACTCTGGATGTTTTTAAGAGGGTTTATTAAAGTTGGACTCTCAGGCCACCCGCCCCTCCAAGGCCTGGATCCTTTTATCTACCCCAGATCCACACCCTACTCCTGACACAGCCCAGCTGAGCAGGATTAAGAGAGGGGAGGTAAATTGTAATTACAATGGCATGAAGCCCCCAAGGTGTGGAGACATCAATCGGGAACCTCAGGCATCCCACGCAAGAAAGTTCTGAGCAAGGCAACATCCCCTGGCCAGGGACGGGGCAATACGCTCTAATCATCACTTGAATCAACCAATTCCCGGGCCTCACACACATCCCTGTGTCTCCACATTACCATTTGCAATCTGGCACTTATTTGTGACCCTTACACAGCCCCTTCTTTGTTTCGCGCATGGCGCTCACGCTGGAGTGTGATCTGGGTTTTAAACAAACTTAAAGAATTTTTTTTAACAGCATATAGAATAACAAAACAAGAAAGCAGAAAACTAATAATCCAAAAATCAATAATCAATTCCCAATTCCAAGCCCGCCATGATATATTCTTCAATTTGTTCAATAAGTCCTGTGGGGACAAGCCCCCATGGTCGATGCGACCCATGTCCCATATTAGTTCACAGTCAGCTGACAAACCACCCCATTCCACAAGGCCAGGCAGGTGGTGTTCAATAGTTTCCCACTACAGTCCGGTAGTGCGGTAAGGGGCAGGGGTGAAAACTGAAAGTTCACTTGATGATTTTAGAGTCTTTCGGGCTAAGCCACTGCACCAAAATTGTCCTCTATGTGAGAATCAACATCAGTCACACCAGCTGAGAAACAGGGCACGGTGGAACGGGGGGCCGAAAGTACATCCCTGGACAAGAGTCATTGCTGTGAGGCTGGCTAGGTTGACAGGCCTCGCCCTCGAGAGATAGCATAGCCAGTGCAAAACACAGCCGTTGCATGGTTTTTAGCTTGGCTTCTCCTCTGCCTCTGTCCCCTCTTGGGTCTCCTTCTTTTCTTCCTCTTCCCTTTGTTGTTGTTGTGGAAAGACCTGGACCCTTTGGACAGGATACCAGCGTGGCGCATGTCCTGTGGAGATACAAACATATCCTTCTCCCCAAATGGTTATTTCCTAAGGGCCCCATCCACACTTCTCCTTTCTGGACCATAGCTTGTTCTTAGCCAATGGCCACTAGTCTACCCATATAGGATCATTGTTTTTCCATCTTATGGGCAGACAACTACACATGACCAGTGGCCTTATCCAAAATTGGTCACTTTCATGTTCATAAACTTCAATATATCTCTCCCCCAAATGTTTAGTCCTAAACCAGCTGCCACTAGGGGAATGAATAGCCCCTGATATTGCTCGGAACTCCACTGCAGAGGTTTGGCGGATTCTAGGACCTTAAGGGTCCCGCCCACACCCCCGACTTCTCTTTCTTGCTTCTTTAGAGGCCAATTCTCAGGCCACTTCTCTGCTTGTAGCACAGTCCTGTCTGCCCTTGTATCCAGCAGCCCAAGAAAATAAACACCTTCCACTGATATTGTGATCATAGGTCGGGAGGCTTCTATATACTGGGTGAACATCACTTGTTCTGAGGGAGAGAAGGAACGAATGGGGAAGGCCAAAGCAATAGGAGTATCTTTATCAATGTATAGCTCATCAATATGTGGGTTGGTGACAATGCATTCCTTAGTACCTTGCTCTAAAATGGTGCTATGCACTATTGCAGCACTTCAAGGATGATTCAACACAAGACATCTAGAGGGCAAAAAAGATATGGGCAAAAGAACTGTGGTCAAAGGTGCTATTTTCCAATTATCTAATGAAAATATTTCCACCTCTATTGTGGATTCAAAGCTCTGGCCATTAGATACCCTTCCCACAGTTGATTGGGGAAGGCTGGAGCTGATTGAGCCACTTGCATAACCTGTTGCAAGGCCTGTGAAGGGTCCCCCCGAGAAGTTTCCCGAACCCACTTTCCTATATTCTTCTCTATTTTCTTTGCATTGTGAAGCAAAATGACCTAGTCTGCCACAGTTAAAGCACTCACCCATTCCCTGAGTTCTTCCTCTCCTTTTAATTCTCACTCTACACTGTGCTTGCAGGTGTCCCCTCTTCCCACAATTAAAGCAAGCCCAATCCTCAGATACCCGTAAGCCTCTTTGCAAAGCGGCAGCAAGTAATTCAGCCTGATACACCTGTGAACCTACTCCCCGACATCTGTCTATCATTTCCTCTAATCCTACATCCTTCTTTAGGCCCACCATTGCCTTTTGACAATCTACATTGACATTCTCTCTGACTATAATTTTTATTATATCGCCTGCCCCTGGGACATCCCCTAAAGTCCTGACTACGGCTTCCTGCATACGAGCCACAAAGTCAGTAAAAGGCTCTTGAGGTCCTTGTTTCACCTTGGACATAGACAGGCCTTGGTCTTTATCAGACACCAAAGATTTCCAAGCCTTTGCAGCACAAATGGCTATGTGATTATAATCTGCTGCTTGATAATGTAACTGCTGTGCTGGGACCAAGTACACACCACTGCCTGTCATTTTATCTATTTCTTGTTGGGGTCTAGGAAGCGTTTGGGCTACCTTCCTACATTCTTCTATGAAAGCTGCGTTCCAAATTACATTTTGCCTAGGGGTTAAACAGGCTCGGGCGAGAGCATACCAGTCACAAGGGCACATGATATCAGAGTCAGCTATGTTGTCTAAACAACTCATTGTATAAGGGGCATTGGGGCCATAACGAGAGCAAGCGTCTTTTAATTCTTTTACTAATTTCCAGGAGAGAGCAGCGTAAGTATGCCTCATTCGCATAGGGTCAGTAGGGTCGTCAGATACAATAGTGACTGGAAAAGCATGGGTATTATTTCACCAGCTTCCCTCGCCTGCTGTACCATTTGCTGAAAGGGAGTTACAGTGGGGGCTACGGAGGTGGATGAAAGGTCCCAATGGGACTCATATGGAGGAGCTGATGGATAAGGGGAACAAAAGTCTGTCTCTGTTTTTTCCTTTCTCTTGGCCGGTTCTTGGTTGATTAAAGTTTCCTTGGCCATTCTGTTACTGATTTCACTTTCCCGGCTTGTGTCAGGACCGTGAAAAGCAAATTTTAATATGTTCCATAAGATAGTCCCCATCTTTAGGTTTTTCTGGGCCAAGTCCTACAGCAACTATTTCCCAGTCTTCTCCTTTCTGCTGGCTTTCCCTAATCAGCCTTGCTACCTCGGCCCTGCCCTTCACAAAGAAAAGAGAACTCTCCCCGGGCTCCTATCTTTCTAGCTTATTGTAAGTCCCTGTTCGGGCGCCATTTGTCAGGGTTCGAAAGCCCTGCCCTAAGGGGCAGAAGGTACTTACCCTTTCAAAGGAGACGTCTGTGGATGTTTTTAAGAGGGTTTATTAAAGTTGGACTCTCAGACCACCCGCCCCTCCAAGGCTTGGATCCTTTTATCTATCCCAGATCCATACCCCACACGTGACACAGCACAGCTGATTGCTGATCAGGATTAAGAGAGGGAAGGTAAATTGTAATTACAATGGCATGAAGACCCCAAGGTGTGGAGACATCAATCGGGAACCTCACGCATCCCATGCAAGAAAGTTCTGAGCAAGGCAACATCCCCTGGCCAGGGATGGGGCAATACACTTTGACCTCCACATGACCCAACCAATTCCCGGGCCTCACGCACATCCCTGTGTCTCAACATTACCATTTGCAATCTGGTACTTATTTGTGACCCTTACATGTGACAACTAACTTCAGTAGACTGGGCTCCTCAAGTTATAGGACAACTCCAAAAGATTCATGATTGAAGGAGATATCCAATCCAAAGAAAGAGATGCGGAGTCTGAATGCAGATTGAAGCAAACTACTTGCTCTGTTTCTTTGTCTTGTTTTGTTTTGTCTCCTCTTTCCCACTGATCATTCCATCAGTTACAATCCTTCTTTACAACCTGACTAATGGGAAGATATTTGTAGATCCTGTATCCAAGTGCATGCTGCCATGATGGGGGGGAGGGGAAGAAAATATGAAACTCAAGGGACTGTGGAAGTGAATGTTGTAAACTCAAAGTAAATAAACCAATTTAATTTTTTTTTAAAAAAAAGGAAAAAAAAAGAATAAGAAACCAACCCCCAAGAGGAAACAACATGTACATCAGCAAAGGATCCTTTTTTCCAAGATTCTTGTTGGCTTTCAAAAACGTGTTCTACTACATCTAGACCAGTGGTTCTCAACCTTCCTAATGCTGTGACCCTTTAATACTTGTATGTGGGTGTATCTGCATGTTGGTGGACCCGCCTGGAGACAGATAGAGGAGCGGTGTCTTGGTTCCTAAGACCATTGGAAATATGTATTTTCCGATGGTCTTAGGCAAGTCTTGTGAAGGGGTTGTTCAACCCCAAAAGGGGTCGCGACCCACATATTGAGAACCGCTGATCTAGATCCTTTTTGCCATGAACCCTTTTGCAGTCTGGAGCCTATGAACTCTTTTTCTTTGCTCTCTGCCCAGACTCCTAGTACTGCCAACTTTAACCAAGAGGATTAGCAACCAATAGTTTTCTTTACATAGTGGGGAAATAAAAGAGAGCAATGAAGAAGAGAGAACAAAGGAGGAGGTAGAGAATTTGTGGACATACACAGCCAGTAGTAAGCACTGCTAGCTGCAGAAGAAATGGATTATTCCTGCTTTAGTCTCAATATCTCAGTTAATGAGAGTTCTTCCTTCATCTACTTGGAGTTATAGAAGAAGGAAATCATGGGGATTGGGGCAGGGAGGGGGAATGAGTCATTTTACCATACAGAGTCTGTATTAGCACAGCAACATACTTACCATTTCCAAAATGTCACTAGTTGTTGGATTCTTGGATGGTGTCTACTTGTACATCTCATCTCCATGGCAATGAAGCTGAACTTAGAAAAGGCAGATGAGCTAAGAGCAGTTATTATGAGTGCATTCTAACTCATACAAGGGATGGCTAGAGGATAAATTAAGACATCGGGAGTGGGCAGGAACAATCAAGGATAAAAGCAATCAGGGACCTTCCAAGATAAAACCTGGAGGGTAGGAACAAGCAAGGTCAAAGAAAGTGATAGGAACAGACAGTTAAGAACACAGCTAGGAACATTATAAAGATCTTCAGGCTACCCAGAAGGAAGAAAGCTTTGAGGGTAAAGATCTTACAAAATGTTTTCCTTTGGATTTTGTACATCTGGGTTACACCAAGCTTTTTAAACTCTTTCTATTTTGGTATGTATGTATGTATACATGCATATATGTATGTGTATGTATGTACACTTATGTTTATATATACATGTATGGTCATATAAACACACATACATACATGTGTTTCTATGGCTCCAAAATGTTGAGAAAAAGTATTGAGAGTGAGAGTGAGAATGAGAAAATGAGAAAAAATACATTCATTACCATCATTGGGCCACCAATTAATTTGTCTTCAATTAACATTTTCCCAATGTTTCTTTTTTCATCGAGTTTAGAATTTCATTGTTTAAAGTCTCTGTTTCCTAAATAATATCCTATTCCATTCCTCAATCATGGCATGGAAGGTGACCCTGGCGTCCTAAATGCTACACTAGCACAGTTAAGCTTTAGTAGGTCCTGTCATGTTAAAAGATTTCAAACATGATACATTGATGGACTATATATTTGTAGTTCAAGGATAAGTCTCACTAAATTATGAAGGTGGGTGGTTGTTACCACATTGGCTTCAAGAAGAAGAAATTCTCAAAGTAAGTCTTGAAGACCATATGTTAATTAAGATAGGAGTTGCATTTTGCATTGGTGAAGGGAATACTCACACCAACAAAATTAGGGATCCTTGAAATAAGATAATTACTTAGAAAAGCACAGTAATATTATATTCACACTATCAGATGAAATGATATAATATTTGAAACCCAATGGCTCTGTAATCCTGTGAACTTTTGAAAAATATCCCCTCCTCTTCCTTACTCTGAAAAAGGAGGTAAGAGAGGATAAAGATTAAAAATTCTCTAAAGAGTTTCTTTTAATTATCTCACCTATCATTCTAGTTTAAGGAAAAATGAATCAATATTTTGTTTAGACTCATTCCACTTGATTTCTAAAACCAATGTTTTATATCAAAGCTGTCATCATTTTAAAAATAATCCACATCAAATAATCGTTTTGACACAATCAATTTTTTAGTCAATATAGAGTCTTTTGTAGGTTTTTATTAAAAGAAACATGCTATATTTGTTTTGAAAGGCTTTCAAAAGGGCAAAAATGGCCATGATATTTATTTACTCAATATTTAAATTCTTAGTGACTAGTCAGTTGCTGGAAAAGCATTTATTAAGCAATAATATGTGCCAAGCACTGTGCTAAGTACTGGAAATATAAATGGAAGCTGAAAGAAAGGTGGTTCCAAGTGAATAGAGCGCTCGATCTGGAGTCATGAAGATCTGAGTTCAAATCTGGTCTCAGACAGTTGACATGTACCAGCTATGTGACCTTGGGCAAGTCACTTGACCCCCAATTACCTTGCCTTCCCCCCTCGAAAAAAAAAAAAAAGAATGGTTCCTACACATAAGAAGTTTACTTTCTAATGGGGGAAAGATAACACAATGAAGAGCTGAAACAGAGGGCCTAGGAGGCCATGGTAGAGGAAGTCCTGTGGAGATGAGCCAACACTGTAACCTGGACAAAGGTCATCTTTGACCTGAGTCTCCCCCTTAATTTGTAGGCTCTGGGAGGAAGCAGTCAAGCTAAAGGTATAGCCTCAGGGATAAAGGAACTTACAACACAAGAATGTCCAGGAATGGAGTGAGCTTCCTGGGTGAAGAAATCTCTAGGATATGGTGTAAAGCCAAGCACAAGCAGCTTTCCAGAAGATTGCTGCTGTGAACAACTTTAAGATTTTGATTACATAGTATAGTGAATTCTCTATTTATTCAGCAGTAAATTAAAGCAAAACATTCACAGAAACCAAAGTACAGCATTCACAATGTTATAACATAACAAGTTATCACTAAATTGGCCATGTAGTTTTCACCAAAATGGCCACATAGTTTTAAACAAAAGATATCATTCAGTAAGTCCTTAACTCAATCATCCTTAAGGAGCAATCCTCCATAAGGGACACAAAGCACAAATGTCAAAGTTCTCCACTCCTAGGTCACATTGTCTTAATCATGATCTTCTCAGTCAGCATCAAGTACCCGAGAAGAGGTCTTTTCATCTTGACTCAAGGCTGGCTTTCAGATTCCACAATTCCTCTTCCATGGTCCCAGCTCCTGCCCGAATCTACCCAACTGTCACCTGGAGTCAAAGGTAGGCAGCTCTCAGATCCTTATGCAACTCCTCGTCCAGTTCATCATCCAGGTCCTTGTCCAGTTCCTCGTCCAGCTCCTAGTCCAGTTCTTTTGTTCAGTTCTATATTGAAGCTCACAGTCTCTAGTCCACCTCAAGTCCTTCACAGTTTCTGTTTCTGGTAAAAACAAAGCTTAATAGAGCCAAAACAACATTCATGCACATTGCCAGCACCATCATCAATTCACTATCTGCCTGTGAAATCAACAGAGACCCACAAACAAAATCTGAGAGGTCAACACAAACTATCAGTAAAGTCCCAGGACCTCTGAAATCCTCCTCTAGGACTTCTGTAAACAGACAACCAGAAAATCCTCTTTCAGGGCTTCCAGTAAGGTCCCAGGGCTTCTGTACAAAGTATCACAAACAAAAATCAACACAGACAAAAGAGACAAATATAGAGTGTTGGGATACCACAAGTTTTCTCCTCAACTCTGCCACCACAAGAGTTCTCTTCTCAGTTCTGCTCTCTCCCAGCTTGGGTTTCTCCTTATATATAGTCATTAGGTCCTCCCCTTCCTGTTGCATCAATAACAGGGGTTCACAAGTTCTGGGATTCATAAATTGTGGGGTTCACAAGTTCTGTTTCTTAACAAAGACTTGATATAATCATGGGCAAGACTGAAAAGAAACTTGAACTTAAACAAGGTGCAAAATAATTAAATAGATGAAACAAGGTGTTAAGTACTTCTTTGCTTGCCATTTACACATGGTAAGGAAAATCTTATGGAAATGAGTCAACATAGCAGCTGGGGGAAGTTCAAAGATGAATTTTGATTCTGATGATAGTTGGACCAGGTTTTGTTCTGGTCAAGTCTTCTTCAATAGGGGCTCACTGAAGGTGATCTTTATTTTTAACACTTAGTAATGCAAATCCTGGGCTTGTCTGAAAAATGACACTCGGCATCTGGTTAGGAAGGAGATGGTTGCTAAAAAGGAGGTGGTTCCTGAATTCAGCATCGTTTTTTAAAAGTCCTTATGTATTCTACTTGCATAGTAAAACTCTCTGTTTTAGATTTGATCATATAGCAATCACCACTGAAGGAAGTCCTACTTAGATGCCTCATTGTGGTGGGAGGATGATCCTATATTTTCAATAGCTATGCCAACATATCATCAAATTACAGAATTTCCGAGATGGAAAGGATATCAGTGATCATCTAGTCCAACCCATTTTAAAAAACTAATCCACACTGCTCTGGGAGGTCTTACTAAGTTGGAAGGTCTTTGAATATAAGCTTAGTGATGGACTGTCATGCCTGCTACCTGAGGACCAATCAGCCTAGATCAGTTTAGAGAAGCTATAGCTATAAGATTAGTTACAGGATGATGAATTTTTCAGCCATAAATGATGAAGGAAGAAAAGAAACAAGTATTTATTAAGCATCTATTATGTGTTGAGCTAGGCAGCTAGATGGCATAGTGGAGAAAGTGCCAGATCTGAAGTCCGGAAGACTTGACTTCTTGAGTTCAAATCTGGCCTCAGACACTTTTTAGCTATGTGACCCTGGGCAAATCATGTAACCCTTTATGCTTCAGTTTCTCATTTTTAAAATGAGCTGGAGAAGGAAAGGCAAACCTTATACTCTAGTATCTCTGCCAAGAAAACCCCAAATGGGGTCACAAAGAGTCAGATACGACTGAAGGTCACAAAGAGTCAGATATGACTGAACAACAATAACAAATATGCCAAACACTGTGTTATATTCAGATAGACCAGCGATTAAGAGACCATTAGCAACTTTGGAGAGAGAAGTTTCAGCTGAATGATGAGATGGAAGCCAGAATGCAGAGTTAAGAAGAGGGAAAGGAAGTAGGATGACTGATGGTAGGATTTTAAATAGTTGTAGATGGCCTTTTCAATTTTAGACACAAAAAGCAGAAGAGGTATGGCATAATTAATAGCTAGTAAGGACTGATAGATCAAGGAAGGTTTTTTAAGGATTTGGGGGGTGGGAGGAGAAACATGAACATATTTGTAGGCAGTAGGATAAGAAGAGATTAAGATGTGAGAAAGCAGGAATGACAGAAGGGCCAATCTGCTGGAGAAGGCTGTATAAAGCGGGGTCACCTGTGCACAGAAAGATTACCTTGGCAAAGAGATGGGCTACCTCTCAATGTGAGATCTGGGTGAAGGTATCTGAGTGAAGTGACATGAGGAGGAGGGGAGAAGAGGGAGATTTCGGCAAATACCATTATTTTTTCAGTGAAATATGAGGCACAGTTTTCAGCTGAAGGGGTGGAGGGAGGGAAGCTATAGCAAGTTTAGTTTGAGTAAGGATAAAAAGATCTGAAAAGCCACAATAGTGAGTGGGATAGTAGGTCAAGTAGGGAGGACTGCCTTGCTTCAACAAGAACCCAGGGGAAATGACGTAAATTTGTAGTGGACTCAAGTCAGCACAGTTTAGTGATTTTCTCCAGCTTTGTTCAGCAACATCTAAGAGCGAGGAGTAAACAGATAGGGGAAGTAATCCAAGGCTGAGGCTTGGTCAGGAAAGATCAGCAAGATAATAAGGTGGCAAGGGGCGTGGGGGAGGACAGTGTAAAGTTGAGATTGCTTTACCAAGAAGTCGATGGGGAAGAAGAGTATAGTCAACGCCACAGCAATGGCCTGGGAAAGAACCGAAGGGTCAGGGGATTGGAGATCACCAGAGAGGACAAAGAACAAGGTTTGGGGTTACAAGATAGAGGAAGAGGTGGAAAGACAACAGATTGAGATCAGATAAGGATGACTTCATGATCATGAGACTGTAAAAGAAGTGGTTTATCATTTAGCCTCAATTCTACAAGAAGAAACTCAGAATTCTTGCATTGTGAGGCAAGCTGCAGAAGGCCCCCCCAAATACTGGCCAAATACAAGAAGGGAACCTCCAACACCCCTACATAATTCATGAATTCCCCCCTTCATCTGTTTTGCAACTCTCTGTAGCAACCACTGAGAACCATGATGGCTGCCCTCAGTAGCTGCACACATACAGTAAACATGTATTCAAGCAGCATAATATACCAAGTAGGGTCTAGCAGATCCTAGAGATAATTCATTCCAACTTTTCACTTGATAACTGGGAAAACTGAGGCCCACATAGGTGAGGTGATTTGTCAACAGTTAGAGTAGTGGCAGTCTCAGATTACTATACCCTTACCTGTAAATAAATCCATCTAGCTCTCAAAAAGCACTATAAACACTACATATTGGAAAATTACTATAGTTTTAGGTGAAGTATCATTTTTCACCCTGCAAAACTCCTTTAAATACATATGCCCGTTAACAAGGCTGAGGGGAATCCAGATTACAGTTACTTCTGTACTTGACTGCTATGCAACTCAGGGTGGATGACTTTTTCTTAAAGAATGTAGGGGCGTGTTATAAATTGAATGAAGGTTGTCAATCTTTGAAGCTCTTTCCAGAAGCCAGATGACCTAAATCAAGTAAATTACCCTTGGGATACAGGTGCTTTGTTTAAAAAAAATTCATTTCAATGAATTTTTAAATAGTTACTTGACATGAATACTGTGATTTGGTAAATGAATTACACCATATATTTTTGTAGAGGTACCAAGCGTATTGTAAGTTTCATAAAAAGCACATTATAAAGTGCATTTAAAAAGTGAGGTGGTTTACTTTATCATGCTTGCTTTTAGTTTTTTTGAATTTTAGAATAAAGATACACTTGACCACCACTTAATATAAAAGTACCTTTTTATTGAGAGGTAAGACAAGTGTATTTACATTATTCAATTGCTTAGATCATATAATCTGTGAGACTTTTTAAAAGCAGCAATATTTTAAGAATTACAATTTATTAGGGGAAAGAAAAACATTCCAATTATGTTTCTGTTACAGAAAATACACTTGAGCAATGACAGAAACACTTAAGGCTAGGTAGCATTTGACCTTTTCCTCCACCTCTCTGGAAATCAAATTACACTTTAGTGGCAAAGACAGAAAGCTGATTTAAGAAAGAGACAGTGGTATTTACAGTGCTTTCTGTCAGAAGACCAGTGCATTTATAAAATATACAATGCTTCCAAGCAGTTCAGAAATCAAGACCGATCCTAACAGTGGACTCACTTAAAATGAAAATTGCACCACCTCTCAATTTCATTGACTGAGGCATCACTGTTAGATCTCTTCCAAGTTTCTGCCCAACATTATTTGCTAAAAGATGATTCTTGGGAAAGGAGTGTTTATCACAGTGCGAGGAATAATTTGATAGAAATTCACATCTAAAAAGGCCCAATTGCAATGTAGCTATTTAAGTAGATCTTGTTCTTGCTTTTAAAAAAAGCAGATTTCATAATCTACTGTAAATAACGATCATTTGTCAAAAATAGGTAGAACAAAGGTGAAGAACATTCAAAGCCCAAAGTAGGTTTTTTACATTCTCCAATGGATGAGACTATTTGAACACTACACAGACATAAAACACCAAGCCTCTTAAGAGTCTGACAGCTGTTGAGGTAGGAGTCTCCATATTAAAATGTCTTATCCGCTGCATGAATTTTGTCATGCTTCAAATGCCTTGGCATTGAATCCACAAGACTGAACCATTTCACTGTATATTTAAATCTTTTTCTTCTGTTTTGGATAAGGTTGGGAACTTGCCCCTCCTTTTCTCACTATTGACTCAACAGAATAAACGAGAAGTAACAGAATGTTTTTAAAATGAAAATCAAATTTCTACAATTATGATTTTTTTTGGATCAAGAAGCATTGCAAAATGTATAAAAAAAGAGAGGAAAAATGAATGTGATCACAAGTGGTAAAACAAGCTGTATTGTGGCTGATTAAAAAATGTGTTTCAAATGTTTCTACATCCTTGAAAAAAAGTATGCCAACTGGGGAAGCCTATAAAGAAAAAAAATGAATTTCTTACCACTTGCCAAATGGTTATAACAAAACAGAATAAATTTTTCTTAACTTCCTTGGCTTTGAAAGAATCTAGTCACTTAAATAGCCTAAAATAATTTGCTTATATTATCACTCAGGTTCTTTTTAGGCAATTCTTTGTGGAAAATAGTCATATCAAACATAAGACATTTTTAAATAAGAAAACCAAATTTTCAGTTTATATGAATAGCCCTTTAAGATACAATCAGAAGTTTCAACTTTTCGACATTTCACATGTCCCAAGGTAAACAACAGTTAACTCTTCAGGGAGTTTTTCTTTATGAATAATACAAAAAGAGATCTGAAATCTGTAGGATTTTTCTCTCCCCAAGGAAACTATTATCATGCCAGATAGACTTTTCAAACTCTAAATTTCAAACTCTATGTTTGAATAGGAAAAATACAAGTTAGCATCATTAAGTATCTTAAATAAAAGACTATTCCATGAGACAAGATATGTAACATGATACTTAGTGGAAAAAGGGCTCACATGTAATTATACATGCAGGTATCTTGGAGATGAAATCCCCAAGGTATTCTACTGACCAAAGAAAGCTTTAGTCACCTATAATTTAGGATCCAAGTTAAAAAATGAATGACCTTTGCATATTCCAGCACAGAAGGTAAATCTCAGTTAGCATTTACATCTGGCTTTGATTCCTAAGAACAGCACAAGTTTATTTAAACTCTGTATTTACAAACAAAAAAGAAGGTTGATTCATACAACAAAGTTGTTTGGATTTTCCTTTGTTTTTAATACATTAAAATGACATCCATCGTAACTCATGCAACACTTTTGGAGCTACAACTCTTGTTAAACAACAGGAAACATTTTTGCCATTGCAATGAGCGTTTCTTAAAAAAAAAACAAATGCCTGGTGGCTCTCCTGCACCTTCAAAATAAGGAGACAGAAATCAGGCACCACAGTTCTTTAGGGATGGCTGTGTTTAGCACATTGTGAAAAAAAAAAAACCCAATAAAAATAATTTTCAACAGTTTCAACATAGATTGTAACACGACATTCCCCTTCTTCAGTTCACTTGGTGAATTCTTAGTCACTTGTCTTGGAATCAAGCACCTTTTCATTGCTTCGTTGCTAATTACTGTAGGTACTTCGCCAACTACACATTATAAACTTATGTCAAAGATGTAATAAGCTGTTTTGTGTAATTTAATTTTGTGCTGAATATTCTTCAAAGGGGCTTTTGTAAATAACGCAATTTTAATGTAATCTCTTGTCCACTTGCTGTTATACCATATTGTTGCTTTCTCCAACTTTATCTACAAGCTGTAGGGAAGAAGACAAAGAAGACAGTTAAAGGCATATACTATCCATCAACTTAACACTTTACATGTATTTAATAAAAGTGCAAACTTACTTTAACAAATCGAAGATAAGACTAATAATAACTGATTTAAATAATATTCACTGAAGTCTTCTGACATTTTTAAAGGTTGCAAAATAAATTTCTTAAAATACTGTTCTTGCATGACATGTTCTGCATTGAAATTTGAAGGTGCAACATGAAAATGCAATACAATGGATAAATAAATTTGAAAAATGAGGGTACACTATTAGCTTAAACAAAAGAGGAAAAAAAAGAAGAAAAGCTAAAATATGAGCCATTGCATGCATTAATAAACTCAGTAAGATGTTTCAACTGACCATTAGTGTGGATTCTCTTCTGAGCCTATGTAGTCTTTGAACAAACAGATTTAACTTCATTAAGATCAATCAATAGTGAAGATCAACTACTGATTAAAATTTTAATTAAATTAAAATTGTGGTTTCTAGACTTTAGTCTGAGAATGTATGACAACAGTGTTAAAAACAAACTTCATAATACAAGCAAAAGTTATAGATTTATATGATTAAAAACCTGCATTTAATTTTTATACATATATTTACAACTAAATATATAAAGCAGTTTGCTTTTCTTCAATATCATAGAATGGGTAAGAGTGAGCGCCTACATTAGAACACTAATTAATGGAGGTGTTTTAAGTTTAAATAATTCAAGTGTTACTATATTAAAAAGGCATATCAACTAATTCTCTATTCACTAAGATTTTTACTTCAACAAATAACATAATGCAGTGATAACAGGAAAAAAATATATATGGTGTAATGAACAGAGTTGGCCTTGGACTAAGGAAAACTTGGGTTAAATAAATCCTGCCTCTGACATAGACCGGCCATGTAACACCAGGTAAATCATTTACCTTCTTATTTAACTTCTCAAAGACTGAATGCTGTTGGTAGAGAGAGTTTCCTCATTGGAAGTTCCTCATGCCAATGAAAGTACAGGACCAGAGCAATTAATTATACATTTAGTCAGACCAACACTATACAATTCCTATAGCAAAGGTATGAAGACAACTTTGGTTTTTACAAAATATTCTTTTGTGGTAAAATTAAAAGGTGATGGTCCTGAGTTTGTATAATGCTGGCAATAGTATGTTTGGATGCTGAATGCCTAAATTTCTTAGGATTAAATATCTGATAGATGTTTTACAGTGGAAAGAGTGCTGATGCTGAAGTTAAGGAACCTGGGTTCAAGTTCCTATTCTCCTACTTAAAACTGTGTAATTTGGGGTAAATCACTACCTCTTTGGGCCTCAATTTCTTCATCTGTAAAATGAGGGAGGGGTTCAAGCCCATGTGACTGTATGGTAGGAAAATCAGGGACTGAGGTGAATAATTTGAATGGTACTTCACAGATCTATGTTTTAATTAGAATTCTGATCTGGATTCAAGTTGAAGTGACCATATACTTATAGAAATATAAGCCCCCAAATTCCAGGCCAGCCCAAGACTATCCTGGCTGTGGCTTTAAAAATAGTACTGGAGTCTGAAATGGGATAGACTGAGCATAGAGGCTTATGGCGATTGTTTTCAGGACAAGCCTGACTCAGCTGGTTACGTGGAGAGAGTCTAGGACTGATGAAAAGGCCTCAAGAAAGGGCCTTGCCTAGGTAGCTCTGACCTGGATCAGGCCTAGAGACAAGATAAGAAGAGTTATGCTGTGGAATTCTAGTTTATCTTGTCTATTTTAAGATGCAAGAATTCAGCAGCCAGCAGAATTCCAAGGCAAAGGTAGGCAAACTAGCCCTAATTCTGGAGTTGATAGAATACTAAAAAGTCGGTACCACAGGTACCTATTTATAAATTCATTCTAAATTTCAGAGTGATATTTGGGGAAAAAATGTTAATGGTCCATCAAAAAAAATGAGCAGTTTAAGTCTCTCCCTAGTTGAAACATCACAAATGTGCTGATAATCCAAATTAATCAAAAAACTCCTTTTTATGGAACTGAGATTTTATTTAAAAGAGTAGAAAGTGTAATGTTTTATTTGGCAGGACTATTTAAAAAGCCATTTATTCATTCATTTGACAATCTTATTAGTGCTTTGTAGGCACAGGCTCAGATACTTCATTTGAGGCAGCTTGGCAGTACAATGAAGAAGAGTACTGGACTCAGAGTAAAGATGTACTGAGTTCAAATCCTGTTTCAGACACGTATTAGCTGTGTGACCTTGGGTAAGTCACTTAAACTATTCCCAGCCTTAGTTTTCTTAGTTTTTTTTAGTTTTGTATCTAGATTTCAGATAATAACAGCACCTATCTCACAGAGCTGCTATGAGGATCAAATAAAATCAACATGCAGTGTTTTGCAAACCTGAAAGTGCTATATAAATGCTAGCTATTATTAAGCGAGGGGATTCTTCAAGTTTCTGTCCTGTGCCATCTTGTTTTGGTTCTTATTAAGGTCTTTGCCTCAACCAGTTCATTTACTCTAGAGGCCTGGCTTCCTGGGTTGCCTTTAGGACTCAGCTCAAATTCCCTTTCCTTGGGGAGGGTTTTCCTGATCTGTCCATTCCACCAACCACCTTTAGCTCCTGGGCCCAGGGACTGGCCTCTTGGAATACTTTCCATTTACAGTTAATTGCATATTGTTTCCCTCTTTAGAATGTGAGCTCCTTTAGGGCACAACTTAAGTTTTTAACCTTTCTTTGTATTCCCAGCACTTAGCATGGTGCCTAGCATAGTTAAGAGATTATAAATGTTTATGGACTTACTGGTTTCAGTTATTATCTCTATGTAGATGCCACTGAAATTTATATTTCTAACCTCAACCTCTGCCCTGAGATGCAGTCTTATATTGTCATATACCTGCCGGAAAGCTCTCCCCATGTAAGTCCCACTGACATTTCCCATTTAATACAGCCAAATCTGAATTTACCTTAACTCCCAAAACTGTCTCTCACCCTAACTTCAAGGCCCAACTAAGATGATACCTCTTCCAACAAGCTTTCTCTGATAACTCCCAGCTAGATATGATTCTTCCTTCTTGAACTTGTTATACCTCCTTTGTAAGAGGTGGCATCATGTTGCCTTTCACTGTCTTTGGAATAAAGGAGATCTGGGGTTGAAAACCACTTTCAAAATATCCTGGTTGAATGACTACAGGCAAGTAAATTAACTCCTCCTTGCTTCAGTCCATTATCTAAAACTCTCTATAAATGACAGAAAATCCATCCACGTTTGCAGAGGGAGTCTCTTTACTAAGGGGGCTCCCATCCAATGAAACAACAGGTTTAGAAAAAAAAAATAGGGTAAAGTTATAATTAATTTGTGTGATTCATTCCTCCATTAAACCATAAGTTTCCAGAGAACAGGGCCTCTTTGTATCCCCAGAGGTGCCACAGAATAGATACTTAATGCTTATGGAATTTAATTAGAGCAGGAAGGAACCTTAAAGATCATTTATTCTAAAACCTCTTACTTTATAGGTGAGGAAACTGCTGCTCACTGAGGTGAAGTGACTTGTCCAAGGTCACTTAGCTAAAAGCAGAGACATCATACTGCCTCCCACTGAGAGGTCTTAAAACTGAATTAGTTAACAGTGTTGCCCAAAGGAGAAAACATTTGAAAGCAATAACAGGGACTTTTGGGAATTATTCTACGCTGCTAAGGGAGAATAGGCCAGATGAGAGCTACTCTTTGTAAGGGCTGCCTCAGGAGGTAATTAATGTGTTCCCCATTCCTGGAGGTGTGAAGTGAGATGTTCATTTGTTGAAGGAAGGGGTCAGACAAAATGGAACTTCAATTCCCCTCCAATGCTGGTTCTATGATTCCATTACAAAAGCAACTTAGATTGTATAATGTGATTGTCAGCTAAAAGTAGGAATGATCACCCTTCCTTAGGCACAATCTTTCCTCATCTAGTTTAAAAAATTACAGCTCATGTGTGAAAGTTAATTGTATAGTTCCTTAAGCTCTCTAAGGGAAAGGTGACCCAGAAAACACAATTAGAGAGAATTCAGCAAATAGGAAAAATGGATGCAATGAAACCTACCAAGTTTTCACATTCTACTAGTTTTTTTTGCTGTTAAAAGGTATTATAATCTAAAAGATGCAAAAATTATACCCCAAATGACCATACTACTTATTGTCACAGCTATATTCATAGACATACTTGCTATTTTATTACTGGTAAATAATTATACTTCTGAAAGATATTGAACTTCTTTTTATTTTTAAAAAAGTATAATAATAAATAAATGATAACATACTGATCTTATTCCAGGTAAATTCAAGAGGGATCCAAGCACAGGCACTCTTCTAATGAAGCCAACCACCACAGGAAAAAATCCCCTAAAAATTAATGATAATGACAAATTAACAACCAGAACCCCAAATATTTAAAACTTTAAAATTTAAAATAAGTGTAAAATTACTCAATATTATCTATTTTGACCTAAAGTTAAGAACTACTGGCATTTTAATAAAAAAACATTGAAAATAATGAAAAAGTGAGAAGACAGTAATTTAATGAGGCTAGGGTCATGGATCAAGATGCATGTAGGTTAAATGGACTTTCTATGGCTGCAAAAAAAAAAAGCTCTGGCCAGTTGTCTAAGAAAAATATATGCTATTGGTGAGATGCAGTTTGAATCCACAGAGGAAGGCCTCGATGGTAGCTCCAAGATATTGCCATTCAACACAAAGTTGCAAGGTTGACCTGTGTCTTAAAATTAGACAGGAATGTAAATATTACAGTGGATAGAATTCAGTTTTAGACTTAAGGGAAAAAGTGATAACTTCAGGTTTTTAGAAATCAAATATTGTCCAGGCAGTTATTACTAAAGAAGTAGAAGGGTTAGGTAGTAATTTTTATTTATGAAGATATTCATGCTCTGAAAATATATATTCAAACATAAAATGAAACAAAATCTTTCTGAAAAACCATTTAATTTATAAAGATCATGTTAAATTCTAAGTTTTAAGTAGTTTCTTTCAAATTAAAAAAAAAACACCTTATTTCAAATTCCACTACTTATTAATGTAAACAGTCAAGTAAATGCCCCAAATCTCCAGTGCTATGCCACAAATCAAGGAAGTACAACTGATAGAACATCTAAAAGGCTTGAGAACTTTTGAAACAAAATATTAGAAGAATCCAATACATTTAAGTTTTTCAATAAAGGAAACAGTATTTTTAAAAAAAACTGAATTATTTTCAATCCAGCTAAAAAAAAGTAGCTAAAGACAATATATTTTCTGTAACAAATCACTGCATGTGGGACTTCAAATTCATTCTTTCAATCCTGATATAACCACAGTTGTAAGTGCTTAGTTCAACTCAACTGGGACCTTTCACAAACTGCACACTATAGTTTTACATCACAGCATCACTGGCAGTAACAAAATATTATCTGATTAAAATCATTTTTTTTTGCAAGGCACCTGGGTTTAAGTGACTTGCCAAGGGTCACACAGCTAATAAGTGTCAAGTATCTGAGGCCAAATTTGAACTCAGGTCTTCTTGACTCTAGGGCTGGTACTTTATCTATCATACCACCTAATTGCCCCTGATTAAAATCTTTCATGATGGTTTTGATACTGAATTCCAAAATAACAACTGATATCAAAAATGTAGTTTTATTATAAAATGGCAATAATTATTAAGCATGATTATACTGAAAAATCAAACATTACCCATGTATAGAACATGTTCCTAAAATTGAAAAAAAAAAAAAGAAATTAAGATGTAAGATTCTTTAATCTAGTAAAGAAAAATGAGGCACATTTAAAATTTTTTTTTACTGTCTCATACATAAATAGGTCTGTGAGATTACTCATTACCCATATATCTTCACCTTATCTAATTAGCACATTTGAAATTCTAATAAAAGTTTTTCTATTTGACTGAATGGGGAAATGGAAACAAAAGATTCCTCAACTATAAAAGCCAAAACAAACCTGTACTTAGATATCTTACCTGAATAGAAGAAAGAATCCATAAATTTCAAGGATCATGCCTATCAAAGGCCAACCAATAAGTACTACAAATATGCCACCCAGGAAAAACCCTGTAGCTTTAACTTTGTGTTTCTGGAAGAAGAATCTAAACGTTCTTTCCAAACCAATTACAAAAGCCAATCCAGCCACAAATAATACCTGGAAGACAAAGAAAATGCACCTTAAAATAAAGAAAAATACTGAATTATACTGCACAAAAATAAAAAGTAAGCTTATGGAAGTAGAACCTTTAAGATAATCCACTTATTTTAGGAGGAGGCTACTGGGCCTCCTTTGAATGTGAGTGAGAGGTCAATATGGTCGATATGATAATTATGAAAAGTCGTCAAGTCAAGAAGCACTTGTTAAGCATCTTCTCTGTACCAGGCACTGTGCTAAGTGCCAGGGATACAAAGAAAGGTAAAAGATAGGCCCTGCTCTCAAAAGAGCTCACAGTCTAATAGGGGAGACAACATGCAAACAACCACGTGCAAACAAGATAAAGACAGAATCAACTGGAGATAATCAACACAGGGAAGGAACTGGCATAAAGGGATTCAGAAAGGTAGAAGATGAGATTTTTAGCTGAGATTTGAAGAATGCCAGGGAAGCGAGTAGTCAGAAATGAGAAGGAAGAGAATTCCAGGAATGAGGCATAGTCAGTGAAAATGTACAGAGTCAGGAGATGGAGTGTCTTGAGTAAAAGGTGTGCTGGGCTGCCAAAAATCTAACAAGATACTGGGTTTCATTAAGGGATACACAGATTCCAAGCATAAGGAGGTGAGAGCCCTTCTGTATTCTTCACTAGTCATACTATATCTGGAGCATTATATTCACTGAGTGCATAGGAACATAGATCTAGAGCTTCAAGGGGGCCCAGAGATCATCTAGTCCACTTTCTTCAAGAGGAAACTAAGGAACAGAAAGAGTTTAAGTGATTTGCCCAAGGTCATGTAGGTGGTAAAAGTAGAGCGGAGAGATCTGAACACAGGTCTGATTCCTGGAATCTGTTCTGGGCATCACAGTTAAGGAATGACATTGGTAACTGGAAAATATCCAAGGAAGGATCACAAGGATAGTGAAGGGGCTTAATATGGATCTGTTGAAAATCTGAAGATGTTTAGCCTGTAGAAAAATGACTTGGGGAGAGGAAGGAGACTAGCTCTCATCAAACACATGAAAGGTTTCACTTTGTCAAGGAAGTAGAATTGTTTTGTCTATCAAGGGGAGAACTAGGATCAATGTTTGAAAGTTTTGAAGAGGTAAATTTAGACTTGATATGAGGACAGATGTCTTAGTAAATAGAACTATTCAAAAGTGTAACAGGCTGAGGAATGGGTTGCTAGACCTATAGCAGGTGTGCCAAAGACAAAATTATTTTTCAGGTATGGTTTGAATTAAATGATTCCCAAGTTCTCTTCCATAAAGAGGATTATAAATAATAACTAACATGTACATGGCACTTTAAGGTTTGTTAAATCCAAAGAACATGTTGGCAGCAGAAGCAAATTAGCTGCATACCTTTTCCTGTGCAAATTAAAGAGTCAAAGGAAAAAACAAGTGGCGGTGGGCAGAAGTACTTAAATATAATTGGCTTTTACTTTTCCAGTCCATAATTATCTGTTAGAAACCAGAAACAGACAAGTTTTCTAAAGCATTTTTCTTAACATAAATATTTTACCTACATTTTAGCTTATGATAACTGCCAAAATGTGAGTTTCTTTTGGGAAAAAATTAATTTAAAAATGTACATTAAACATCATGACTCTTACCATTATTCAGACATTTTACCAATACCACTAGTCCTGTGAACATTCCTTAATTAAAAAAAAAAACACAACAGTTATGACCTACTTGTCTTTTAACTTTTCCTTTCTCTGACTCAATATAGATCTTCCTTAGTGTTCACATTTTATTAGTGTTTAATTTAAAATTGTTAGGGTGCTAGTTACTTTCTATTACTTTTCCCCTCACCTCCTTATAATGAATAGCTATCAGCAATTTGTCCTTTTGGGTTTCTTCCACTCCATCCAAATAATACCATAAATGTTTAGTTAGTATAAACTATATACTCTATAAGTATTATTGGAGGAGTAAAAGCATTAAAAAACTTAAGCACCATGTTATATCAAAGTAGCAAATGTGAAATGCTTATTGGAAGACTGAGATCAAAACAATTTAAAAGAATCACTGAAATTGAGGACTTTCAGGTCAGATATTCCAATCTCTTGCTTTCAGGTAGACAAATTGATATAATCAGTTGGATATCTTTTTAGTCATCATTTAACCACTAATTAAACATTTTAAATTATATAGTTCCGGACCTTGACAATCTCACTGATTTTCACATTAATAATTAAAACTGATGAACTTTATTCTTGATCAAGAGCAGAGTGAATTAAACCTAAGTCTACAATTTAAAAAAACATACTAATAGTGAATTCTTTCCCCAAATATATTACATATGCTATAAAAGTTATTTATGAATTTAGTTAAAATATATTAGTTAAAATATATTTTAAAAACTCACATTTCCAATAGCCAGTAGTGCTTTGTCGAAAAAGAGAATCATTCCAAAAAATAGGAAAAATACGCCAAATCCTGTTAATCCCATTCCAATTTCTGTAATAAAAATTATAGGGTTAAGGTAACAGAATAAAAGTTTTGATTTCTAAAACTGATTGATGTTTTTCCTTGGTTGTTACACTAGGGAACAGGTTCTCAAACATTATGGAATAGCTTTCTAAGTGAAGTAACAAAAAAATGGTATAAGTTAACATCAGTTAATTCCTTCAAAACATGAAATTTGAATGGAAATTTCCCATCTTTATATAAGAGATAGTGCTTCTTAGGATACAGGAAGCACAGAGTAAAGAGATAAAAATTATGGTTATTTAAGCCACTGGTTCCAAACTTTATGTCAACTCTCTCTGGCATTTGACAGTTTTATGATCTTTAACTAGTCTCCTTTCATGTCTTGTATCCAATTCAATAATGTTTTATAAAACAATATTATCATGATGCATATATGTGTATATATACACACACTCACTTATGTATATTTCCTCACTTTTCAAATTTATGTCCACTCTTGTGCTAAGTACATAAATGCTATTCAGGGTTACTCTATTTAGCTCAATATTCATTTCTCTAAAAGGGCCACCAATGAATGAGTTAATGGAAGGCTCTTATTAAGTGTTTGATATACATGCTAAAACACTAGGATACAAATTAAAAAAGAAAGCAAGATAGTCCTTGCCTTCATGGAACTTAGATTCTAACAGAAGGAGATAACATAAAAGAATCATGGCCAGGAAGGGTGCTTGTGTTTAGGAAGCCACAGGGACAATAAGTGGAGCAATAAGGGAGGCAATTGACATGTCTTTTTCAGAAACAATGGTAGCCAATTATTAGATTGCTGTTTCAGGGGCAAGAAATGGGAAGAGGGTGGGATCTTGGTCTTAGGAGGTCCAGAAAAAGCAGTGGGCAGGAGGTAAAATAGGAAAAAGAGGGTCAAGGTAAGTGGTCGGCTGGAATTGTAAGCATACTTTAGGGCCAGTTAGATATAGTGAATTGAGTGTATTTGTGCTGTTTGACTCAATAATTCACGAGAAAAAATGATAGTTGTTGATTCTCCGTTTTGACCTTAGAAAAGTACTTGTCTGACTACTTAATCTCTGTAGGCTTGTTGCCTCATCTGTACAATTAGGAATTTATAGTAAATGGCTTCTAATGTACCTTCTAATTCTAAATTTGATTTCCTATAGAAAGCCTGACCATTTTATTTTCAAAACTGTTTAAAGGATTTGTTATAGATTTATCATCTGTGAATTTATAGATGCTATCTTTAAACTTATTAATATGTTCATCCACATAAGTTTTTGAGGGCTTTGTTGTTGCTGAATCGTTTCAGTTGTGTCCAATTCTTTGTAACCCTATTTGGGATTTTCTTGGCAAAGATATTAGAACTGTTTGCCATTTCCTTCCCCAGCTCAGTTTACAGATGAGGAAACTGAGGCAAACGTGGATAAGTGACTTACTCAGGGTTACATGGCTAGTAAGTATTTGAGGCGACATTTGAACTTGGCTCCTTCTGACTCCAGGGCCAGCACTCTATCCACTTCGACACCCTACTGCCCTTCTGAGGGTTTTAGGAGTCTTAAAATTAAAACTGAGCTGCAAAGGTCTCTTGGGTTTAGTATTGAAGTTTACAGTCACCTTATCTATATACTTGATTTTACAGATTGTGACCTTTTTTTCTGCACTGAAGGATACTCATCTTTCTGACCTATTCATAGCTCAAATCCCTCTAAACTTTTAGTTTCCTTGCCTTTAGAATATTGCTACTCCTCATTCTACCTGTGAGGAAAAACTACAGTAGCAAATCCTCAAGGCTATGAAACACTAAAGCAGACACTATCCATAATTTCTAATTGTAGCTTAAGCTTCTTCTTCAAATACATATCCATACAATTGAAACATCATCTATTCAACTTAGCTCTTTGAAAAAAGCTCCCAAAAAGCTTTGTCTGACAAAAATTTCATTTGGCATGAATATTTAGTCATTCCCATTTTACTGTATTTATTCCTTTTCCACTGTAGCTAGGCTTATTTCCTTTTGTACTCTATAATGGTAAATGAGTTAATCAAAATCACAGGTGTACCATAAAAAGATTCAAATTCCAACAAAAACCAAGTAAGAGTTTCATGCTTCTTCTAAGAGGACTAATAAACAGATTAATAAGTTCTTTTCCTATATTCTTTTTTTTTGTTTCAGAGCTATGTATTAATCATTAAAATGCATATTCCCACACAACTTAGGAAATTTCAGAATGTTGAATTTAAACTTTTGAAACATGTGGGTAAATATGAGATAAAGCTGACTGACTTTCCCCTCACAAGTTTGATAAGACAGTGACAAGTTTTATAATTTAACCCAGGACTCATGCCTTTTTATAATTATAATATATTATCAGTGACTAGCCCGAGGTTACAAAGGGAGTAAGTAACTGAGATGAGAGTCACATCTGGTTTGATTCCAAATTCATTGCTCTTTCTAAGAGTATTCCTGACTTTTCCCTCTTCTTTAACTGCCCACATTCAGTTAGCTGATAAATTTTGCTGATGTATCCTTAACATCTTTCACATCTGTCCCTTAATCACTACTCACACAGCCTCCACTTTAGTTCAGGCAGGCCCTCATCACATCTCATCTGAACTACTCCAACAGCCTCCCCAACTTGTTCTCCCTGTCCCTAGTATCTCTCATCTCCATTTTACCTCCACAAAGGTGCCAAACTGATATTCCTAAAACATAGAGGGGCTCATGCCATGTTCCCAACCTCTAAATATTCAATGATTCCCTGTTGCCTCTAGGATAAAATATAAAGTCTGCATTTAAAGTCCACTTCAATTTGGCTCCCAGCTAACTTACCAGTCTTGTTTCATATTACTCTATTTGTATACTCTGTTCCAGTCAAACTAGCTTGTTGGCTATTTCCAGTATTAGCATTTTATCTTCCACCTCTGTGGTTTTGTATATGTGGTCCCTCTTACCTTTCTCATTAAAGTCCCTAGCATCCTATCTGCTACCTAAGACCTTTCCTGATCTTCCTAGTTCTTAGCACTCTCTCCCTCTTGAAGTAACCTTGTAGTTATATATTTGTATATATGTGATATTTCCCCAGAAGAAAGTAAGCACCTTGATGAAAGGAATAATTCTGTCTGTACATTCCCACAGTTTAGCACAGGACCTTGTAATAGTCACTAAATAAAAATAGGTACATAATGTTTGTTGAATTGAATTTGGATTTACATTGTAACACACTGTTTCTCCTGAAATGACAATATGTAAGGCAAAAGTTTCATCACAACAGCTGACCTGCAGACAGCTAACATATTATAAACCATATTGGATAAAATCTAATGTTAGCACCTAAAACACCAAAACAAAACTTCCTCAGGAGTCACTGTAAAGAGATATTACATGTATGTAGGGAATAAGGCCTGTGACAGAACAGTTCATTCATATTTTAGCTAATCATCCATCACAAATTTGAGGGAGGTGAGGA
This sequence comes from Pseudochirops corinnae, assembly GCA_028646515.1. Taxonomy (NCBI): domain Eukaryota; kingdom Metazoa; phylum Chordata; class Mammalia; order Diprotodontia; family Pseudocheiridae; genus Pseudochirops; species Pseudochirops corinnae. Next base: position 414,728,162 of record CM053585.1, on the reverse strand, counting down.
GCAGAGAAAACTGTGGCACAGAAGCTTTACGGTGAGCAGAATGGGAACTAAAGCCCAAAGTTCAAAACTCCACATACTTAATGCTGCTGCATTCATTTTGAAAAGCCTTAATTATCTTCACATTTAATATTTTAAGCCAGAGAAGAAAGGTATCATGTGTATCTCTGAGGCATCTAGGTGGCACAGTGGATGAAATCCTGGACTTGAACACAGAAAGACTTGAGTTCAGATCCTGCCTCAGATACATTAACTGTGTGACCCTGGACAAGTCACTGAGTCCTTCTAAGCTTCAGCTGCCTTTTCTATAAAATAGGAATTATACTGGTACCTACGTCACAGGACTGTTGTAAAAATCAAATAAAATAACATATATAATGCACTTTGCAAACCTCAATGTTCTATACAAATGCTAGTTATTATGTCACAAATAAAACAATTTTAGAACAGCCCATACTAACTGACACAAATGCCTCTAAAAAACAGAGGATACTCATTAATGGGGTAAATATACTCTTGCTTAGCTTTGCAACAAAAACACGGTTATTACCTATTCCATTTGGACCTCTAAAATAGCAGCTGAGGAGGAATGAACACAATAACACAATTCCATTTAGAATTAAAGTTGTTTTGTATACAATATTTGTCTGCACAAAAGAGCAAATCACAAAAAATTCAACTAGTAGGAAGAGTAAAGTATTGTTTGACAAAGAAAGGGTTAAGAAACTTTGCACAGGAAGACGGTGGGACAAAAGAGAATATCATCAAAAAGCACTTATGAAGTGCAGAACAGGCTAGACAATGTAAATCAAAACCTGAGTCTGGATAAAAAAAAGTCAGTCGAGTATAACTTTTGGTACTGATAGGTTGAGTATTGAGAACTTAGTGGCAGGTGCATACCCAAAAATGAAAATAGGCAACATAGCACAGGACATAATATACTAACACTCGAACTAATATTCATTGGACTGTGAGTTCCTTGAAAGCTGGAATAGTTTGCCTTTCTTTGTATCCCCAGTACCTGTAGTCCAATACCTGACACATAATAGTAGGTGCTTAGTAAACACTAGTTGACCGACTTTAACTGGTGACTGTTTGTATCGCTAACATTAAACGAAAATCACTAAGCAGATCACCTAGAGTACCCTCCAGTGATGTCTTGTTAGTCAGGCATGTGGGGAGTGCTAAGAACCAAGAAGTAGGGGCAAATACATTTAAAAGCTTTGATTATAAGGGAGCATTTTAACCACCACTAACACAAAAAAACAAGTACCTTCAAACAAAACAAAAAGCACCCCTCAAAGGAATCCATGGCTTGTTGTGAGTGGGATTCCCGGGTCCCTCTGGCACTGAAATTCCTCCTTAGACCCCGGAGGCCTTCCTTAGTTCCCCCAATTTCTCTTCCAAGTGTCCCCGGGAGAACAAAGGCGGTTGCGGACCCCTAAGAGCTTAGCCGGCAGGGGACGTGGTTGACTTCTTTTCCTGACCCCATTACCCTTCTCGTTCTAGTCCCGATCCGGTTCAGCCCGGGATTAGCGCCCCACCCCACCCCTCAGGTCCCCAGCCTCCCCGAGACCTCTTCAGCTGGGGCTTCATTCATTGACTGGGGTAGGCGGGGCGGGGCTGGACGGCAGAGCCCGGGTGTGAGGGAGGGGTGTGCGCAGCACCTGAGGGAGAGGGGAAGATGGGGACCCGGGGGTGGTGCTTACTCTGTGTGTCCGTTAAGGAGATCATGGCTGCGGTGGCGGCAGTGGCAGTGGCTGCAGAGACTTGGGGGAACGCGAGTAGTGCCGGGGGGATGTAAGGGAAAGCAACCCTGGCAGCAGCCGCCACGTCTTCCGGAAACACGCAGCCGCCGGTACCTCGATTCTAAAACATCTTCCTGATGGCTGAATCCGCTCCAGCAGCGAGCCAATGGCGAAGGATCTTGTTCCATGTCGTAGCTTAGGTCCGCCCCTAGGACCTATCCGGAGAGGATGCTACTTCCGATTGGCTGCAAGGGTCGAGCCAATGATTGTGCACCATCGCGTTTGACTGAGAAGAAGACTTCCGGCGGAGGGAAGCTTTGCTGAACCGCTGAGGGTGAGTAATTGACCTGCTATGGAGGTGCTGGCCTCTGGTTCAGAGCTGGGGTCTAGTGCTTGAGGTCCAGCGGAGAAAATGGCAGCAGTGAAGTTGCTGCTTTGGACTCGAGGCGATGCTCTCTTTGTTAGCGACCGAGGAGCGTTGACGGGTCCGCGGTGCCGTCCCTTTCCACTCATCCCTTCCTCCCAGTCAGCGTCTGGGGCTGGTGACTCATTGACTAGGCGGGCCTGGGTTTGGGCTAAGATTAAGGAAGTCACTATGCTGGTGAAAGAAGCCACCTCTGGCCACCCTTATCTTTTGGGAAGGCTGCTTAGGACTGGTTTTTGTTTTTCCCTCCCTTGGCTTGTGTGGGAGGGAAAGTTGCGTAGTTTTCCCGTCAGGCACAATTTTAGAGAACTCCGGTGCAACTTGTAAGACCCGTCGAGTTGTGTTTTTATCAAGCTGCTGCCTAAATACATAACTTGAGTGATTTTCAGATGAACTGTTGTCCAGCTAGCTCCCTATGTGTTATACTTGTGAAGCTGATTTTTATTTTGAAATGCTTTATTGATGCTTTGTTTCTATATCATAGTCTTTTCTAGATATAATCAGTGTTGTGCTGGTAAATAACACTCGGCTTGGGCGGGGCTGGGGGAGTACTCTGGATACACATTTAAATTTAATCTTCATTATTAACATTTTCTTCATTATTTTCCTAAATCTAGACAACCAACTAAACAATCAAGATCTGATTTGTTCTGTTTGCCAGTTTCAAAAAATTTAAGCCTAGCCACACCCCTGGATGTAACCCTCACTCTTTCCTAAGTTAAATCCTCACGGAGTAAAGAAAACCACTTAAACAAAAACTGATTATATCGTCTGTATGCAACATTCTGTCACTCTCCCACCGGTTTTCCGATAGGAGGAAAGTATGTTTCTTTATCTGTTCTCCCTAACATTTACAGTGTTGCCATTATGTCTGTTGCAGGCAAATAACCCCCAAATGTCAGTATCCATCTTCTGAGTTCTAATCCCATATCTCTAATTGCTTTCTAGACGTCTCCCTGTAGATAGAAATAGACACATCAAATTCACTGTCTAAAGCAGAACTCTTTATGTTTCCCGCCCCAAAATCTAATTCTCCTTTCTAACCTCCTTATATATTTTCCCGCTCAACCCAGGACTCTCCAACCTGTCAAGATCTTTTTGAATCCTGAATCTGCTATTCAGTGTATTAATTATTCCTCCCAGGTTTGTGTCATTTGTAGTTTTGATAAACATGCCATCTAAATCATTGTTAAAAATATTAAAAATGGCAAAATATTAAAAAAGGCCAAGCATGTGTCCCTGAGACTCTCCATTAGAGACATTTGTTTTTGGGTCCAGCCATCCAACCAATTTTGAATTCATCTTGTACTCTTGTACTATTGTCTAGTATGTATGACTATTATGAGAGGTTATAAAATTATTTGCTAAAATCTAGGTTAACTGTATCAAGTGTTCCCTTTACTGCCATTTCAGTAAGTCTGTCAAAAAAGGAACTGACATTAGCATGTTAAGACCTTTATTTTTTTTTGGAGGAACCATAGAACCGTATTTACTCTTTGTTATTACTTCTTTAAATGTTCACTAACCATTTCTTTAATGAAACATTCTAGAATTTTGCCAGATTATCAAAGTCAAGATCACTGGTTTATAGTTTGTAGACTCCTTTTTTCTTCCCTTAAAAAAAGTAGAGCATTTTCTTTTTTTCAGTTCTCTAGTACCTTTCCCATTCAGTATGATCTTTTCTTTCTTTTTTGGTAGCAAATCATTTTAAAAATTTTTTATTTATTTAGTATTTTATTTTTCTGCAGTTATATATAAGAAAAATTTCTAACATTTGTTTTTAAAACTTTGAGTTTTTAATTCTCTTCCTTCTCTCCCCACCCCCACCCCATGAGAAGGCATACAATTCAATACAGGTTATACATATATAGTCATGCAAAACATTCATAATAGTCATGTTGTGAAAGAAAACAGACAAAAACTCAAGAAAAATAAAGTTTAAAAAGTATACTTCAATCTGTATTGAGACACTATCAGTGTCTCAGAATGGATAGCATTTTTCATAAGTTCTTTAAAGTTGTCTTGGATCATTTTATTGCTGAGAATAGCTAAGTCATTCACAGCTGATCATGTCACAATATTGCTGTTACTTTATGCACAGTACATTTCACTTTGTATCAGCCCATGCAAATCTTTCCAGGTTAGTACAATAGTATTTCATCATAATCATATGCCGCAACTTGTTCAGCCATTCCCCAACTGATGGGTAGCCTGTCAATTTCTAATTCTTTACCCACCAGAAAAGAGCTGCTTTTTCTTCTCTTTTTAAAATCTGTTTTGGGATACAGACCTAGTAGTGGTATTATAGCTCTGTCAAAGGATTTGCATGGTTTTATAGCCAGTTGGGCATGGTTCAAATTGTGCATGGTTGAATCAGGTCACAACTCCTTCAACAATGCATGAATTTCTCATTTTTCCCACACCCTTCAACATTTGTCATCTACTTTTTCTGTCCTATTAGACAGTCTAATAGGTATGAAGTAGTACCTCAGAATATTTTAATTTGCACAGTGAGTTAAATATTTTTTTAATATGGTTATAGATAGCTTTGATTACTTCAACTGAAAAATGATCATATCTTTTGGTCATTTATCAATTGGGGAATGGCTCTTATTTTTATTAATTTGACTCAGTTCTCTTTATGCTTGAGAAATGAGGCCTTTATCAGAGAAACTTGTTTCAAATTTTTTATCACAGTTACTATTGCCAATTGTATTTCCCTCCATCCTATTCTCCCTCCCCCCCTTATTCTATTCTCTCTCTCCTTTCACCCTGTCCCTCCTCAAAAGTGTTTTTCTTCTGAGTGCCCCTTCCCCAATCTGCTCTCCCTTCTATCACCCTCCCCCCCTTCCACTTCTACTTTCCTGTAGGGTAAGATAGATTTCTGTACCCAATTTTGAATGTGTATGTTATTCCCTCTTTGAGCCAATTCTGATGACAGTAAAGTTCACTCATTCCCCCTCACCTCCCCATTGTACTTTCTTGGAGGCTTTTGATGTAGGAGCTTTGACTTTGTTACCTTCTTAGAGTGAGTTTTGATCTTTCTTGTCACCATAGTAACTTTCTATAGTCAGAGGGTTTTTTTTTCTTGTTGTTTGCTCATTTTCCCAGCCTTTTACTTGACTTTTAACTGTTAAAGTAGGGCTCTGCTTTCAGGGTGGAGGGCTCACTGTCCCAAGCTTCAGGGGTTTTGTGCAGCTGTTTTCAGAGATTCTTCTAGTTTTCAGTTCTTCCAAGGTGGTATGATCAAAGGAGAGGTGTTTACTCTTCTCCTGGTCTGTGCTCTGGACTGTGAGTGACTACAGGCACTCTTTTCTCCCTTGGCACTGTGAGGAGGGTCCCCACTCCACTATGGCCACAAGCTCTGCTATGCTTCTACTCTTAATCACCCTGGTACTGCCACCCAAGACTGGGACCTGGATCTGAGTATGGACAAAGCAACAGAGTACTGCCTTAGTGCTAGTAAAAAGACCCCTGTAATCTCCTTCTGACCAGTTGTTTAACCCCCTTACTATCTTGGCTGAGAGCTCTGGAAGCTGCTGCTGCAGCTTCAGTTATTCCCAAGGCCTGTTTCTGGTTTCCTGGGGCTGTGCTGGTGTAGCCTGCACTGGACTGCACTCCACTCTTACCCAAGTGCGGCAGACCTTTCCTGCCAATCTTCTAAGTTGTCTTTGGCATCTGTGGGCTTAGAGGTCTGGAAACTGTCACTGCTGCCAGTGATTCAGTTGCCCTGAGGCCTGCTCTGGGTTTGCTGGGGCCTGGTCTGCCCTGGTTCAGGCTGAGCTGGATTGTGCTGCATTTACCTTGGTGCAGCAGACCCTTCCTGCTGACCTTTTAAGTTGTCTGGGGCTGGAAATTTGTTTCATTCTTTCTTTTTATGGATTCTGCTGCTCTAGAATTTGTTTAGAGTCATTTTTGAAAGGTATTTGGAAGGGTTTGTGGGAGAGCTCAGGCAAGTCCCTGACCTTACTCTGTTATCTTCTGTATGATCTTTTGAAGATGACTAGTTGTGCTCAGCACTCAGATCTACCAGTTATTTCAGTTCCAAAGGATGTTACTTTAGACCTTGTGTTATTCAAGTGCATTTAGGTACTCTATCTCCCTTATGTAGCTTGCACATCAGTTTCCTATTAATGATATTTTTTAATTCATTCTAGTTCAGAGAGCTTTTTTTCTTGCCATAAAATAGCAACAAAATTAGAAATGAGCATTGCTACTTTTTTTCTGTCATCAATTTCCACCACTTAGTCTGCCTTGAACAATAATCCTGTCCCATCTTTGATCCCCATATTTTCCTCAGTATTTCTGTGACTTGTGATTTTGTTGGTGTGGCAGCACCTTCTACTGATATTGATATAACTTATCTGTAGTTTTTAGTCATAGGAAGTTAAATGATTTGCCTATGAGAACACATAGGTAAGATATGGGACTTGAACCCAAATCTCCCTGACTTAGAGTCCAGGACTCTGTCCATTATGTTTGCTGCCTTTCTAACTTTTAAAAAAAAAACCCACAGAAAACAAAGAAACAAATGACAACAAAAACTAGTTTTTATGACATCAACTCCAAGAGAGGCAGCTAGATAGATATGGAAGGATTCTGATTTTTGTTAGTGAACCAGAATTAGAGATATATGTCATATATAGATATGAGGTCTCTGTATAGTCTATATGCCTTTGACATTCCTCACTTTTAATCTTGTTCCAGTATATTTTTTGCTTTTCTTCCTTATGTTCAACTTTGCATTGAAGTCACCCAGTTTTAAAGCATATGCTGAGTGGATTTGAAGGGTCTCATTGAATTCTTTGTAGAATTTCTCTACCTCCTCATCCTCTGTAACAGATGTTGGTGCTAACTGCAGTTATGTTCATACTGGTCATTTGGCAGATGCTTCTCATGACCACTACAATATGAGATGACCAAATAGCCCATGAAATATATTTTTCTTGTCCTTCAATGCATGAAAAAAATCACACACTCTAACTCCTTTATTTGTCTTTGCAGCGGCAATCTATGAACCACCCTTAAGTTTGGCTGAAACTTCTTTTTGTCTTCTGATTTCATTTATAGCAAGAATGTAAGAATTGACAGGATTCAGTTCAACAGGTAATATGTCCTCTTGTTCATCTGTGTGATTCTTAGCTCACTGTGTTTCCTTTTCTAACACCTAGCTACTATTACTGCAAACTGTATCACACTGGATTGGGGGACTTTTTTATGTTTTTCTATGTTTCATGGGTTGCAATGGCCAAAGAATTCATTGGCTAACAAGTTTGTGAAATGTCCCCTTTCTTCTTCCCCGACTACAACAATAAAAGTCAGATACCTTGGGGGTGACAGGGAGATGGGACATTCCTAGTGGATACTCTTGAACAGTATGGGAGAATCTGGGTCTTTTTTCTTTTTTAATTAAGCTAATTTTAATATATTTGTATATTTTCTTTTTAATAAAGCATGGTTTTCATTTTCAGTACAAGCCTTTATCTACCTATGGAAACATCTTTCATTGTAGATGGATTTATAATCTCTACAGCCAAGTACTGTCATTGGAATAAAAAGGTCTGTTGCTTTTTTCTTTTTTATTGTGATAATATTAATATGTGATAATATAGCAACAATCTTGTCTCTACCCAGACAAGTATACTAGCATCTTTGATTATTGGTAGGCAACTGTAGTTTAGTCTTTAGTCGGAGGAGAGAACGGTAATCTCAAATAGATGAATTGACTGGTAGTCCTTGAGCAGTTTTTAGAGGAGGGAAGAGGATTTTCTTACTTCCTTACTCCCTGGGAGATGGATCCTCAGCTATAGTAGCATTTCTTAATTGAGGACTATTTGTAAATTAGGAACAATTCACATGTTCATGTTCTAATGCTTATTGGTGAAAATTATTGATCAGTCTTTCTTTTTTAGAAAGAACTTCAGGGATTGTAAAACGGTTTGAAAATGGAATCAGTTTCAGGTAGGTTCAAATAATTACCTTTTTTAGTTCTGATTTATTTCCAATTATGCTTGCTTCAAATTTAAACTTGCAGAGAACATTTTGAAGATCACAAGCAATTGTCATTATCAAGACTATCTGGAGAGCATAGTGAATATGGACTTGGCCACACACATATGTGAAAAATCTGTATGAGCCTGAACTTTCAGACTTATACAGTATTTTGAAACAGTACATCCAGGGCTGAGGACTTTGTGTAACTCTGCTTTCCTTAAATCTAATTCATACACAAGTTAAGACACCACCAATCATCCACTGTTTCATCCCATCATCATGATATCTTTGGTCCTCTCTGAAAATGAAATGAATTTAAGATACTTATGGTACTTTAATGTTTATTAGGCATTTGGAATATGGGATTTGAGCTCAGTAGAGGAATTAAAGCTGGATATTTAAATCTGATATTTAAATCATCTGTGTAAACATTCTAGATGATCCCAGGAGAGCTCTAAGATCATTTAAAGAAAGAATAGAGAGAGAAGGAGGCCAAGGTGGTACTACATATAAGGGCTGAGACATGGCTTATGATCCAGCAAAGGAAACTGAGGAGTAATGAAACAGAAAGGAATAGAACCAGGAGAATTCAGTATCATGAAAACCCAGGAAAGAGAGAGTATCCAGGAGGAAGAGGTGGTTGACACTTAGATGCTGCAGAAGAGTGAAGAAAGATGAAGACTGAGAAGAGGCTGGTTGTTTTGGCAATTAAGAGAGATCCATAGTAACTCTGGAGAGAACAGTTTCAGTTGAGTGCTTAGAAGAAAAACCAGATTGCAAGGGTTTGAGGTGTGAGAGAAGATGAAGTGGAAAGATGAAGTTTGACTGTGAGAGGGAGGAGAAATGTAGGCAGATAACTTGAAACTGGCACTACAAAAGGTCATCCAAGGCAGTGTCCTGTTTATTTTGTAGTGTAGCTATTATTATGTTGTATCAAAATCATGTGGTATGAGTTAATAACAGTGAAGTTGAGACTGAAGGGAAGTAAAACTATGACACTGATTACTTTGTATACCTTTATTTCAATACATTGGAAAACATTAGAGATACCTTTGAACAGTTTTCCAATTGTCAACTGAATGAACTGTTTTGGGAGAAAACTCCTTCCTCTGCTACATCTTGATAATTTCAATGTTGATATTGATTAGAACTATACAGGATGACTTTTTTTTTATTAGAGTTAATCCATAGTTTTTCTCTTTGTGCCTCTAGCACAAGGTTATAGTCATGAACCATGTTTATCATTAGGCTAATAAATATACAAACACATTGATGTGACACATTATTATAGTAGTGGGGTGTGAGAAATTTTAAATTCCATATGTTTTAAGGTCTGGTCTCTTGATTACCCTCCTCTAGCCTTATTTGGATAATTCTTCTTTTATTTTGTGTCTGTCCATAGCTTGGTTGCTGAGCAACATGTAATAAAGTCTCTAGTATAGTTTGAGGTTTGATAAGCTCATTATAGTCCTTGTGGACTTCTTTTATTTCCTGTAGAGCTAAGCGAGGAATTAGATTCTGTCACCAGTGAGCTGCAAGCAATAGAAATTCAGATACAAGAACTTCTGGAAAGACAGCAAGAGCTTATTAAGAAAAAAACTGCTCTAAAGCAGAAAATAAAGGACTCTCTGCAAGATTCAAGTGCTGGGACAAGCTCAGAATTGGATTCTTCACCTGAGGGCTGGAATAAACAAGGTTTTACTTTTTTATCTTGCTAGAGTTTGTTTTTTTTTTTTTTTGGAGGGGATATTATAACTGAAGTTTAAATTGCTCTGTTTAGTATAATACTTTGCATCAGTCTTAGAAAGGTTATGTGCAGATTCTATACATGATTGCACGCTACCATGGGAGGGGCTGGCAAGGGAGGGGAGAAAATCTGAAACTCAAGGGATTGTGGAACTGAATCTTGTAAACTAAAAGTAAATAAACAAGTCATTGAAAAAAAAAAGAAAGGTTATGCTGGTCATCCTTTTCAGGGAGTTGGGGGAAGGGAGAGCTGAGTGTAGATGTTAGATACAACTTTGCAGATCCTTGTGAATTTAGTTTTCATGGTTTAGATTTTGTTTTTTTTTTGTTTTTGGAAAGACAGTAAAATTTAGATTAACTTCCATTTTTGCAGAATGTGGTTATTTTAATCACATGAATATGCTTAGTGTTGACTAAGCTTCCTGCTTGAATACTGTTGAAAGCCTTTTAAAAATATATTTGCCTGTATTCTTGAATCGGGATCTTGCAGTACTTTAGTGATGTCATTAGGAATCTCATTGATAACTTTCAGAATATTAAAGATACAAAAAGCATTGAAATCAGTAGGTAAATATTTTAGGGAATATCCTAAATTATTCATTATTTTACTAAATCTGAAATAGCGTATTTTCTTATAACTTGTTTCTTCTGAAAATGAGCTGTATTGGAAAATATTTTTTAGCCATTTAAGAGTCTTTAAGAGCTTCCTCTTAGTTGAGGTAAAAAAAAAATTTATAAACATTTATTACTTGTCTACTATGAGCAAAATTTTTTAGGTTTTGTTATTTCTCAGTACATCATATAACCTATATTGAAATGTAATTATCAGAATATTCCAAAGTAAAATAAAAAATATTTAATCATGTTTACCGTACTTAGTATGTTAATTGGGAATTGCCAATATTTTTTGTCTTATCTGAATTTTAAAAAAGCTTTTCTTCTATCTTTATTTCATTGACCTTGTTTAGTTGTTTCCAATAAATCAATATTTTTTTTTAAAAAGAGTGCTTCCCCAAAAGTTAGAAATTGTTTCTTGCACTTAGTTCATCTATATTTTGTTAAGGAATACTGCATATAAAAAATCTGTTTTAGAAAAACACCCATCTAATTATTTTGTTGATTTTCAGTGTGTCAGTGTATAGAATTCATTTTGTGTCTTTCTCATCCTAGATTTTCCATGGTCTGGGAAAGTTAAAGATGCCATGCAGAATATCTTTAAACTGCAAAAGTTTAGGCCTCTACAGCTTGAAACTATTAATGTGACAATGGCTGGAAAGGAAATATTTCTTGTGATGCCTACAGGGGGTGGAAAGAGCTTGTGTTACCAGTTACCAGCAGTCTGTTCTGATGGTATGTAAAAGAAAAATTAACCAAAATTGGGGGGGGAGGGGGAATGTGGTTTTCTTTCATATTAGTTTGTATATAACTTTAAAATAATTTCTAAATAATGTACTAATTTTTGCAAAAATTTTTGTTGAGTGAATCCTGACAGAAATCTACCTGCTAGTTTAGTTATTTTTTTTAAAATCAATTTTAATGATTTTTTTTCCCCTTATGAAAATTTTGGTGTAGGCCTTGAAACATAACTAGTAGAAGGCAGCAAGGTAGAGTGGAAAGAGTATTAGACCAAGACTTTGAAAACTTGAGTTTGAGTCATAGCTCTACCACCAACCAGTTGTGTGACATTGAACAAGTCACAAAATTTTTCTGCTTTTTTGTCACCTATAAATTTGGAGCAATATTATCTATCTTGTTTATCTTAAAAGATTGTTATGAGAAACAGATGGGATGAGAGGGTACTTTGAAAACTGTAAAGCACTAAATAAGCATAGGATAATTTAAGTAATTATTATTAATCTTCCATTAAAGTCCTCTTCTGCCCTGGTTTCTGAAAGGATATGCTAATGGAATGCAAGCTCTGGTAAATCCTACCTACCTGGAAAGACCTAATGATATATATGACCTAATGATACATGTTATCTGAGGACTAGTGGGGCAGCTAGTTGGCACATTTGCATAGAGTACTGAGCCTGAAATCAGGAAGACTCATCTTGAGTTAAAGTCTGGCCTCAGTCACTTATTAGCTGTGTGACCCTGGGCAAGTTACTTTACTCTGCCTCAGTTCCTCGTCTGTAAAATGAGCTGGAGAAGGAAATGGCAAATCACTTTAGTAGAAAATCTCAAATGGGGTCATAAAGGGTTGGACCTGATTGAAACCAATATTAACATCATTATGGGACTGACAGCCAGATAATTTTTTTTGGTTAAAACAACTCATGAAGGCAATATTAAGATTAATTTTTGTATCAGTGAAGGAAATATGTGCACTGATTAAATCCTGGAATCTTGAATTGAAGTTAGTATTATTCTTATTAATATTGTTCAGAGCTTTTAGGACTGTGTCAGTCTCAGTTATGGGAAGGAATGTTAAAAAAAAAAGAAAGGCTGCAGTTTTCAGAAAAAGCCATTAATAATATTTTCACTTGGACTCAAACCCAGAAGAAATATTGGCATAACTAATACTATATTGAAATATTACTCATATATCTATCCATATCTTTGTATGTGTGTATATATATGTATGTTTGTATGTATGTGTCTATCTATCCATCTGTCTATCTATCTATCCATCTATCTATCTATCCATCTATCCATCCATCTATCCATCTATCTATCTATCTATCTATATCTGTGCTTAATTGTAGCCTTCTTGGGTGGAAGGGGGAAAACAGAAGAAAGTAAGAAGTACACAGTAGAGAACACAAGAAAACTTACAAAGAAGCAAAGATGGACAACTCAATGCAATGTGTAGTATTTATTATATAGACTTTCTTGAAATGGAATTTTATTGTATATTTTGAATCCTCTCTTATGTTCTGCTGTGCACATGGCAGTACTTTTTTCTTATTATATTTTGTCTTTAAGTTTCAATATTTAAGTTTACAATATCTTTCTTTTTTCTTATTGTGTCTTTAAGCTTTTTGAAAAAAGAAATATTACTGGCTGTAAATTAAGCATTAAAAAATTTTAGTATTCAGAATATCAGACTATATTGGAAAACTGATAAGACAAGAGAAATAAACAAATATTAAGACTTTTGCATAGTTTTCAGATTTTTGCCTGTTGACCTATATTTACCTAATATCCCAATAGTACACTTAAGGAAATTGTGAAGTTTAAAGCAGAAATGTTATCTTTCAGGTTTCACACTCGTGATCTGCCCTTTGATTTCTCTTATGGAAGATCAGTTAATGGTTTTAGAACAATTGGGAGTTACAGCTACTTTGCTAAATGCTTCAAGCACTAAGGTATGTTTTGGATAGGTATTAAAGATGAGTTAATAGTCTCTTGTTCCTCTAAAGCAGCGGTTCTCAACCCGTGGGTCACGACCCCTTTGGGGGTCAAACGACCCTTTCACAGGGGTCGCCTAAGACCATAGGAAAACACACATTTCCGATGGTCTTAGGAACCAAGATACCGCTTCTCTATCTGTCTCCAGGCGGGCCGCCTACATGCAGATACATCCCCATATGAGTATTAAAGGGCTGTGGCATTAGGAAAGTTGAGAACCACTGCTCTAAAGCTATAGACTGGTAATTTATTATTAGAATCCTCTAGTAATAATTAGGGATATGTAATTATGCAACAAACAAATGAAAAATATTTTATAGGCAAGATAGCTTACAATATTATGTAGTTTTTTCTGTTTGGGGACTACGTATGCATCATAAAACATTTTCCACTTACTCTTTTTGCCGTCCTCCTATGCCCATCTACCTTTTTTTAAGAGGTTTGATAAGAATATGCTTTAGTTGATCTAAAATCTAGTTGGATTAAAAATACCCTCCAGACCAGGGATTCTTGGCCTTTTTTCTATCATTGACCCCATTGTCAGTTTGATGAAATGTAAGCATGCCTTCTCTCAGTAACATTTCTTAAATAAATGAAGAAAATACAAAATTTCAGTTAGAGGTTAGTGAAAATTAAAAGGCATTTTTCTCCATCTAAGTTCACAGATCCCTTGAAATATATCTCCTGACCTCTTGGAAGCCTGAGGACCCAAGGTTAGGAATACCTATTCTAGACCTTGCTCATTTCATTCCTCTGTCATCCCTTCTAAAGCAGGAGTTCTCTACCTCTTTTGTGTCTGGGGAAGTCAGATATATGTTTAGAGTAACATTTTAAATGCCTAAAATAAAATGCATAGGATTACAAAGGAAACTAATTACATTGAAATAAATTTATCAAAATAATTGGGTTGGGGGGGAAAAGTCACAGGCCCCAGATTAAGAACTCCTGTGCTAGAGGTTTTCCTTGATGGAATTAGAGTCTGGCTGCTGATGTGTTGCTGAGAAAGTAACATGAAGAAGAATGGTGATGGAAGTGGCCTTATGAGCTTTCTGACCTGCTCTTTAAATGTAATTAATTTTTTAAAAAGCCATCTCCCCTTGCCCTTTATGTATTATATGTCTTTCAGTTGTCATATATTATTTTATAATACATATGTTTATGTCATATTGAGTTAGATTATAAGCACCAGACCATGGAACCTTCTTTAATTCAATCTTTGTATTTCTCTCAGCATACAGCACAAAGCTCTGGATATTGTATACATTTTAAGAATATTTATTAAAACTTTTGAATGAATGAGATTCTACTGAGGCTATGTTGGAAGTCCCTGAATTGTATAATAAGGAATGTTTTTACAGCAATAAATTATAATTAGTAGTAATCCCTAAACAGAAGAAACTACATAATATTGAAAGTATAATTAGTAGTAGTAGTCATAGAAGTAGTACTAGTAGTAAATTACAATAATGAATGCCTTTACTAATCATTTTAGCAAAATGGATTAGTAGGTTTTTAAAATTTCTGTTTCTTTTTAACAGGAACATGTGAAATGGGTTCATGCTGAAATGGTAAATAAAAACTCTAAGCTAAAACTCATTTATGTTACCCCAGAGAAAATTGCTAAAAGCAAAATGTTTATGTCAAGGCTGGAGAAAGCCTATGAAGCAGGAAGATTTACTAGAATTGCTGTGGATGAAGTTCATTGTTGTAGTCAATGGGGACATGATTTTAGACCCGGTATGTCTTATCTACTTGTATTTAATACTAATTATATAGTTTATGGCACTAAATATATAGCACAAAAATACTGAGTTTTTCAATAGCCTTCTGGTTGGTCTCCCTGCCTTGTTTTTCCTCATTCTAGTCCATCTTCCCCTTAGTTGTTAAATTGATTGTCCTAAAGCACAAGGCATCTCCAGGCTCAAATGTAAAATCCCATTTGGCTTTTAAAGCTCATCATAACCTGATCTCTTTCTACCTTTTCTATATGATGATACCTTACTAGCCTCCAAGTACTCTACAGTCCAGTGGCACTGGCCTGCTTACTGTTAATTTACAAGATGCTGCATTTTAACTGACTGTCCTTCATACCTGGAATACTGTTCCTTCTTAGCTCAGTCACCTGGCTTCCCTGGCCTCCTTCAAGTTTCACCTTTAGCAGGAAGCCTTTCCCAGTCCTAGTGCTATTCCTCTGAGTTTATCTCCATTTATCTTATTTGTTGTACATAATTGTTTACATGTTACTTCACCCACTAGATTGTGAACTCCTCAAGGGGAGGGACTGACTGTCTTTGGCTTTTTTATCCCCAGCACATAGTAGTTTCTGGCAGACAGTCAGTGGTATAAAACTGCTTGTTGACTTGACTTCTGAATCTAGCCCACATCTTTCAATTTTTTTTAACAGAAGAGAATAGGATATTTTGTCAGATGCCTCATTAAACTGGGCCAGAATTAAGTTGTTCCTTAGCTCTTGTTTACCCTCCGACCAAGAAGCTCTTCCTGAAGAACTAGTTCAATTAAATTCTGCAGGCAAATGCTACTTGGTTTAGTAACTGACAGGCAGCTGAGGTAGCCAACTGGCTATAGAAACCCTGTGTTTAGCCATAAAAGGACAATAATACTTGCATTACCTACTCCACAGGACTGTTGTGAAGAAGGGGTTGTTTTTAGGCTCAAAAGCACTAGAGAAATGTTATTAATAATACTTTATATACTAATGGAAATCAACAATAATTGTATTACTTCATACATTGTTACAGTATGTGAGCTACTTTAATTCATGCAGGTGGAGAAGGATGCGTTTAACAGTTTTTTTCCCATTTTTTTCCCATTTTTTTCCCCAGACTATAAGGCACTTGGTATTTTAAAGCGGCAGTTCCCCAATACATCACTAATTGGTTTGACAGCAACCGCTACCAGTCATGTTTTGAAGGATGCTCAGAAAATTTTATGTGTTGAGAAGTGCTTTACATTTACTGCATCTTTTAATCGGCCAAATCTTTATTATGAGGCATGTAACTTTTAAGTTAATTGAATATAATACATGCAATTTCAGTGAAGACTTAGCTTTGCAATTTTTTTATATTACGTGTGTGTGTATGTGTGTGTGTGTATGTGTAACTGCCGTAACTAGGGAATGAATAAATACTTAAGACAACTTTTCAAATAATCTCATGTGGCACCCTGAGAGGCTCTCTACTCATACTATAGCTGGATAAATTATCCCTTCTACAACATACCCAGTAAATGGTATGTAGCCTTTTCTTGAACTCTAATGAAGATCACTACCTTCCTCTTTCTCTGGCCTCTCAGAGCTTTTGCATAGCTCTAATTGTTAAGAAATTTGTCCTTAAGTCAAGCCAAAGTCATCTTCTTTGATGAGAGCTGTTTCAGTTGAGTAGTAGGGTTGGAAGTCAGATGACGGGATTGAAAAGTAAGATGGATATAAGAAGTAATGAAAGTAGTGAATGTAGGTAGCTCTTTTTGGGAATTTGACTCTGAAAGGGAGAAGAGATTGAGGGAATGGGAGATCAAATGAAGTGTTTTGTTTGTTTTAAGGATTGGAAGAGACTTGGACACTTTTGCAGCAGCTGACAAGGGATTAGTGAATGATGAGAGTTTTAAAAATCAGAGAGGGAGGGAAAAATGATTAAAGTGTTAGTTGTTTGATAGAACTTAAAGCAAAGGAAAGAATGGAGGATAATGAAGAAGGGTATGACTTTCTTTAGGAAATGTGCTACCTATATTTTATTTGTAGAGAGACAATTGAGGTTATGGGGTTTTTTGATGACTCTTTTCTTAGTTTTTTTTCCTCCTATGTAATTTTGGGCAGCCCTACTACTACTTATCCTACAATGAAGCTTGTCTCTTTGGTAGCTATAGCTTGGTGGAAAAAGAAAAGCAGTTTTCTCCCTGCCCTTTCTTTTCAGTTTAAAGCTCCTTTGGTTAAGATTTCTAAGATTCCATGCAAATACCAGCCCTTGTGAGGTAAATTTAATTTTTTGTTAGGAGCCCATTATTCCTTTAAGTTTTAGCCTATAAGTGTGTATATATCTTTTGTATATAGCAATCTTTTATTAGGCTTACATCAGACCTTTTGCTTTCCTAAGGACTATCAACTAAGACTAGTCTTTACTAGGAAATGCAGAAATAGGATGATAAATTCAAGCATTTGTAATTTAGACATATTTTCTCTTGGGGAGGCTAGTATGTACTTTACAGTGAGACCTCAGCTGTTAGGATGGAATGATTTATTCTTGGCTGAAGTATCGATATGGATTTGCTAATAGTTTCTTGTTTGGCTTTTAATCATGCATTATTATACTTAAGCATAAAATTATACATCTTAAAATGCCCTTTAGGAGTACTACTCTATTTTCCATTATTTTAAGATTAGTCATAATAGATTAAATGTAGGTTTATGTATTGCAAGCAGTGATTTCTTACAGAATTTCATGATCTAATGAATGTGACATTCCAAACTTCATAACTGGCCCTCTGTTTTGTGGTGAATTGCAAAAGTCAAGTCTAAAAGCAAAATCCAGGGGGTGGCAGGAGAGAGCCATATGAGGTGAATAAAGGAGAGGATTATATGTACTGTGTTTATTAAAGTTTAGTGAGAAAGATGTAGTGTCAGGGTGATGATGATTTGGTGATGATTACTACTTTATTTTTTAAAGTTAATGTATTTTCTAGGTTCGTCAGAAGCCCTCAAACACTGAGGATTTCATCGAGGACATTGTGAAGCTCATTAGTGGGAGATACAAAGGACAGTCTGGTAATATAGGAAAAATAACAACTTTGAAGACTTAGAAATGCCTTCCCTGTAAAAAAAGTGGTAACTGAAGTTGGTTGTTTACTAATTGGAAACTTAATAGATTATAATTTTTAACATAATTTATTTTTGGTAAACTTAGAATGTGATTGCATAGTTTTGCCCAACTCAGTCATAGATTTTTTAAAAAGTATATAGAATTGTTTGGATGCATCTTTTTTTTTGTAGTAAGATTAGTTTCAGCTAGTTTATCTGGTTTCCTTATGTGAATTATAATTAACAAACATTTGTTTAACATGTATTATATGCATATTTCCTGTGCTAAGAACAGATGATAAAAATGTTTAAGATAGTTCATGTTCTTAGGGGCTTTAATCAAATTTCTGAAATAGAATGTAACCATAAAAAGATAAAAAGCTATAGAGAGTAGTTTTTTTTATTTCCAAATGAATTGTATTGAAGAATGCTACAACAATTTTGAGAAGGAAGTGGCTCTTGTCCTGGAACTTAAATAAAATCTAGAACTTATTATTTAGAGGATGAAGGTAAATCTAAAGTATGGAACAGAGAAGGCAGAGACTAGAAGGAATGATACCAAATGAGTAGATTACTATAATAGTTGTATAAGGATGTAAGAGCCTGGGTTGAGGTAGTGGTAGAGATGGGAGAGGAAGACTTGAACCTGGGTGGGGCCAATGATGATAAGGGGGTGTGTGGGAATGTTGGCTTCCAAGGAGGGAAAGATTTGGAAGCATTCCATTGTATTTTATACTTGGTGTAAAGTTTTCCACAACTTTGATTATTCCATATTAGTAAAGTACCTTTTTATACCAAGAATTAAAAGTCTTTTCCCTCATTCCAAATACTTCATGTGTATGTGGTTCAAAATATCAGTTATCCATTACACTAGTTTCTTTATAGTCAGCATATGGCTGATATAATTTTAGCTTTTAGGAGCTCAGGAATGGGAAAAAGGTAAATAAAATACTCAGTTCTCCTATTTTGGATGAGTGGATAAGCGAAATTGAGAGCCTATTTTCAAACATTCAAACATTAAACAAAAAAAATATATAGCTTTGGGCGTCGCCTTAGTTTTCCTTTAGCCAATGTATAGTTCTGTCAGCATCTTTTGAAAATTTCTTTTTAACAGAGTTGCTTTTTTTTGAGGCAAACAGGCATTTGTAACAAAACATTTTGCATTTTTATACAGGAATCATATATTGTTTTTCTCAAAAGGACTCTGAGCAAGTCACAGTTAGTTTACAGAAGCTGGGAATTCAAGCAGGTGTTTACCATGCAAATATGGAACCAAACGACAAGACTGAAGTTCATAAGAAGTGGTCAGCAAATAAAATTCAGGTTAAGTATATATTTATCAATGGAAACATACATGGACTTTGAAAATAATCACAATTTTACCTAATAATAAAATTGTTGGGAATATTTCAGGTAATAGTGGCAACAGTTGCATTTGGAATGGGAATTGATAAACCAGATGTGAGATTTGTTATCCATCATTCAATGAGCAAGTCTATGGAAAATTATTACCAAGAGAGTGGACGTGCAGGTATCATAAAATATGTATATCTAAAAGCTAAATACTTTATATGCAGAGCGTTGTGCTTAATGTAGATATAGTCTATATCAAAATATTATTAAATTAATATTTAATTCTTAATTCAAGGTAATTTTAAAAATGTATTCTTGTGTAGTTTTTTTGTTATTTGTGTGGTAGGGTAATTTACAAATACAGAAAATTTCAGCGTAGTTGTTTGGCTATTGTCACATTTTTGTATTTATGAATTCCTGTATCCTTAATTTGCCAATTTGTTTTACTATCCTTTCCTGCCCTATTTTTAGTTATTTAATGTGTCACATTACTGGATTAGTTTAGATTTTAGATTTAACAGTGTCATATATTGAATAGAAGTTTTATTTATTTGATGGCAACTACGCAGATCACCTATCACACATATGGGAGATTTTTAGCCGTTCAGTTCTCCATTCCATAAAGAGTTCCCTGTTTTCTTTTATTAAAGTTTTTTTCATTTTTGGGCTAAAACCAGTTGTATTTAATTCAGTATTAAGAGTAATATTTCTGTCTCATATATCATAGGTCGAGATGACCTGAAAGCTGACTGTATTTTATACTCTGGTTTTGGAGATATGTTCAGAATAAGTTCAATGGTGGTAATGGAAAATGTAGGGCAACAGAAGCTTTATGAAATGGTGTCATACTGCCATAATATACACAAGTAAGTTTCATTTTTACATTTATGAACATGTATATATATGTATGTATATATGTATGTATTGTATAACTTATTAGTTAAAATTAGTCATTTATCAATGATCATATACTAAGTGTCAGGCCCTTTGGGGGACTCTAAGAATACAAAGACAAAAATGAAACAGTTCTTGCCCTTCAGGGCTCACAGACCATCGAATAATTATATAATTTAAAACGTTTTAATGTAACTTTTAAAAGAGAATTGTATACAGATGAATGAAAGTGCCCATTGAGATAGATTGTAAAGTGGAATCACTATACAAATATATGCAAGTATTACATAAAGGAATAAATTAATGGAGCTTTTAAAGTAGTTCTTATTTCGCCTCCTAACATGTGATCCTTAATAGCTGTAAGGATGTCTTATCTCTATTCCAGCTGGCCTTCCCTATGTATTTGTTTTCCCATTTCCATTGTGTGAACTAAAGCAGAAATGGTTTGGCCCCTTGTTACCTGTTTTACAGCTCATCACTCTTTTTGTATACTGCTCAGACAGTTGATATCAACAATACTGTCCTATGAATCATTCTGGAATTGTCTCTAAGAACCAGAGGTAGTGCATTTCTGTGCAATGTCTTGCCTACCTAGTACTCATTGTGTTTGCTGTCCCAAAATCTACTTCAAGTTTCATCACAATTCAGAATTAAGAATTCTTTTGTAGGATTTGAATGATGGCCAAGCTGAAACACATAATTTCAAATAGAAAAGATCTGAAAATATTTAGTTACTTTTCTGAGTTTTATTTAAATCAAACAAGTTTTTCCATTAGTCAGAATTTCAGATGTATTTATTTATAAACAGCTATGGCAAACTCCTAACCTGAATAATTATGTATCAAATAATTGATATACAGGATTGAATTTTTGTTATTCTATAGGTTTTTTCTTGCATATAATACTCTGAGAAAGATACAGAGAGGGAATTTTTCTTTTAAGGACTTAAATGGTACAAATAAATCATAATTATTGTTGTTGTTTGGTTGTGTCTATCTCTTTGTGACCTCATTTGGGGTTTTCTTGGCAAAGATACTGGAGTAGTTTGCAGTTTCTTTCTCCAGCTCATTATATGGATGAGGAAACTGAGGCAAATGGGGGTAAGTGACTTGTCTTGAGTCACACAGCTAGTGTCTGAGGCTGGATTTGAACTCGGGTCTTCTTGACTCTAGGCCTGGCACCCTATCCACGCTACCATCTAGCTATCCCCGTCATTATCTCCCCAATCTCCCCGTAAATCATACCTAAGGTATTAAAGCTTAATTGTTGATATCAGATTCTTAGCAAAAAAAATTTTTTTTCTCATCACTTCATCTCCCTGGTCCTTAGTTTCCTAGTGAAGTGCTATATTATATTTCCTCAGGGAGAATGTAAGGTCTTTGAGGTCAGACTTTTTTGTTTTTTGTATCCTTTGTGCTTAGCATAGTGCCTAGCATATAGAAGGCATTTAATGCTTTTTTATTTTTTTTATTATTATTGTGAAGACAGTTTAAAACAAAGATAAATGTTTTAAAATTTATCACCGTATACTCTGAAATACAGTTGCTTAGGAGATCTTCATTAAGTTATTGGCTAATGTTTACCAATTATATTTCTACTGCTTTCAGATGTCGTCGTATGCTGATAGCTCAACATTTTGATGAAGTGTGGAATTCAGCAGCTTGCAACAAAATGTGTGATAACTGCTGTAAAGACATTTGTGAGTTCATTGTGGATTTTTTATTTTTAAACTATGTAACATGACTTGAGCTTGGGAATGCATTTAGCAAACATCTAGAACATGATTTAGGGTGTGATGTAATAATCAAAGTGTGAATTTTGCTCTGAAAAATTCTATAACAGGCAAAAATAAGGTTTTGAATAAAGTTAGAGAAAGTATCATTGATAATGATTTTGGGAAACTGATGCCTAGGGTTAAGGTTAGAGTTTAATGTCCTTCCAAAATGGCATTTGCCATTGGAGACAGTGCATGTGAGCATCTTTCAGATGAATTTTAAGGAAAGTTATGTAAAAAATGAGACTAACAAATAGGTGTGGTGGTTATCACTTACTAAACCATCTGCAGCCATTGAGTAAGAGGGGCAAAAATCAATAAAAACTGTCCTGAGCCCATTCTAGTCAATTAACAAGATATTCATAAGTCAATACTTCACATCTTTTTTAGTTGTTCTAATATTTATTCACTCTGTATGTATATCTCTTTCTTTGTAGCATTTGAAAAGAAGAATGTAACTGAGTACTGCAGAGATTTAATCAAGATACTGAAACAAGCTGAAAAACTAAATGAAAAGCTAACACCATTGAAACTTATTGATGCCTGGATGGGAAAGGGTGTAGCAAAATTGAGAGTATCTGATGTTGTTTCCCCTAAACTTCCACGTGATCAATTGGAGAAAATTATTGCTCACTTCCTCCTACAACAATATCTTAAGTATAAAACAAACTTACTGTTTTTTGTATAGTTTTTTTTTTAAAGTTTCTTTAAGGTGCTTGAACAAATTTAAAATATTGATAAGAACTTGATTCTTATTTCTGAAAAATTTTCCTTTTGAGATTTAAAAAATCATTACATTAAAAGTTACCTTTAAAAAGTGTTTGTTATATAATATAATGCTTTCATATATACTTACTACTTTTGTGACTTATTCAAATGTCTTAAATTGTGAACTTTTTCTTCTACAGAGAAGACTTCAGTTTTACAGCATATGCTACTATTTCATATTTGAAAGTAGGCCCTAAAGCTCATCTTCTAAACAATGAGGAACATATAATTACCATGAAAGTAAAGAAAGACACGAAGGATTCTTTCAAGGTACTGTGAACAAACTTAAAATTCTTATTGTTTACTGAGAATATACATTCTTCTTAAACATAGGGCTAATTATTACAAGCTCTAGAATGGCAGAGAACATTTCTTTTGCTGCGTCTCCCCTAGAATTTAGCCCAGTGCTAAGTAAAGATTTCACTTTACCTTATAACAAAGTACTATTAGAGGCTTAGAAGACAAAATTTCATTTGGAAGAGATAATATATGCTCATGGTTTTTGCTTAAGTTACTCAGATGCTTGAAGGGGATAAGCTATTTTAGCAAATTCTGTAGAGCTGCTGAGTATATAATTCCCTAATACCAGTTACTGCTTGTTGTATGTTTTATAGTCCTTTGCTATCTCCAGATAACATAATCCCAAAACATACTGGTAGTAAGATGAAAATAGTTGAGTGGCACCTATGTAACTGTGATGCTTAATAATAAAGGTTCTTTAAATACCCTTATGCTGGCCTGCTTTGAGAGTTGTAACATTTCAATATACTAATGATGCAAAAGGATTCAATTATTATGTTACCTAAGTAAAATTTTTATAAGGTAAAACAACTGAATTTTTAATAGCATTATTTTCTGGATTTACAGGTTGAATTACCTCAGGTTTCTAATTCTGAAGCAGAGAGAAAGATGGAAGAAAAATATTTGGGTAACTTCCAGAATGCAGATGTAAAGAAATGTGGAAGTGTGCATAAACAACCTCATTCAGAGAATACAAAGGCAAAGAAAAGGAAGCTAGACAACACAGTCATTGACTGAATTTTCCAAAAGAATCAAAGTTGTACTCACCTTGACAAAAGATTAATTTTTGAATTGTTTCATTTTATGTACAGAACCTTAAGCAGTTTTTGGATAAATGGCTTTTATACTTTTTGAAATATTTCTGATTTAAGATTATGAACCACTTGATTTAGAAAACAAAACTAGCCAATAAAATGAAATACCAAAAAAAAAGGAAGTTTTTAGAACATTGTTGGATGCTCTGGATGCATAAGATTTATTCAACTGCCATGGCTGGTGCTATTATTATACAGTCTATATTTTTAGTAACACACTAAAGGTGGCTTAAAATCAGTGTAGTGGCAGAAAAAGCACTGGCTTTGGAGTCAGAGAACCTAGACAAAAATGCCATCTCTTATGTTGACTACCTGTATAAGCTCTGGCAAGTCATTTAAACTTCCACTAGTCTCTCAGTTCCCCCACCTACAAAGTGAAGGGAGGTTGGACTAGATCAGTGGCATCAAACTCAAACAGAAATGGGGGCCACTAAACTGTATATAAAGATATCTGAAGGTATATATTGACTTAAGAAAACCACATATTAACATGCTTTATTATATTTTTATTATTTTGTTAAACATTTCCCAATTACATTTTAATCTGGTTTGGACTACATGCTTTTTTTATCCTTATGCACAAATTCAAAGTTAATAAATATGCCTTAAGAGGCATCACACTTTTGCTGCTATTCTGTTAAAGGTGAAAACATAAAAGAGCTCCATTATGACCTACAGTAACTAAAATAAAAGTTATTTGTTTAAAAACTTTAAATGGCACTGCTTAAAATAACATTTCTTACTAATTAAGTTTGGAAATTCTTTTATTCATATACATATATGACAAGCCCCCTTGTCAAAGCCTTTTAGATAGTCTTGGCCTTTTAAATGATTTGAAAAAAAACAAACATCTTTTTTATAATAGCAATAGTTTTTTTTTTAAACACATTATCCAATAAACTAAATGGCTGATAAATATTTGAGCACATTAATATTATGTCTAAGGTATCAAAGTTATGTCAGTTTTTTAAATATATCATCCAATAAACTAAATCTCTGACAATATTTGAGTAGTCATGATATTTAAAGTATCCATGTATAAAGGAACTAATAACAAAAGGGCTTCTAGTTTAATGGAGATGAAACAAACATATTCAGTTAGATGTAAGTAATATCTGTAATTTCTCTAAAATGCATGGCTTCAAGTTCTAAATATCATGAATTTGTTAAATTCAAAAGTGAAATGAGAAGAGTTGAAAGAACTAGCATACATGAGTGAATTTTGCACTGCTGGAATAATGTCCTGGAATAATCAGGACAGATGTCCTGATTTTCAAAGAATAGACTTTGCAAACTAGAGAGGCCAATGAGCTAGTCTTCAATACTGGCCAAAAATATCTTTCTCAAAACCAAAAACCAAGAGTATATTATTAAAGTGGTGCAGTCCACTGAGCACTGGGCTTGGAATCAAGAAGACATCTTCCTGAGTTCAAATTCAGCCTCAGACCTTCTAGCTGTGTGACCCTAGGCAAGTCACTTAACCCTATTTGCCTCATCTGTGAATTGAATTGGAGAAGGAAATGGCAAAACACCCTTGCTAAGAAAACCCCAAATGGGGTTATTAAGGGTCATATAGGACTAAAATAGATGAACAACAGTATTATTAAAGAGGTTAGTGAGCATCCAGGAAAGGAAACAAATTATCATCAAAGGCCAATATGGCTTCATTAAGAATAGGTCATACCAGATACTCCACTTTCTGTTTCAATGGAATTATTTTAAATGCATAAACTCTTTATCTAGAATTTTAGCAAAGTATCTGAAAAAATCTTAGGTTATTTGGTGGAGAGATGTCGGTTACACAATAGTTTAAATGAGGTGGATAGAAAACTGATTGAATGGCTGGATCCAGAGTTATCATTAATGTCAGCTTGCATGAAAGAATCAAAGCTTGTATTCCATGTCAGCTTACATGAAAGAATCAAATGAAGTGAGTGCCCTAGCAATCTGCTTGGACCCATGTTCAACATTTTTATCAAGCTGAATAAAGGCACAGATTGAAATAAATTTATCATTTCTAAGTGATGTGATTCAAATAATCTTCAACAGGATACAAACTGAATAAATATAAATACACAGTTAAAAAGATCAATTTCACATGTATAGTATAGCAGAGTTCATGTGAAAAAGAGCTAGGGGTTGGTAACTCAATGTGAGTCGTCTGATATATTAGCTGAAAAAGCTAATGTTACCTTTGGTTGTATGGAGAGACTGTAGTAGATGATCAGGAAGGCAATCATTCTGCTGTACTTGGCCTTGGTCAATTAGCCAATCACTAAATAATTATTAAATGCCTATTATGTATCAGGCATTGGAGATAAATTCCCTGCCTGTAAGGTGCTTACGTTTTATTGGGGGAGACCATATACACATAAATAAATATATTCAAAATGATTAAATAGGGGATGGAAGGAGGCAGTGAGCAGCTGAGAGAATCAGGAAAGTCCTCATGTTAAAGGGGGCACCTGAGGTGAGCTTTGAAACTAAGGATTCTAAGAAGGAATTATAAGAGAATGAATTCCAGGCATAGGGAACTGTGTAAATGCATAGAGATGAGAGTGCCAGATGTACAGAATGGCAAGACATTCAACTGCAAGGATGTGAAGGGGTGCAAATTGGGAAAAGTCTGGTTAAACTGCCTGGAATATTTGCTCTCTTTATAGCTAAAGAGGATTCAAAGGAGAGTGACTAATGTCAGCAGAGCCTTGAGACTACAAGAAGATCAGATTTAAAGAATATGACACCTATCTTTAAGTATCACAAAGACAAGGCATTCGACTTGTTTTGCTGGGACCAAGAGGCAGAACTAGGAATAAATGTGAAGTGGCAAATTTAAGCTTAATGTAAGGGAAAAAAAAATTTCCTGACAAAGCTATCTTAAAGTGAAACAGGCTGTCTGGGGAGATAGGGTTTCTCTTCTTGCTCACTCTTCCTTCCCACCCTTACCCCAAAGTCTTCAAGCCAAAGCTAGATTAAGTAAGAATACAGAGGCGAAGTCTTGTTCAGGTAGAGGCTTACCTAGATTGCCTCTTGAGCCTCTTCTTTAGGGGATCCTAACAGTCTGTGAAATGTAAAATCTATTATTTCCAAACTATTACATGTTCAAGTTGATCAGTAACAAGAGTATAAAAACACAAAAATTAGTTGGGTACCTACTGATATTTTAAATTAATTTCACATCTTTCCATAAAAATATCATCATTAAGACCCCTGCACAGTTAACTTCAGCATAATATTTATCATCCAAGTTGCTACAATGATTCAACTTTCTGCCTTGACTTGAGATTCTTTTTATTTACAATGGCTTAAAGTAAATATTTTTTAGTCAAAATAGTCTTCTATATCGATATCTGGATCTAGCAAATCCTCTCCATATGCTGAAAGGTTCATCTGGTTTAAAATCAAATTTTCAAATGTTTCTTCCAAGTCTGTTTCACCAATGAGAATGGCTCCCATCATCCGTCCATTCTGCATGACCACTTTAACATATTCTTGTCCTTTGGTACATCTCAGCATTAATTCATGATCTAAACCTAAGCCTTGTGCATTATACTTTCCTAGTAATATAACCTGAAAAGAGAAGTAAAGGTTATGTTTCAATGGGTACTTAATTTTTTTTTTAAATTGTCTTAAGTCAAAATAACTAGCAAAAATTAGAAAAAAAAATCTATGAAATTTGCTTAAAATTCTTAGCATTAGATGTGTGATTTGAAATCCAGTCCTTTGATTTCAAAGCTGGATCTCTTTCCACTGTAAAGGGTAGATCGATCGATCTATCTATCTACCTATCTATCTATCTATCTATCTATCTGTGTGTGTATGCATATATGTATGTGGATATATATATATGCATATACACATATAAATATATACATATATATATATATATACACATATATATATATGTAATCTATCCATCTTCAAAAAATGAAAAATAAGAGAAGTGCTAAAGGACAAAAAAATGTAAAATTGTACAATTCACAGTTTTAAGAAAGGGAGATGGGTGAATTTTAAAACTACAGACTGAAGAATTCTACAATGTGTTATTTAAAGAAATAAAGGAGATTGTCATAAGGAAGATTTCAATTCTGAGAAAGGAAGGGGGTCTGGAAAGTAGTATAGCCAAAAATGCCTTATGAAGAGACAAAAAAGCATCAATAAAATGAATTTTAAAACAAAAACCTAACATGATTTTAGGCTTTATCAACAGAAACCCAGCATCTTGAATGAGGGGTGATAATAGCCCTGCTTAAACCACATATGGAATACTGTTTAATTCTGGGAACCACAGTTTAGTAAAGACATAACAAACTGAGACACCATCAGACCTGGGCAAGCAGGATGGTAAAGGACTAGTGACAATGGCAGAGGGGTAATCATTTGAAGAAAATGTGGTTATTTGACGTAGAGCAGAAGAGATTTAAGAGGGATGTGATAATAGTCTTTCAAGAATTTGAAGGGCTACTGTAGAGATTAAGTTAAATTTATTCTATTTGAACCCAGAGAAGCATACTTAGGAAAAACAGGTAGAAGTCTTAGATGAGAGCATAAGTGAAATGGGCAGATACTACTTCTTGGGAATGTTATACAAGGAATTCCTAGGAGAGGTTGGTGTATAGATGAATTTTGAAGTCTCTTCCAACTTAAGAGTTTGAGGTTAATTTTAGATTAAATTTAGAACTAGATAAATATTATTTAAATGAGCCAAAAGCCAGATATCAACATATTTGTTAAGTGATTATAGCATAACAAGATATCTTACCTTATAGTTAAAAAATTTTGTTACATGAGCAAAAAGTTCAAAACTGAAATCCATGTCAATAGAGTCTCCCAGAGTATCTGCAGCCATGCATTTTGCTGCATAGTTTCCCATCTGTCTAGCCTGAGTCCACAGCCTCATCTGAAAGTTGTACAATCATATTTTAAAAATTTTTGGCAGGATATAATACAATTTATGGTACTGCTTATTACATTATCAGGTTACATTATCCTTATAAATTCCCTTTAAGGAACTAAACATAGAACCATAGTTCAGACCAAATGAATTTGTTAAAATTAAACTGTAATTGCTTTTACAAATTAAAAACCAATATGTTCAACAAAAATTACCTCAGTTCAAAGTTTGTATTAGAAAGAATTTTTGAATTTAAGAATATGCAATATTGAAATTCACTGATTTTGTTAAAAGAAGCACTATAGTATAGTGGATAAAAGAGCTAGCTTTGAACCCAGGAAGCACTAGGTTTCAGATCCTATTTCTGATACTAGTTATATGACCATGGACAAATCTCTTAACCTCTCAGTGGTCATAGTTAACCCTCCAAGTTGTATCAGTGCTGATCTTCATTGGTAGAAGAAATTCCATACCAAGGGTTCCCTACACCAAAGAAAAAAGCACAAATCTCGACCCCAACACCCCTTTCACCATCCTCTGGGAAAAAAAGGGCAAAATTTATACTTGACATGACACTAAGAATATACTTAACATCATGTGGCTTGTATACGTGCTTTAAATAATGATGGCTGTAGGAACTTCTTTCCTCCTGCTACCTGATATTTCTATCCTCACCAGTTCCAAGAGGAACAAGACGAAGACCAGCCTGGTGAGGACAAAGAGGTTGGAAAATAAACCACTACTGCTACTCATTTACCTCAACAACACTTCTGGAGTCTCCAACCCAAATGCCTGTGAAATAATGCCTTAGCCTGAGTCTGAGTTGTTTTTTCTTTTTAAATACAGATTAATCTTCAGTCCTTTGAATAAAACAAACCAATATTCTTTGATAAAGTCTAAGTGGAAAAACTTTGAAACAAGAGGTAATTTTTAAATTCTTTATTATAGTAGTAAGTATTCAAACACCTTCAAAGGGCTGTGTGTTTGTTTCAGAGATAGGAGTGTAAAGAAAAAAGGTGTGACTGTGTTTTTTCCAAGTGGGTCAAGGAAGTAAAGAAACTCCTTCTTAGAAACAACAGGTAGTAATAGCAGGCAATGAAGTAGATCTCTAAAGTTCACAAAAGAAAAAAAAATCACTAAGGAGCCAACTTAGTTATATTCTTGACATTATATTGGTAAGAAGCTGTATACTACACATGCTTCCGTGGAAGGTCTTTAGAGTCATCACTATCTAGACTTTAGGGAGTTCCCAATGAAGCAAAGGGAAATAGGTTTGTGGAGTCCTTAAAAAATAATAATTCTTATTAAGAATCTCATAAAAATGTTGTTTGTTACACACTATGGTTATTATTATTGGTACGATTAACTACTCTTAAGTTCTTCTTCAATACCTCACTGTAGTATGAAAATGACCCTGGGTTCTCAAAGCCTATGCCTTATTAAATCCTGGAAGGTCTTATGGTGATGCTGCAAAAACTTCAAAGGTGCACTTAAGGTAAGGTGTCATCTAAGAAAATGGGGAGAAGAGTCAATAACAGGTTAACCTAAGAGTGGGACAGTTTTTGGTCATTACAACTCTCAAAAAAGACTATTAAAGTAAAACAGAGAAGGGTTGAGATTTGTGTTTATGAAGTGAACACACATCAAAGAATCCTTGAACACAGAGATCCTTGAAGTATTAAAGGAATCAACTCTGGCATACCAAGGGCTATTTAACAGATATTTGTGAAACTGACCTGAGAATCTAATCCGAATTTATAACATATATATATATATATATATATATATATATATATATATATTTTTTTTTTTTTTTGCAAGGGGGACGGCAGGGCATTGGGTTTAAGTAACTTGCCCAAGGTCACACGGCTAGTAAGTGTTAAGCATCTGAGGCCACATTTGAACTCAGGTCCTCCCAACTGCAGGGCTATTGCTCTATTCACTGTGCCACCTAGGCACCCCTATAATATTTTTCCATTGAAAAAATGCAATCACTCAGCATGAATAAAAAAATTTTGGTTTATAAATGTAATGGAATATTAATGGGCATTTAGAAATGATAAATATCAAGACTTCCGATAAACACAGGACCATCTATATGAACTAATGCAGAGAATCTGTAAATTAATAGCTCAGAATGGATATACATTGGCAGATATCATCACTGAGTACATCAGATATTTTTGTCTGTTTTCCTTCTTACAATAAATCTTTTTAAAAAATGCACCCCCATTTTCTGAGGGGGGAAAACACCTTTTAGAAAATAACTCCTAAACTGGGGATTATTAGATATGTTGATATGATTATCAACCCTATATTATTAAATCTGTGGAAGCAGAAGCTTTATCATTTATATGTATATGTGTTACAGAGAGACAGAGGGAGAGACAGAGGGAGAGAGACAGAGACCTTTCTCATCACGGACAAGTCACTGAACCTCTGAACCTAAGTTTCCTTATTTCCTTATTTATAAAATAAGTCTAATGATACTTATATTGCCTTCCTCATAGAGTTGTAACAAGGATCAAATGAAAGACTGAAATTATTTTAACTGAAGAGTGCTAGATATTAAATTTTACAATTCTGCTTAACTCAGTACAAGTAACTTTCACTTCAAGGAAAATGTTCCAACAAAGTGGCTTTCAGTAGTGTTTCTGATTATAAAACCAAATGACGTATTCTCTAGTACAAAAAAAAAAAAAAAACAACAAACCAAAACACCTCTCCAGTAAATATCTATTGACAGTTTGTTTCACAAAGGATTATAGGAATGGTCAGCTCCATAGAAATTTCGAAATTAACTTTTCCTTGGCAAAACTTTTAGTACTTTTCCCTAGCATGGAATTTTCTGCCATCTTGACACACCATAAAAATTTCAATTGTGTCTTAGAGTCCTTTCATTAGACAAGCACACTATCCTAAACTGTGCTCTTCTCTTGGTTAAGTTATCAATTTTTTATATGAATGTAAATTTAAACTGAAACTCAGCTGAAGAAGATGAGAATATTTAGGATGGAAAGAGGATTAGGAAGGCAATTATAGCTACTTTAAGAATGTAAAAAGCTATCATATAGAAAAGGGATTAGAAATGTTTTCCTTGGCTGTAGCAGGTAGGAGTGGGAACAACGGGTAGAAACTGCAGAGATACAGACCAGCTTGATAAAAAGTAAAAATGTCCTCACAATCAGCACTATAAAATTGTAATGGCTTATTTTAGAAGTGATTACTCCCAGCCTATAGAGCAGTGGTTCTCAACCTGTGGGTCGTGACCCCTTTGGGGATCAAAAGACCCTTTCACAGGGGTTACAGGGGTCACCTAAGACCACGGGAAAACATGTATTTCTGATGGTCTTAGGAACTGGGACACCGTCCTCTAGCTGTCTCCAGGCGGGTCTGCCATATGCAGATACACCCATATACGAGTATTAAAGGGTCGCAGCATTAGCAAGGTTGAGAACCGCTGCCCTAGAGACCTTCAAGTAAAAAGCTGCATGACACCTTGTTGCAAATTTGTAGAGCAGATTCTTGTTTTTAGGAGTAAGCTGGTCTAGATGAGCAGATCTCAAGTTTTTTGGTCTCAGAGACCCTTAACATTCTTAAAAATCACTGAAGATTCCCCAAAGAGCTATTGTTTATGCAGATTATAGTATCTTTTCATATTTATCACTTCAGAATTATTACTAAAATATTTCTGACCTCCTGGACCCCCTGAGAGCATCTCAGGAACCCCCAAACCACAATGAGTCCGGTAGCAAATCTGAGAAACAAGTAATGTAAATGAATTCCTTAAAACGACAATAAGTAAAATATGGAGAAGAGTGAAAGTTACCCATGGAACAAAATACTTAATCTCCACAGTTTCTACCTTTGAAAATAGGTTAAAAATGTGTTTTGGTTTGGATTCATAATCACAATGGTGTGAGGAACTCCTGGTGAGAAAAGCCCTCAATACGGATCTGAGGGTGGGCTTAAACTCAAGCTTTCCTGGCTCCAAGGCCACTTCTTAATCCACTATGCCATGCTGCTGAAACAAAACAATATTTTACTCTCAAATTTGTTAAGTAATAACAAGCAAGGAAAACTACCACAATATTTAAAAAATTTGAAAAAAGATACAGTAGCCCGTGCCAATACTATGATAACCTAACTAGGATTAAAGCTAATTTCTATTTTCCAATGTTATATCATCCTCTGTGGTGTCTTCTGTTTAATCACTTGTAGAAAAATTGATTAGGGGGAAAAATAGCTTATGTTACAAAAAAGTATAACATTAGAGAGCTTGGTTTACCTGTTGCCAGACTGGACTAGGCTGCCATGATGCAGTACAGATATCTCCCGCAGCATAGATATTGGGAAGTGATGTACGCATATGGTCATCTACTTTCAGGCCACCATCTTCACCAAGCATAAACTAAGAACATGTGCAAATAAATAATACAAATAAAAAAGACAGCAAAATAAGGCTTTTTTATGCTAAACTGGAAAAAAGCCCAATTTTACTCACCGGTAGACTTAAATTTAATGAATAAAAGAAAAGAGGAAAAGGATTCAGTGCACAAACCTAAACCAACCAATCCCTTGAAGAAAGAAAATCTCTAAAGAACTATTTTTGAACCCTTTTAGACTAGTTTCTAGTTTTCCTAATTTCTTCCTTTTGAGATTTCATCAATCATTCTGAATCGAAAAATGAACCTGTATAATAGCAATACTGTATAATGATGAACTATGAATATCTTAGCTATTCATAGCAATACAAAAATCCAAGACAATTCTGAAGGATTTATGAAAAATACCATCTACCTCCAAAGAAAGAACTGACGGAATGTGAATGAAGACTGAAGAATACTTTTACTTTATTTTTTCGTAACTGTTTTTGGTTAGTGTTTTCTTTTCACAACATGACAGATATGGAAATATGTTTTCCATGACTGCACATGTATGACCTATATCAAACTGCTTGCCTTCTTAATGTGGAGAGAGGGAAGGCAGAGAGAGAATTTGGAAATCAAAATTTTTAAAAATCAACGTTAAAAATGGGCTTTTCATATAATTGGAAAAAATATTAAAAAAAAGAAAAGTGAACCTGTGTACTTCTTATAGACTCTCATAAAGTTTAAGTGTTAATCATACAAAGACAGGCTCATTTACTACCACACTGCCACCCTTCGAAATTCATCAGTTGTTTTAGGTTCATGTCAACCTAATTTTAAGTATTAAGGTGAAGTGATTGTATTCACGGAACTGGTAACTATTTAGGATGATCAAGGAATTAATGTAATTATAAATCAAGAAATAAATATGGCCAAACTGAAAACCACTACACTGGGTGCTAATAAAATTTCAAACCCTAATTTTGAGACAAATTCTGCATCTATTTTAAATTAGACTTCTGCATAAAGATAACTAACATCCTACTACATCCTAATAAACAATATTTCCAGATAAATACAAAGTGTTTTCTTACATTGTTACCATCGAGGAAAGGCTTAACATTTGGCATGACTCCAGTTGCACTGACAATAAAATCACAGCCATATATCTTCTTGTTGGTCAATTCTACATATACAGGCCACATATCTAAAAAGAGTAAAGACCTCAGACCCAGAAAATTTCAACAGGTCAATAAGTATTTGCTTAGCACTAAATGTGCCTGGCACCATATGAATATAAAAATAAACATCAAAACAAAATTGCAGTCAATAGGTTATAAGGCAGATAAGCTTTAAGACGTTAATAATTTTTGTTCTTCAAGAAATAAATTAGGCATAATTCTTCACCTAGTTCACAAATCCCACTAGTTAGGTTTCAAAAACTTCTCAGGAGAGTACTAAGCATACAAAGTATATCTGCTTCTATTAATAAAAAAAAAATTACAGTACTTTCAAACAATTATAAGTTTGGTAAGTTTTACTCATAACTCTAAGTTGTACTAAACCAACCATTTCAGAAAATGCTCTTCCTTTAATGACTCATTCAAGTTCTTTGAATCATTGTTTTTCCTATAAAGGAAACAACTTTCAAGGCAAAATGAATTTATCTGAGCCTAGCATTGACTGAGTGTAATGGCTAGAATAGTGGCTGAAGTAATGATTTACAAATTTTAAAGAATGTAATTAATTGCAATAATCTAGTTTATATTAATGCCTAAACACACACACACACACACACACACACACACACACACACACACACACACACACACACGCACATGCACACAAACACATGCACACCTGAGAGGGTTTCAAATGCTTAAAATAATAAAAAAGTAAAATAGATCATAAATAGTTGTAAACTATTCTTTCAATATTTACCTTTATCAGCTGACTTATCCTGACAATCTCTAGGAAATGTCAAGGATGTTTTCTTGAGTTGCTTAAATTCTTCTTGGTGATAAATTTTCTTAATTTCACACGTGGTTTCAATGTGAACTTTGTGGGAAAACTAAAAATAAAAAAAAAGGAACTTGCCAGTTACCATAAAACATAACATTAAGAATAACAATAATTCATTTGTACTTATAAAGCTTTTAATATCTAACTTATAGGAATTTATAGTATACTTATAGTAAGCCCAACATGCAGAAAAGCAAATCCCTTCAATCTAAAAAAATGGTTCAACGAATAAACATTTCTTAAATGATTTACATACAAAAGCAAAAATGAAACAGTGCCTGTCTTTCAGAGGCTTACATTCTACTGAGGGAAGGGGTAGAGAAAAGGCAAGTACAAAAATAAGCTTAGGTGAAGGAAACTATAGAAGAGGGAGAGAACACTAAAAACTGAGAACTCAATGACAGTTTAGCAGAGGAAGTGTTACCTTAATTCTGAGGAAGAGTTGAAGCATTCCAAACATGGACAGGAGTGGGGGAAGGAGGGAAGAACAATTTTTATGAATGTGGAAAGGTGGAAAATAGAATGTTGAATTCAGAGTACAAAGAGGAATCCAATTTGGGTGGAATGTAGAGTTCATAAATCAAACAAAAAGCATTTTATAAGGACCTATTGTACCAAACCCTGAAAAAGGGAGAAGTATTAAGTAAAGTTGGAAAGATATGTTGGAGCCAGACTGTGGAAGGGCATCTAAGGAGTTTCTATTTTATTCAACTAATGGGAACTAATTTTATTCTAGTAATGGGAACTAATTGAAAGTTTCTGATCTAAGGAGTTAGATGGTTAGATATTTTTGGAAGATTGCTTCTGGCAGCTATGTGGAAGGCAGAATGGAAAGGAAGAAAGGAAGCAGAGAAAACAGTAAAGAGGCTACTATTAGTAGTCCATAAGAAAGAGAATGCTCTAGAGTGCTGGTAAAGTGAATGGGCAGCTGTTTGGCACAGGTGAAAGAATGCTGGGCTTGAAGTCAGGAAGACTTGAGTTCAATTCGGACCTCACACTTACTAGCTGTGTGATCTTGGGCAAGTCACTTAACCCTGTTTACCTCAGTTACCTCATCTGTCAAATGAGCGGGAGAAGGAAACAGCAAACCACTCCAGTATCCTTGCAAAGAAAATTCCAAATGGGCTCACAAAGAGTGGGACATGACAAGTGACTAAACAACAATAAAGTATTAGTGGAGAGGAGGGAAGATGAATTAAGAGAAATGTTGTGGATGTAGAAGACAAAGAGGACAAGTGATTGGATTTGAAGAATAATAGACAAAGAAAGGTCATGAATCTAGGTGACTGAGGTTAGTGGTACCATAAAGACAGCTAGGCGGCAGAATAGACAGCACAGGAGTTAAGGAGAGCTGAGTCTAAATTCAGCCTAGAACACTTTATTAACTATGTGAGCCTGGGCAAGCCATTTAATCTTTGTTTCAGTTTTCTCATCTGTAAAATGGAAATAATAATAGTACCTATATCCCAGGGTTGTTGTAAGGATAAAATGAGATATATGTAATCTGAAAATTTTAAATTATTCCTTTCATTGCTATTTTACGCCCCAAACTGGCAGATATTAAGGAGCAAATTTATGGTAATAGATGAGTTCTGCTTTTTGACATGTTGAGTGTAGGATGCCTACACACAGGTCAAGAAGAGATGGCCATCAGATAGCTGATAATGTGGGACTGGCATTAAGGAGAGATTAGATCTAGATATATAAGTTTGAGTATCATCAAATATCAACAAGACACTTAATATCTCAGAAACAAGTAAGACTACAAGGTAGCACAGCATAATGAACAGTGGTCTTGAAGCCAAGAAGATCAGAATTCAAGTCTAGCCTCTATCCTTAACTTTTTGGTGTCTTAGGCAGCTTTCTAAGATATGTTTCAGAGAAGCTGCTGACCTGCACTGGTGTAGGAAGTTTCCGTATACCAATGAAATCACAGACCTAGTTCCTATTTCAAATATCAAAGTGATACCTGAAACACCATAAGCAGATAAAATCACCAATGGAAGGAACAGAGAGAAAAGAAGGCAAATGACAGATGCCTAGGAAATGACCACACTAAGAGGTCAGGAGATAGACGATGATTCATCAAGGGAGATTTGAGAAGGGATGATCAAACCCATTAAAAGGAGATCAGGAAGGAGCAGTGCCTTAGAAGTCAAAGAAGCAAAATTTCCAGGAAGAAGAGTGATCAATAGAATCAAAGGCTGCAGGGAGATCAAGGTGGATGACAACTGAAAAAAGACCACTGGATTTAGCAGGTAAGGGATCACTGGTAACACTGAGCAGTTTTAGTTCATCAGCAGTACCTGATTACATAAAACTGAGGAGTAAGTGGGTAGCTGAGAAAGTGGACACGCAAAAAAATAGCCATTTTCTTGTTAAGTGTTCAGTGTAAACTATGTTAATAGTTAATGTTTTGCCTCTGAATAATCACTACTAGAGTATATTTTTGAAGCAAATGTGTAATTGGATATCACTGAAATGAGGAAAAGAATTATCTGACAGGATCAACAAGTATTTAGTGAAGTTTACTGAAAAGAGCACTGGCTCTACTTGGGTTCTACTTTGAGCCCTTCACCAATTTACTGTATGACCTTAGGCAACTCACAGGGATGGACTTTCCCCATTTTTAGGGTTAGGTGAGAGGATATAATTTTTGTTTGTGTTTTGCTTTTTGGAGGGGGGAAGGCAGGGCAATTGGGGTTAAGTGACTTGTCCAAGGTCACACGGCCAGTAAGTGTTAATTTGAGGCCGGATTTGAACTCAGGTTCTCTTGACTCCAGGGCTGGTGCTCTATTTACTGTGCCACCTAGCCGCCTCGAGGATATAATAATTTTAACTCTACTATCGCACAGTTCTATGCCTATAATGTACACTTAAAATCGCCTCTGAGAAATTAAAAGAAATAGTTAATGAAAATAGTTTGTACTTTTTATGGTAGTTTTAGGGAACTGTAAACCTCTAAAATGAAGAATTTTGCAACTGCACTCTCTAAACACAATCTTTATAATCCTTCACATCTCCCCCACCCCTAATGACCAATCTTCACAATCGTTGTATCTGGTCTTTTCCTCATTTTGACTGCCCTCCTGTGTATGCTCTCCAGCTTAATAATGTCCTTCTTAAAATATGGTTATGAGTCATTTCAGTGTCCAGTTTTCTATGACTCCGTTTGGGGTTTTCTTAGCAAAGATACTGAAATAGTTTGCCATTTCCTTCTCCAGATTATTTTACAGATGAGGAACTGAAGCACACAGGGTTAAGTGACTTGCCCAGGATCGTGCTCTGTCCCCTCTGCAACCTTACCTGCCCTTTAAAATATGGTGTCCTGAACTAAACATAATATTCTTAATTGTGATCTGCTCAGGGAAGAGGACAGCAGGGATAGCATCTCCCAAGGCACAGACATCATGTCATTCTAAATGAAGTCTAGTATCTTAATCGCTTTTTTTAGCTACCATATCATACTACTGTCTTATACTGTACTGCTTATTAGTCATACCTCTGCCATCTTGACCCAACCCCACAAATGTAGGACTTAAGAATTATTCCAATTAAGATATCTAATTAGCTTTGGTTCAATGTTTTTTCTAGTGAAAATCTTTTTTGGATCCTGATTCTGTTATTCAGTATTAGCTATCCCTAACAGCTCTGGATAAGCATGCAACCTAGGGTTTTTTCCCCAAGTAAATTAAGCCTCAGTTTCTTTGTCTATAAAATGGGGCTAATAATGCTTGTGGTAATAATGCTGATAATAAGTCTACACAGGACTTCTATGGATCACAAGATGCATGTAAAATATTTTTGCAAATTTTAAAGTGCTATATAAATGTCAGTTTATTGTTATTAGTCATAAAAATGCTAAACAACAAAGGGCCAAAGACTGGAAACTTCCTTCCAAAACGACACAGAATATGAACTCTTTGGGTCCTTGACACCAAAGTTGTGAGTCTAAATGACTGGAAAGATTATAGGTCATAGACAGTAGGGAAGTCTGAAGGAAAGGAAATATAATGTAATGAGATCTTCAATCTGAAGCAACCCATACATGTTTGCTCAATCTGTGTGTCTCACAAAAACAAAAAATGAAAATAGTCTCTACCCTGAAAGTGATTCCATTCTACTGAGCAGAAACAACATGGATGTAAATAAATACAAAGTAATTTGGGGTTGGGGGATAGGATGGAAGAGAACACTAACAACCAGAGGGAAATCATCTAACCGAACCCAGGCTTTTTGACTATGAAAATAATATTTCTAATACCTTAATATACAGATTCTCCAAGAATATATCTTTAGGCCTCTTTTCTTCTCTCTACAATATATCTGGTGGCAATCTCACTCATTCATATAGCATCTGTTACTACTTTTGTAATAAATAAAAACATTAAAAATCTGTTTTTATATAATCAACCAATAAACATTTATTACATGCCAAGCACCAAAGATAAAAGACAAAAATGGGTCCTAGTCCTAAAGGAGCTTGCATCCTTTCAAAGTTGGTGTAGTGCTTTACTAGGAGAGCACAGAAGGTGAGATGGCTGGTCCCATCCCAGTGTAGCAGAGCAAGGTCCTCTCCTGCCCCCTGGCCTTTTCTCTCTCTATCTCATTACCACTATCCTCAAAGCTCTCATCACTGCTGCCTGGATTACAAGCAACAGCTTCTTCACTGCTCTCTTTTTGTCTCCATTCTCCTCCTGCTCCAAACCATCCTTCCCATTCCATCAGGATACTGGTTCTTACAGCTAGATCTAGTTATGTCACTCCTTTGCTTAAAAACCTTTAGGAGTTCCCTCCCCAGAGCCTACCAAGGAAAGTTCAAACTAATCAGTCTGATACCAGATTTCCACCTTGTCACACAACCCTGTCTATCTTGTCTTAGCTCTTGTTATTTACCTCTATGAACTCAACATTCCTGTCAAACTGGCCTCTCTCTCTGCCTCACGGTCACTTTCCTGCCAGACCCTGGTCCCCATGTTTCCATATATTTGGCACGTCTTTCTTATCTGTCTGCTTAAATCCCCCCTCCCCACTACTCCACCCAACTCAAATATAACTTATCACCAACTGTGGTAATAATCCTCCTGCTCTGACACAGCACATTACAGAATTACAAAATAACATGCTACCATGTAATACAGCTCTGTGTTTGTGTTTTGTTTCCTTACTACATTATGAGCTTTCTGATGCCAGGAACTATGTTGAGGCAAAACTTTCTATCTCTTCTGGCTGGCACAGTGCTGTACAACCAGCAGACACAATGAATGTGGCTGTAGGGTTTGGGTTTGTTTGTTTTTTTGTTGGGGGGGGGGGGGGGAGGCTGGTTAATTAAAAAAATTCAGTTTAATTAAACAAATTATTTATTAAAAATTTTAGTCATCTTTAAGTTCATGAAATAATATTAAGGACACTGAGTATATTTTATTCATCTCTCAAAGTAAAGAAAAGGGCTTAAAAATAATGCACTAGAGAATTTAATTTGCTATAAGGATTGCATTAATAGAGACTTGAATAGGCTACCAATGGAGTTTGGGATACCTCTAGAATACTTTTCTTTTTCGTAAATTTTTTTTGTTTTAAAATTAAATACAAAGTAAGGAAAGAAAAAGGAAATGAACTTAGATACTAAAAAAATACAAAATAAGAAAAAAAAGCATTGATTCAAAATATACAGTAATAAATTTCCATTTCAAGAAAGTCTATGTAATATGTTTTCTTTTGTTCTCTGTTGTGTACTTTTTACTTTGTTCTTTTTTTCTGCCTTCCTTCCTCTGAACTACTTCCAAAAGAAATTTAATAACTATTGATTAAGATATGCAGTTACCTATGGCAGAAGGGATAAATCAAATGCTTTCCTAGATGGTATAACTAGAAAATGATATAGGAACTATCTTGTGCACTACTTTTAAAAATATTTCATGTTTTTGTCAATTCAGGGAGATATATAAAATTTGCATTTACAGAAAATAATTAGACATAGAAACACATACCTCTTTTGTTCCTTTAAGATTTAAACCTTCATGCCAATCAGGTCCCAAGGCACTGCCTACATTACCAGCATTAGCTATGGCACTTTCTTTCTTTTCACTTTCTGAAAACAAAGAAGTCAGAGTCAAAACGCAAAAACGAGACATGTCAAAGAACCCCAGGATGTGCTCTGAAACTCCCAGTTCATCAACTTCCTCAATTTTCATGGCACGTACCTACGCACTTTCTTCATTTATATTTGAGTGCTACTGAATGCACCTAAAGAAGTCACACAACCATACTGATTTTGTCAGCTACAAATTTGTTAACTAATCTCACCTGAGCCATTACTATTGACTCAATCCATTTATTCTTCTCTAATTAACTCTTCATCAAAATTCCCACAGTACCTGTTCTGAACCTTGTCTTCTCTTAAATCTCCTGTATCACTTCATCCCTACCACTATACTCATGCTTGCTTCTCTCAAGAAGGACCCAGAACCTACTTTAAGCAGAAAAGAGGTCATCCAAACAAAAGTTTCCTCTTCTGCTCTCATAAGCCTCTAAACCAGTTGTTCTTAATCTGTGGGTTGAGACCCCTCTGGGGATCTCTTTCACAGGGATCACAGGGGTCGCCTAAGACCACTGGAAAACACATATTTCCGATTGTCTTAGGAACCAAGACACCGCTCCTCTGTCTGTCTCCAGGAGGGTCTGTCCATGTGCAGATAAGCCCATATAGGAGTATTAGAGCCACTGCTCTAAACCCCTCATTAGCCTCTCCTCTCCTGTTCCATCCTCAAATGAAGCGAATATTTTTCTTTCTAAGGGCATTCCTTGCACTTGCGCTCCTGATTGCATCTGTTTTGGGAGCAAATACAATTTGTAGCTTTAAATGCTAGT
The DNA here is from genome assembly GCA_028646515.1 of Pseudochirops corinnae. Classification (NCBI taxonomy): domain Eukaryota; kingdom Metazoa; phylum Chordata; class Mammalia; order Diprotodontia; family Pseudocheiridae; genus Pseudochirops; species Pseudochirops corinnae. The sequence continues at coordinate 414,686,032 of CM053585.1, read as the reverse complement.
TATACCTTCTCTAATGTACCCAAAATACTGGAGTAGGAGAAGAAGATATATTCCTTGTTTGTCACTACCACTTTCAGACCCTCTAAATATTACTAAATGTTCTCTAACTTAAAGTAACTAAATTGTTCTAGAGAGAAAGGAAAGGGAAATAACTTTTAAAAATATACCTTCTATTGTATACCTGGTTCTTTTACATGTAATTTTAGCTTCAGATTTTTTAGAAGTGAGCTCTGAGGTCAGGAATTCTGCCGCTCCAGCATCAAAGAAAGCATTCCCAATCGCTTTGTCTTTAATAGCCCAAATCACTTCACAGCCTTCAATTTCATACCTGAAGAAGATAATAAACTTCATCAGTATAGTTACAAATGATTTGCCAATAAGAACATTTAAATCCATAAACAACAACTAACTGACTACTGGACAAAAAAACATCCTGAGTCAAGTTGGAAAAAGAATGTGTAATGTGCGGCAATTCGTTAGAATAAAAGGCTTATTGTAGATTTATAAAATAGATAAAAGAACCCACAACCGATCAATTTATAATGAATACTGGCAAAAATTCCATTATAGTGAAAACTGCTACATAGAAGGTTCTATGTAGCAAATCTATTTCTGTAAGGCATTTTGGTGTAAAACAAAAAGTCACTAAATTTAGAGTTAGAAGACCTGGGTTTGAATCCTTGCTCTGTTGTTTACTACCTAATGTAACTTTGGGTAAGTTGCTTTATCTCTCTTGGTCTCAGTTTCCTTATGTGAAAAAGGGATTGAGTTAGATCTCTAAATTTTGTTTTCTCTCTAAATCCATTAACTCCTATTCCTGTGTAGGGCCCACAGTGATGTTTTACTTTTTAAAATCTGGTTAATATATAGGTTAATCTTGTAAAATAAGTGATTATTCTGGTAACCTCCACTAAAATTCAATTCTGAGGCCTCACTAGGAGGGCAGGCAAGCCTGGATTCTTAAAGACTATGCTCTTAAAGATCTTACACCAAGCCTTGAAGGCTGGCACAGACCCTACAACAGACTATATTGCAATTTTAGGACCAGTCTAACTAAGTTCAAAAAAGTTCATCACCAAGTTTGCCACAACTTGATTCAGTTACTGTAACTCTTAAAGATTAGCTCCCAAGGGTGCAGAGAAGTCAAGAATGTATTAACAACCCCCATGAATGAATACACATCTTTCAAATGGTGAAGCAGTGGAGAAGTAACCTGGTAATTATGAGTCCTCTAAAGAACATTCAAGCTTTCCTCATCTAACAGGATCTCAACTAGCGTCCTTTGGCAAGGACACTGTGTTAACATTATATCCAAACATACTCCTAAATCCTCCTCTATCACTCAGAAAACAGATCACATGGCTATTTTTTGAAAAGAAAGTCAGAAATAGGAGAGGTCCCCTGGAAGAGAGATTGTTAGGTATTCTAAACACATGCTTGCAACGCTCCATCAAGTTGTAGGAATGACAAAAGCTCCACTGATGCCTAAGTAGCTTCTGGTCCTGGGATATTTGCTTTCTTGACAAGTCAAAGTAGGGGATGAACCCACAACCAAAATTCTTCACCAAGAATAATGCAGTTTCTTCCTTTAAGTTTCTTTTCCCCTTGTATTCCAGTCATGGATTTAATATTTTATGCCCCTCCCCAACTCCAATTACATGTAAAAACAATTTTCACATTCTTTTTTTTTCTCCAAATTTTAAGTTCCAAATTCTCTCCCTGGTTTCCCCTCCTAAAATCCCAGAGCTATTTATTAAGAAGCACAAAGTATACTTACACTAACTCAAGTGCAATGCCCCCATTCCCAACGATTGTTATTCTTTTAGCTTTAGTGAGCTGTTTTTGAAATTCCTGTATCAGAGAGAAAACAATCAAAAATCTTAGAGCAGTACTGGGCAATATTTAAAGCAACAGAATACTATAATAATTTTATAGCCAAATGTTTTAATTTGTAGAGGTACCTCAGTACTATCCCACCTCTCCACTTCTGTGAAACCCTCAAGCCATGTGCTCATCTTCTCCTTTAGTTTTCTTTCAAGTTATTGTCACAAGTTCTCACAGGATTGTTGTGAGGCTCAAACAAGATAATTTATGAAAAGCACTTTGTACACCTTAAAGCATGACATAAATGTTAGCTATCATTATCTTATGATATTCCTTGATCTCCTCTGTCATATTTATAGTACCTTTTTAGTGCATAATAATTACTGTACAGTTTCTTCTTCCTTATGGCACTCCTAACTAGTCCACATTTTCTATACTTTTTTAGACTTCTTTTTTTTTTAAGACTCTCTCCCTCTCTCTGAATCTGGAAGTGCAGTGGTTACTGACCCTATCTCAGTACTGACCAATTAAAGCTTTAATCTGCTCAGTTTTTCCAACAAAGGCAAGGGGGCTCATTGCATTACTGCTAGACTTTAGTTCACTAATATAACATTGACCCCTTATTTTTTTATACTAGAGAGCACTCTCTTGCCTATCCTAGAAAGTCACTTAATAATTAAATATTTTAGGAATGATGGACTTGTCATATACTAGAAGAAGTCATTATGGTTTAAAATGAACTAGTGACTCCAACTAATTTTTTTTTGACATTTTGTGGTCCCAACAGGATACCTCCCTTGCTTCAGAATTAGAACTAAAGTACCTGCACCCTACATGTCCATTCTAAAAGGGATAAAACAAATTAATATTACTGTGTAAGTGACCTAAAACATAAACAATGGTTATTACAACTCCAGAAAGTCCATTAAAATCTTTATTTCTTTCATGATACTAAGACTGCAAAACTGAAGCTGAATTCAGTTTGTGTTTTATTCAGTACTATGGGCAATTTAGGGTTAGTCTGAGAAATGATTACAGGGCTCAAAATGATGTCTCATTTAAGTTAGCTCCAGATCATTTCAACTCTGCCTAAAGAAAAGGATGACTCCTTAGATATTTTAAGAATTTTGAAGGTCAACAGAAAAACATTAAATGAATCATATGATTTAGGTAGGAACTGCTGATGTTAGAAAATGATCATATTTTAGAATTTATTTTCTGAGGAATAAATTTAATGCAATATAGTTCTTATTCATAATGAAATGAATAATTTTGAAGAACTGAATTTCTGTAATTTTCCCCCTGAAATAAAGAGTTCAAAATCTCTTAGAGATATTTGCTTCATGCCTGGCACCTTTGATAAAAGTATAATCATAAAATTAAAGCACAAAACTTTAAAAAAAAAAAAAAAAAAAGAAAAAATCCAATACATTTCCGAGGAAAAATTTTTAAAAATGTGAATCTAGTCTATAGAAGAGAAGTCTCAGGGAAACCATCAATCAAGTGTATTAAACATTAAATATATTTACATAAAGATGGTGACCTATATGTTATCCTCATAATGTCAGAAGAAATTGAGGAAAGCCTCTAGCAAGCTGCATACTCTGCAGCAAATTTATGGAAGGACCAAGACAAGATTCAGATAGGATGGGCAGGCATCCATATTAGGATCTGCACCAATGAAGAGAATATTCAAATTGATGACATCACAGATATGTGAGTATTTTTCATTAATAAAGGCAGGCAAAGCATTCTTATTATCTGTGTCTTCTTCTAAATCCTTTGCAGGAAATCCACTCAACATGTCGGTGATTTTCCTCTAGATCTCCTCAAATTGTGTGGGGTACAACAGAGACGTTTTGCTATCTATTATCTCTCATTCTCATTCTATAACTGGCCTGAATCACTGTCTATTCATGTAGCTTTTTCATAACATCTTTTATGTTGCTGCCTATTTATTTCCATGAGATTTTGGCTTTGCAATGATGAATGTGTCAAGGCTTGAGGCACTCAGGACAATGCCATTTGCAAACAGCAACACCAAGAAGACTTTTCTATCTCTTGGGAATTCTTTTTTTATTGGTAATCTGTATTATATTTTCTTCTTGACAGTAACAAACATCTTTGTTGAGCATATATCACAGAATCAGAAATTTGGAGTTGGAATGGGAATTGAAGGTTAAATATTTAGTCTAACTGTCTCATATTACCAACAAAATAACTTCAACCCGGAGAGGTTAACCAAATTGTCCTGTCACAAAGGTAACAGGTAGCAGAACTACAGGACTCTGATTCAGGAACCTCAAGCCTGATGCTTTTCCTACTATATTATATAGCTTAACTCTGTTTATGTGACATTAATAATCAGAAGATCAAAAAATTATGCAGTTGAACATCACAGAATCTTTTATGAATAAGACACACCATACTGGAAGAGAGCCTACAAGGTAGTATCTTTTCTGTGCATCCAGAAAGTTCTTATAGTTGACAAATGATCTACAAGAGCCTCTTGTATCCTCTGCTTTGACATTTTGGTCAACTATATGACTGTTCCCTTCTTATACCTTAAAAGATAAAGATTTTATAAATTATAGACTAGCAGTTGTGATAATTCTCAACTGCCTTTTTTCCAGAAGTAATAACGTTTGTAATTTTTTCCAGTTGTTCAATATCTACCCATTTTTGTCTAATTTGAGAATCCCTCAACAGTCTGAAAATTGCATTTCCTCCAACATAGACAATCTGTGAATATCTAGTTGTCTGATCTGGTCTAGCTGTTTCTTTTGTCTGTTTTCTTTAGTGCCATTTCTAATTGCTTGGATTCAGTGGTATCTCAATCGTCACCAATATCATTTTGAGAATTTAGATGTGGTATCTCTATCACCAACAGCAAAAAGAGTTTGTGGTACAAATACTGACAGATCCTTTCTAATTTTCATGTTTGCTGTCCTAGTTTTATATTAAAATGCTTTTAAGATATTTAATTGATACTTTGGACAAATTTTCTTTTTAAATAATTTTACCTTTTACTTCTTCTGTTTTATGGTACAATTTTATTCATACTCTTCCACCACCCAACTCCAAAAATTTTTGCAAATGAGTTTATATCCTAAACCAGTGTTGCCTTTTGGCCCCATGTTTTTGCACTTGCCAAGGAGATTCAATATTCACCAACTGAAACTGACTTATAAACTATATTTGTATAGTTGTAGCAACTGCTTTACATTGTTTAAACTTACATAACAAATGGAGACAGTTTATGATGTCATTTGTCCCTTAGTCACTACCTACGGGGAGAGGATAATAATTTGTTTTAATAGGTCAGATTGAAGCTGTTTGAAATGCATGACATGTTTTCTTGTTTTTATAGTTTTTTTCTTAATTCAATTTTGATTCTGATCTTCCTTTTAGGAAGCTGATGGTCTGTATGTACACAGTTAATTTATTTAGCTATGATTCCCACTTGAAAACAAGTTATTTCCTATTCAGTTAATTTCATTTTTTGTGATGGTCTTTGGTATTCCCTATGTCCAGAACCCCCTTAGATTCGATTTTAGAAGAAGGTGTTAATATATTAGTGAAGCTTCTATGCTGTCTACTATTTGTCTCTTTCTTTTGCACTCAAGTGTTTAATAAGTATTTGTTGATTAAGAAAATATATAGCTTTGATGGTGTAGGAAAAAATATACCTAATTTAATTGCATCTAAAATATTTTATGGGAAAGTTACTTTAATTTTATTAATAATGAGTGAAATATTCACTAAAGAACCATTTTGAAAATGACCATGCTTCCTATTCCTTTCTATGATGTTTACCCAAATTGTTCTGTGACATACTACAATCTTAAAACATTACCTGAGCACTGTCTGTATCACGGATTCCTAATACATATGGATTTCCTTCACATATTAACTTTGGTTTAGCTCCAGCACACAGACAGAGTTTTTCATATTTATACTGATTGCCATCTTCTGTTAAAATGCACTGTGAAATTATAAATTAATAAAGAAAAAAAGATTATTTTGAGATAAAAGAATTTGGTGGTGAGGAAGGGAGAGGGAGATTTGGATTCAGATAGTGCCAAAAAAGCAGAATCTTACAGTAGAAATTCAATTTGATAATAGCCAAAAAATATAAAGTTTCTTTCTAAAAACTGGCACTTGATGCTTTTCTATAGACATATAAATATTTTGACATTATTTATAATTTTTTCCTTTAGCTTTTCATATTTTTTATTAACTAGTAAATAAGATATTAAAACATTATATGAAAACCATAAGATTTTAGGATAACCTGTCAAACTCAGACTAGTATTATACCATACTTACAGTGACAAAAGGACACATTAAAAACAAAAGAAAAAAAACCTAGTAATTCAATCATGTTTTAGCTAGGATGTACCTTAAAGGTGCTATTTTGTTATGTTATTTTCAGTAACATGGACTGAAACTCCCAAAAGTGAATCAAGGAGTATTCTGCTTTACCATGTCATTGGTAGCCACACCAAAATAAAATTTATGAGAAAAATGAAACAGATAAACAGAATAATTTCTAGGGTTACTAGATAAATCTGAACAAGAATAGCAAAATATAAAAAAAAAAAAAAACAGCATAAAAAGACTGGCCCTGTGATTTTACTGGTATAGGAAACTCCTGGATAAGGAAATTCCTTTAGCTAACTCAGGTCAGCACCAACTCTTCAAGTTGAATAGTAACAGAAAGAAGCCTAGAGCACTGAGAGGTTACATGAATTGATCAGGGTCACAAAGCCAGCATGTATGTGTCTTAAGTGAGACTCAAATAATAACAAATAAATATATCACTAAATTTATGACATTATTTCTAATCCAATAAAAACAGAATTGTTTAATAACGCCATGAAACCAACAATCTCAAATGCTATATGAATGTAAAGTTTTGTTTGTTTGTTTGTTTGTTTTTTAAACACAAAATATTATAGTCAGATAATCTGGGTATGTAATATGATGAAAAATAAAAGTTTAACACCACAAGAGTTTACAAAATGATGACTCACACTTAAGTGCTTTTCATTAACTTCTGTTAAGCTACTAGCATTAGAATATGAATGCCCACGAAAGTAAAAGACATTTTCTAATTCATTAAAGAACGTTGGAAAAGGCTAAGAACGTGTAGACATGAATCTGATACTTTCAAATGGTAATATATTCTGAGTCATTTAAGTGCTACAGTGCATAATAATCTCCATAATTTTAAAAAGTTTTATTCATAATTTCAATTTTAAAAAGATAATAGATACCAGACTTAATGATTGTATTTTGTGAGTCATCCCTAAATATATACATTCATTGACATGTATATTACATAGCATTCTAGTATTGCAATCTGTCACCACTAGAAAGGCAATATCAATTTTAATGGTACTATTTTTAATGGTAGCAAACCTCCCCAACCATCAAGTTCTATATTTTAAGCTAAAGTTTATTTTTTTTCCTCAGACCACAGTTGTATTCAATGAGATATATTATCCTATCCTTTTTTTAGACCTAATTATCTTAGCTCAAAAGAATGTTTGCCCCCTCTCTATCCTTCAGTTTCCCAAAAGACCTCATAACTTAGCATTAATTTAAAAAATATCACACCAAAAGGACCAAGTCATGCCAACTGGTAAGACTGATGACCTCAAAGGAACTGTCATTTCATCGTGAGTACTGACTCTCATATTGAGCCTGCAACCCATCCATTCATCAATAAGCACTTAATATGCCACTATTATTATTTGCTAGGATCCAGGGTTACAAATATAAAAGTGAGACATTTCCTGTCATCAAGAAACTTATGATCTACTATGAGTATACAATATATTCAGAAAGAAGTTAAGTATAGTATAGATACAAAAAATATACCATGATTATTAGGGGAAGTTCGGCAACTGGCAACTAGAGGAACCAGGAAAGGCCTCTTGAAGGAGGTAGCACTTGAGCTGAGTCTTAAAGGGAGCTAGGGATTGCAAGAGATGGAGATGAGGTGACTTGGGGTGGAGCCAAGATGGCAGCATAGAAGCAGCAAGGTTTCACAGCTCCCACATAGCCACCTCAAATACCCATAAAATATGACTCTAAAGAAATTTTAGGACTCTAAAGAAATTTTAGGACTCCAAAACTCAGACAAAAATACAGAAAAACACATCTCCTGCTGAAGGCAGCTCAGCAAGAAGGGCTCATCGCAGCACGCTGGGAGCCGAAACCAGCCCAGCCTGAAACCACGGCTTGGCCCCAGGGAGGCCAGGACCAGCAGCAGCTGGAGCCTTCAGGAGAGTGGATCAGCAGCTGCTGTGGCAGTTTCCAGAATTATCAAGCCATAAGAAACAAGGACTAAGTGAAAGGTCAGTGGATCTCAGCTAAATTTGGGGGAGAAAAGTGGTCTGGCCAAACTGCCTCCAGGGCAAGGAAGCTGCGGCCCTGCAGCCACCTCTGCAGCCACCTCCACGTGGATGTTTCAGAGCTCCTGGCCTGCGGACTGCAGGGGGGCCAAGCGATCGTTCAGAGGCTAAGTGCTCTTGCATTGAGCAGCCTGGATCCGAATCGTGGTCTTAGATGGTGGTCCTGGGGTGCGTTTTCAGTGAGCCAAAGCTGGTGGGGACTGCAGCAGCCTCCTAACAGCTCCGGCAGCTGGGAAAACCCCAGCAATTTGGGACAGAGCTTTCCCCTCTGGAAGCAGAGTTCCACAGAGCTAAAAAAGCAAGTAATTCATTGGCAACATAAGCAGGCAAAGGAAGCAAAGTAATAACAGCAACCAACCTCTAGAATCCTTTTTTGGGGACAAAAAGGATCAACTTCCAAGAAACATGAAGACTGCCTAAAAGCCATATATCACCTTAAGAAGGATTTTGAAAATCAAATAAGAGAAGCGGAGGAAAAACTGGGAAGAAAAATGAGAATGATGCAAGAAAATCATGAAAAGAGAGTCAACAACCTGACTGAAGAAAATAACACCTTAAAAAATAAATTAACTCAAATGGCAAAAGACATCCAAAAAACCTATGAGGAGAAGAATGCCTTAAAAAGTCCAATTTGCCAGATGGAAAAAGAATCTCAAAAGCTTTCTGAAGAGAATAATTCCATCGGAATTAGAGTGGAGCAAATGGAAGCAAATGACTTTATGAGAAATCAAGATATTATTAAACAGATCCAAATAAATGAAAAAATAGAAAGCAATGTGAAATATCTCCTTGAAAAAACCACTGACCCGGAGAGACAATTTAAAAATTACTGGACTACCTGAAAGCCATAATCAAACAAAGAACTTAGAAAGCATCCTTCAAGAAATTCTCAAGGAAAATTGCCCTGATATTTTAGAACCAGAGGGCAAAAATAGAACTTGAAAGAATTCACTGATCGCCTCTTGAAAAAGGTCCCCAAAAGAAAACTCCTAGGAATGTTATAGCCAGGTTCTGGAGTCTCCAGATCAAGGAGAAAATATTACAGGCTGCCAAGAGGAAGCAATTTGAATACTGTGGAAACACAATTAGGATAACCCAGGATCTGGCAGCTTCTACAGTGAAGGATCAAAGGGCCTGGAATATGATATTCTGGAGATCAAGGGAGTCAGGATTAAAACCAAGAATCACCTACACAGCAAAATTGAATATAATGTTCTAGAGGAAAATATGGTCATTCAGTGAGGTGGAGGACTTTTAAACATTCTTGCTGAAAAAACCAGAACTGAAAAGAAAATTTGACACTTAGATACAAGAAGCCTGAGAAGGTAAACATGAAAAAGAAATCATAAAGAACTTATCAAAGTTGAACTATTTACATGCCAACATGGAAAAATGATAATTGTAACTTATGAAATTTTTCTCAGTTTGAGGATAGGTGAAGGGAATACAAATACATATATATATATGTATATATATATATATATATATATATACATATATATGTATATATATATGCACATACACACATATGTCCATGTAGGAGGGTTTATATATGCATATGAATACATATCTGAGTATGTGTATATATGTGTACATAGAAGGCACAGGATCAATTGAATAGGAAGGGACAATACTTTAAAAGGCGAAATTCTGAGGTGGGAGAGGATTAGAATGAGAGGAGACAGGGAGAGACAGAATGGGGTTAATCATCTTATACAGAAGAGGCTAGGGATTATTGTTACAATGGAGGGTAAGAAGAGGAAGGCAAAAGGGAAAGGGTCAACCTTACTCTCATTGAATTTGGCCTAGGGAAGGAATGATATAAACTCTAAACTGGGCATCTTGCCACATGGGAGAGTAGGGGGGATGGGGATGAGAGATGAGATGATAGAGGGGAAGGCAGGGTTGGGGGGGAGGGTTGCTGGAAGCACACACTTCTGTAAAGGGACAGGGTATAAAATAGAACAAGGTGGGGGGGGAGGGTGGGATAGGAAGGAAGGACATATAATCTGTCTCTCACAATATGTTCACTGTGGAGATGTTCTGCGTAATTATACACGTACAGCCTGTATTGAATTGCTTGTCTTTCCAGTAGGGGTGGGTGATGAGGGAGGAAGGGAAAGACTCTAGAATTTAAAGTTCTATAATCAAATGTTAAAAATATATATGTGTATATATTATTATTATTATTAACTACATG
>CM053585.1:414656931-414675486 GCA_028646515.1 Pseudochirops corinnae | reverse complement strand
AAAGTCAGAGGGGCGATGGGGGAGGACATAGGAGAGAGCAGATTGGGGGACGGGCTATATAATGGGATTGCTGTTTTGGGGAGGTGGGGAGGGGAAAGATGGGGAGAAAATTTGTAACTCAAAATCTCGTGGAAATGAGTGATGTAAACAAGAAAATAAATAAATAAACTAAAAAAAAAAAAAAGAGATGGAGATGAGGAGGAGCACTCCAGGCACAGGGGACAGCTAATGCAAAAGCATGGAAGTGGGAGATTAACTATGAGTATGTGAGTATGGAGAACTGCAAGCAGGGTAATTTGGCTTAACAGTGAGTGAGAATAATGTGTAATCAGAGAAGAAAGACAAGCTGAAGTCAGATTGTAAAGGACTTGAGAAGCCAAAGAGAGTCTATATTTTAATCTAAAGGCAATGGAGAGCTACTGAACCTTATTTAGCGGAAAGATGACACAGTGAAACCTGAACTCTAGTACTATCAATCTGTTAACTGGGTGGAAGATGAAACAGAGAGAGTAGAGATAATGCAGGGTGACCAAAGAAGAAATGCTGCAATATTCTAGATGAAAGGTGATGAGGACTAAGAAGTTTATGATTAGATAGAACCTAAGGAACAACAGAGGGGTACAAATATTTAAGGAAAAATAACACATCCTTTAAGAAAGGAGTAAAAGGGTAAAGATGTAGGAACATGCAGTGTGTTAAGGACCTTCTAGATCTGCTGTGACTGTGTGGGTATCAATGCCACACATGCACTGGTTGTCCTTCACTCTCCCTTCGTGACAAAGATGCTTTCTTTTCTGATCATATCTTTCTTCTGACATCCTTTATGCCACTTCTCCAGCATTATTTATAATTCTTTGTTAAGAATATATCAGAATCAACTCATGCCTACTTTTCTATAACTTTTTCAGTAACACTCAATTTTTAATTCTTTGGAGGCTGCAACTATATAGTATCATGAGAAAAATGCTGCTCATAAAAAGCCTGGCCTTGTTAGGGAGAAGAGCTATGGGTCATTAAAAGCATTGTGCAATTTCCCAAAGCAATTTGGACTATTTTGTTCATCCTGTTAACCCAGTTCATTCTCCACCCTGTAGTATCTGATCAAGATATATTCATGTCTAAAGGTTGTCCTTTCAACTTTCTATCACAGTTTGGACAGTGGCAATCTTCTTCCTTTTAGTCTTTCTTCTAGGGATATTTAGACTGACCTCTTGAATAAATTCAGATCTCATTTAGGAGACTACAATGTAGGGCTTAAGCCTGAACACTGCCATGTCCAAGGAGGGATATCTGAAAAACTTCACCAAACATAAGAAATTCCTATTCCATTGGTATTCCTACTGAATATCCTCCCTCATTATGGCAAACAGCTTTGTAAAGTATAGGTTTCCCTCTTTTATGTTTCATTTTAGATTAAAAGTGAAGGGATTTCTGAAAAAAGTCTTCCGTTGTTATATATTTTGTTGTTTTTAGTTAGCTCAAATTTTACAGATTTTTTTCTTTACAATATGCACGTAGTTATTTTCTACTGTATCTTTAGATCAAACTATCCTTTCCTTTTGACAAAGAAAAGTAATTAAGCGAAGACTCAATTCAATTACAATATCTTACAACTGTATAATATCGTCTCCTATTGGTCTCTGAGTTCTAAGCCCTGAGGAAGAGATAAATTTCATTATCTGTTCCATAAGACTTTTACTGTTTTTTTTGGCTACTCAGAGTTTTAATAATATTTCATTTATATGACTGTAGTGACTATATATATATAATTTACTCTTGGTTTTGCTTATTTCATTTGGCATCAGTTCACAAAAATCTCCTCAATTTTCTCTGACTTCCCATTTGGGATTTCTTGTTACACAATTATACTTCATTACATTCATATATTTTAGGGTTTTTTTCCCCCACTGAGAAAAATAGAAGGATCACAAGGACTAAAAGTAGAAATATAACAGGGAGGATGAAACAAAACTTTCTATATTAAAAGCCATAGGAAAAATTGTCTTACGTGCTCTGTTGTGTTGAGCTGCTTTACTCCAGACTTTAAAACCTTAATGTTGGGGAAGTGTTTTTCTAAAATAGTACTTGATTGTTCTTCAACATCAAATTCTTCCAATGTTTTGGAAACCTGTAGGATAATAATTAAATGAATGTTTGATAAATAATTTTCAATTCAAGCATTTAGAAAGTAACTACTTTTAAATAAGACAGTGATTAGAAGAATATGACATAAAGGATAAAAAAATGACACAGTCCTTCTCAGCCAAGAAACTAATCTCTTGGGCAAATAAAATGTAATCAAATGTAATGTGGAGTGATGGGGACAAACGAGAGAGATAGAAAAACGGTACTCTAGAAAAATATGAGGAGAAAAGTGGCACTTGAACCTAAAGTTGATTCCATATGCTGATGGATAAGGATTTTAGTAGTTGCCCTACATACTAAAATTACATTGTCATAGACTATCCCTATCATTTGGATAATCAAGTCTGGTCAGGATGTGCCCCGTGCCCCCTCTTCCATAGAAAGAAGAGGAAAAGTAGAAACAAGAAGCTGAGGACACAAAGACAAAAATGAAATAGTTCCTTCCCTCAAAGAAATGACATTTTACTGAAAGAGATGGGAAGGATGAGACACAATATGCACACAGAAAAGTTAACTACGCAGTACATGCAAAGATAATAAAAGATTATAAATACAGAAAAGTTAACTGCTACAGTGCTTTTGAAGATCCAGTACATTCATATGTGGCTCTTATAGGCAGTTAAATAAAAGCAATACACCCCTAAGTGGCCACTGAAAACTGTGTATTGATTATCTATGTCTTCTATGAAAGACATAGATCAAGAACTGTAATACTATGATTGGATTTATAATAAATTTTCATTGTTACACTAAAAATGGTCTTAAATGCTTATTAAAGTGCTGAAACAATGTATTAAAGTGCTGAAACAATGTATAAAATTGATTTGATAATGGTTTTCTTCCCTTAACTGGAAAAACTTAAGATAATTCATATATTCACATTCACATTTATATACCCTTCATTCAAATGATGTAAGCAATCTTCCTGAAAAAAAAAAGTATTAATGTGTATAGCTTAAATAGGGAAAACAAGAAATAAAAAAAAAAACCCAGCTATTATTTTGGTTATCTGGGGTATTCATATATTTTAAATTCTAAATAGCAAGCTCAGCATATGAAGCTAACACAAAAAGAATATTTGTAAATATTAGTACCATTAAAATTGTCTTAACTATTAAGTTATGGCACTTTCTTTTGAATAATACTAAGGAAACCTGTAACAGGTACTTACTTGCTTAAAATTTGTAACTGCTTTAATAACAGGAGAAGCTGTTACCAAAAGAATTTCTTCTAATGGAAAATGAGTAGCCAACTTGCAATGAAAGAAGAAAAAAAAAATCTTAAATTAGTATAGGTATTGATATCTGTAGAATGGAAGTAAAAGCAGTAAAATTTAGGCAAGGGAAGGGAATAAACATTTATTAAGTGCCTACTATGTCCCACGTACCATACTAAGCACTTTTTACAAATATTATTTCACTTGATCCACACAACAACTCTGTGAGGTAGGCGCTGTTATTAGCATCATTTTACAAATAAGAAAACTGAGGCAAACAGAGGTTAAGCAACTTGTCCACAGTCACAAAGCTGGTAAAGACCAGACATGAACTTGGAGCTTTCTGATTTCAGGCCCAGCACTCTATTTGCTGCATCATCAGCTGCCTCAAATATGAGTAGATCTATTTTACTTAACAAACTAAAATTTTTTTCCCTTCCACATTCAATAATACATTTTAAACATAAACAACATGAAAGGAAGGAGAAATTAAATTTAACTTTATTCAACAAGAATTCAGTAAACAACTACTGTTTAAGTCACTCTGCTAAGTACTGTATAATCAAAGACAAAATGAAAGAGTCCCTGATGTCAAGGAACTTACAATCTACTGGGGGAGGGGAGAAAAGAGATGTAAGAGAGCAGTAATTTCAGGACATAAAGTGCTAATAATTTGGTGAAGTTAGGGAAGGGAATAAGACTAAGTACCATGTAGGCAGGGCACCTGAGCTGTACTAGGGATTCTATGAGGTGAAGGTGAAGTGTATTCCAGGGCCTGGGGACCATTCTTGCAAAGGTAAATTTGGAAGTAGGAATATAGTTTGTGGGGAACAGTTAGCAAATCAGTTCAATAGTCAAAAATTGCCTGTCAAAACCAACTATCTTTTTTCAGCCCTTTCTCCTTTGGTATCATCAAACTTGACCATCTACTTTCTTCTCCTGGCTTCTGAGACATAACATTCTTCTGGTTTTCCCTCTTTACTTTTTGTTTTTCTGTCTCCTTCACTGGCATTTATTCCCTTTCCTGACCACTTGAATACCCAAATGAGGAAATTTCCCTCTACCAAAGCAAGTTAACACCTGATTTACAACATACATTCTTGGAGATCTGCCAGAGCAAGCAAGGTTAAATGACCCTTTCTCACTAGACTGTGAGCTCCTTGAGAACAGGGATTGTCTTTTACTTTTCTGACAAGTTATCTTTAATCATCCATTACATTTATATCTTAGTGCTCACATCACAGAAAATTAAGTACTAGAAAGTTGAACAACCTCATTTTACCGATCGGGGAAACAGTGCTAAAAAGGTGAGGTGACTTCCATATAGTCACAGCTAACAAGAGATGATTTTTGACCTTATATTATAGGTATCACAATAGGATGAACATAAGATCAAAGAGATTTAGCACTTATCCATACCCATAATTCTTGCTTAAAAGTCAGACAAAGCAACTACGGGGATGCTGTTGGTTGTCCAAAGGATTATAAGAATATTCTCTTCCCTACAGACTTCAGACTCCTGCCTGACGAGATAAGCCGCAAGTCTCCTTTCCCCACATTTCTGTTACTGGAAAGCTTCCCAGGCAACTGGGGAGTCGAAATTCCACTAGAGGGCTGCCCTCGACCCCAAAGCAGAAGAAAAAGCCTGCCTTTCCTCTATTCTATACAAACTTTGGAGCAGGAAATTACCAGCAGTGAGCTAGGTACTGTCAACAATACATTACTGAAGTGTCAAATGTGTGCAGAGGGCTGTGGTTAAGGCGGAGAGGGATGCAGATTCACATTAAGACACAGTCTTCTACTTCCGGGAACTTTCGTTCTAGCCGAGAAAGAAACAAACAGGACGACGTCTTCTTATACGGAAAGAGCTTTGGGACGAACCAAGAGCTGTGGGGAGCGAGGTGTGAGGGGGCTACGGAGGCTTGTAAAGGCGGGAGGACCCCCGTGCTGTTCTCTTGCAGGGCCGGGCCGCGTCCTGCTCTGCTGTCTCACCTGCTCGGCGCAGGTGACGCCCGCGATGCCCCCGCCGACCACCACGAACCGCGCCCCTGGCACCGGCACCGTCAGCGAAGGACTCGCGGCCGCCATCTCTGCTCTCCCCAGCCTAGCTCGGAAGTTTCTCTAAGTCTAAGAGAAACAGTTGAAAGTTGGCCGCGCCAGGGAAAGCAGTTGGTTCCGGGCGACTCGCTTCCGGCGCCGAGGTGGAAGAAGCCCTTCCTACGGAGCGCAGGAGCGCTCAAACTTACTCGCTTCCGTTTACTTTCTGTAGGACTTGGTGGGGTGGGGGAGTGGTTCTATGAGGGGCTGTAGCCTCGTGTACGTGGCAGGCTGGTGGTCTGTTTTAGATGCTCTAGTGTATTTACTTTTTGAGGGCTTTTGTTTTTATTTTCATGATTTCTGTCTTTGCATTGCAGAAGCTCCATTATTTTCCTCAGGAATTCTTGAAAATCTTTTATTCTATTAAAGGTCTATGTTCCTCCCACAATAAGATATTATTATGAGCTATTTTTTGTGAAGTATTATGAACTAAAACACTAAAAAAAGAGTATTTCCATTTTCAGAGCAAAACATGAAAAGATTATCATATATGAAATAATAAAGCTCCATTTCACACAACTTGCTTTTTTTCCTCGTTAAAGTGTCCAACAAATTCTACGTGTTACTTTCAAAAATTCCATTCTTATTTGTGCTTCTTCCTTCACTTCCTTCTGTTGAAAAAAACGTTTAAATGACCATTTTTTGGAGGGGGGAGGTCATCAGTATTGCTACTCCCCACCCCCTCTCCACCTCTAATCAAATGAGAAAAACTGGAGGCAGGCAACCCTTGTTATAAATCACAGTCAAGCAAATAAATCCAGGCAGTGGCCATGTCAAAAAATGTACACTTCTGTGTCTTGTGTCCATCTCCCTTCTGTCCGGAGGTGGGTAATATGCTTCATTACAGATTCTCTGGAGACACGGTTGGCCATCGCTTTGGTCAGCGTTCTGAAACCTTAAGGATGTCCTCTACTAACCACTCCACATCAATTCATGCTCCCCAGGATTCTCTGAAATCATCTTTCTCCATTCCTTATGGTGCAATAATATCACATTTCATTCATCTAGCACAATTTGTTCAGATGTTGTTCAAATGCCTTAGAGAAAATCTAATGTATCTTCATTTTTAATTATTTTATCCTCTCCTAAACCCCAATCACTCCCTTTGATTGTCCTTTCAAGATCTGGGGGTTGGTTTTGTTTGTGACTATTCCCTCTCTCTTAATGAACCTCCCTTTATTCCTCTTTGTCCTCTTGTTGAGTTTGATGTATTTCTACACTACATTGTGTCTTTACGTTCAATATTTTTCAGGTAAGAGTGGTGTTCAAGTCATGCCTGTTGCTCCTATCCATATGGCCATATTTGCATATGCTTCTCTATCACTCCAGTTAGGAGTCACACCCTCTTCTCTATACATTTCTTTTATCTTCATTGACCTGTCTTCAAAACCCTCAGAAGAGAACCAGTCCACCCTCAATTATGTGGTTACCCATAAAGAGGTTGCTTAAGGTTGCTTGAGACCCCAAAATACCAACATACTGGATCCTGCTGAATGAAATCGACTCAAGTTTTCTCAGCCAAAGAAAAGTAAAGTTTATTAATAGTTGATTAAAAGTTTGCCATATTGAGTAGACTCTTAAGGAGCCTAGGTATCTGTAAGGCTTGCATTGGGCAAGTGACCCACAACAAGTCTTTCACAGTAAATCTGTGCTAAGTCATTCTATGGCATTCTCACACCACATGGAGGGAAGATGGGATCTTATATACAGAAAGGTTGTGGGAGGAATCTAGGGGTGGTCTAGAGGAGGAGTTTGGAGAGGGTCTTCAGGAGGAGTCAGATGAGGTCAGATTCCAGTAATAAAAAAAAAGCATAGTTTTATATAAAAATCTAGTTTTCTTGAATTAAAATCATGAATTAAGGGTGGGAAGTTGCTAGAGGATACCTGGAGAGGACAGACAAGGGTGGGCTAGGCCAGTTCAAGGGTGAAACAGGAGGATAAAGGGTGAGAAAATGCTGGACAAAAGAGGGCCAAAGATTGGGCAGAGCCACAACTTAAGGCCCATGGCTTCAGGCAAATGCCTAGTGGGAAGATTCAAGGAGAGCTCAAGGGAGCTTCCAGAGCCTGCACCTCATCATGAAGGCCTCTGTTCTTTTTTTTTTTTTTTACTTAACTCAAATACTTTCTGAAGAATTAAGGTTCTGAAGACACTTGTTTTTTCTCTCCCTATTAGGTTTTAGCCATCATACATCTTTCAATTCCTTAAATAAATTTATTTTTGTAGGATTCTTTGTATTCTTCTGCTTGTATTTTGAAACTCCTACTCTTGTCTTTTCATCAGAAATATTTGATAGTCCCCAATTCAATTAAAGGTCCATTTTCTCCCCCATAGGATTAAAAATAATAGTTAATATTTATATAACACTTTAAGGCTTGTAAAACGCTTTATAAATACTGTTTTATCCTCTCAACAAACCCAGAAAGGTGCTTATTTTTAATCTCCACATTACAGATTAGAAAATTTGAGGCAGACACAAGTTGAATCACTTGGCCAGAGTCACCCAGCTAGTAATTGTCTGAGGGCTTATTAAAACTGATCCTCCTGACTCCAGGTCCAGGGATCTACCTACTGTACAGCCTAATTGATTATATTCAACTTTTCAGGATAAGTTATTCCTGGTTGTAAGCCTATCTCTTGGCTCTTTGGAATATTATACTAAAAGATCTCTTCTTTTTTTCCCTGCCAAAATGCCTGATTGTCCTCATCTTCCATACCTACTCCAGCAAAATCCTGAAGTTTGCACCTAATCGAATATATTCAGTTTCTCAAAATATGCTATTGCCTTTTGGGATATCATAGGCCAAGATAATTTTTTCCATATAGAAGTAACTGGAAAGTCTTATGTGAGCCTGACAGATTCCTTACTATTGGAACTCTTTCTTTTTTTTCCAATTGCAATTTTTTCTTTGACTTAGAAATTCTGGATTTTTGGTTATAACACACCTAGGGGCTCTCATTTTGGGGTTTCTTTCCAGAAGGCACTGGTGAATACTTCCTATTTTCATTTTTCCCTCTTGTACCAATAATAGGTAATTTTCTTTTGTGATTTCTTAAAATAGAATGCTCAGGCTCTTTTTAAATTTTGGAGAGACTAGTCTGGTAGTTCCATGATTCTGAGATTATCCCTCTTCAACTTGTTTTCCAGGACTGTTGTTTTTAATAACATATGCCCTATATTGTCTTCTTTCTTTCAGAATTATTGGATTTGTTTTTAATATTTCTTGCCTCATGGGTCATTGCTTTCTGTTTAAGCCATTCAGATTTTCAGAAAAAGTACAATTCTTGGTTAAGGTTTATGATCTTCTGTTCTAAGCCATTAATTCTCCTTTCCAGTCTTTCTTCCCTAGATTTAATTTCAATTAAGCTTATATTTTGTTTCTATTTTTGTCTATATAAATTATTATTTTATCTTTCTTTTACTTTTTAGGGCATAGCCTTAGTAGTATTATAGCTAGGTCAAAAGGTATAAATTGCTTTCTTGATTAATTCACTGCTCCATCAACAGCAGTACACTAAGGTACTTGCTTTCTCAAAGCCCCTCCAACATTTTTTATTTTTCTCCTTTGTCTTTTTGCCAATCTGGTGTAACCTCAAAGTTGCTTTAATTTGTATTTCTTTAATATTAGTGGCACAGTGGATAGAATGCCAAGCCTAGAATCAGGAAGACAAGTTCAAATGTGGCCTTAAGATGTTTACGAGTTGTGTGACCTTGGGCAAGTCACTTAACCTTGTTTGCTTCAGTCTCCTCATCTGTAAAAGGTGCTGGAGAAAGAAATGGCAAAACACTTCAGTAACTTTGCCAAGAAAACCCCCAAAGGGGTCACCAAGAATTGAACACAACTGAAACAACTAAACAACAACAAAAAATTTTTAGTGATTTATAGCACTGTTTCAAATGGTTGGTTAGGTTTCTTTCTTTGAAAACTTTCTGCTCATAATCCTTCACCATTTATCTATTAAGGAATGAATTAGTCAAAAATTTGAATTAAAAAAAATGTATGTATAGCTTGGATATTGGTTTTTTTTATCAGAAATTTGCTGCAAAGTTCCCCAAGTTGCATATTTCCTTTAAAATTTTTGCTACAAATTTGAGTTTTATTTGCAAAATCTTTTAAAATAGTCAAAATTAAATAAAACTTTTATATAATCAAAATTGTTCATTTTATCTTTTGTGATCTACCCTATCATTTGTTTAGTCATGAACTCATTCCCTACCCATAGATCCTAAAGATAATTTCTTCCTTTCTCCTCTAATTATTGTTTTTGATATGACTTTTTATATCTGGGTCATGTATTAATTAAGAACTTACCTTGAGATATGGTGTGAGGTATAAGTCTACAGATAATCTATGCCAGACTGATGTTCAGTTTTTCCCAGCAGTTGTTGGCAAATGGTGAATCCTTCCCCTAATAACTGGGGTCTTTGAGCATATCAAACTCTTTTATTCTTTCCCTGGCTTTCCTTCACTCCTCTTTTGGCTCTGCTTTTGACTCTGAACTTCTCCTGCATGTACCAACAGCAGTCTTCTCATCCTGGAATTTGCCTCTTCTCCCTTGAAGATTTATTTCATCAGGAGAGGGATGTGTTCTGTGGTCTCCTTTTTTTGACTGTTAAGTTCCTCCTGCAACTTCCTTTTTAAGACAGTACCCAAGTCATGCTTCCTCCTTCATCTCTCACCTGGCTCTGCTTCTGATCTACCAGATTGAGCCTGAATGGATACCTTCTCTTCCCCAACCAAACATTTTTAGCTCCATTTTATGTATCATCTTTCCTCATTAGAAGGCAAGCTCCTTGAGAACAGGAATTGTCTTTCTTTTTGCTTATATTTTTATTTCCAGCACCTAGACCATTGTCTGGTACATAGTAAGCACAATAAATAATTAACAAATAACGTGTGTATATTTTATATATATCTATATCTATATCTATCTATCTATATCTATCTATCTATCTATCTCTCTATTCATACACATATATATGTATGTATATGTGTGTATATATGTATATCTAACCAAAATCCAGTGGTCAAAGGACATGAATTTGCAGTTCTCAAAAATCGAAAACTATTAACAACCACATGAAAGAATGGTCCAAATAATTTCTTATAAGACAATTATGGATCAAAACTCTCAGTGCTGGAGTCAATGATGTGGTAGAGCCAGCTTGTATCAGATCATGAAAGCTGATTGTTAAGCCCTGTCTGCTGAATTGTGTTATTTTCTGTTGTAACTTCTGTTTGTATTCTCTGAAGTTCAGGGTGCTGAACTTTTTTCCCTGAACTAGGTAGATGATATGTTTGATTGATTAAAGTAAGATTGTTAACCCATTCTGAGTTGCTTTCCTTTAGAAAAGCAGATCTAAGAACCTGTGCTAGCAGCCACCCTGGGTATGCTGAGGTGCTTGTTGCTATAAGTTCCCATTTAGGGAGACAGTTTCCAGATGAAATTACAGATCTTGATGATAATAATGATAATAATTCAATAAGTAGAAAGGCCATTCGAGGTACAGGGAACTGGATGAGTAAAGAATAGGAATTGAGGGGAAAATCACGTTTAAGAAAGAAAGAAAGAGAAAAAAGGAAGGAAAGAGGGAGGGAAGAAAGGAAGGAAGAAAGAAGGGAAGGAAGAAATGGGAGAAGAGAAGGAAGGAAGGAGTCAAGGTAGAAATGGAAGGAAGAAGAGTAAGGTAGGGAGGGAAGAAAAATGGAAGGAAAGAAAAGAAGGAAAGGGAGGAAGGAAAGAAAGAAAAGGAAAGGAAAGGAAGCAGAAAGGGAGGAGGGAGAGAGAAAGGAAAAAGAAAGAAAGGACCAGCCAAGACTCCAAACTGATTAGAACAGGGGTGGGGAACTTATAGCCTCGAGACCACATGTGGCCCTCTAGGTCCTCAAGTGTGGCCTTTGACTGTGAGAAACACACTTTTGGGGATCACAGGACTTCCCAGGAAGGGTCAGGGAGGTTGCCTGGGATGATGAACTTCTGTTGCCCACTGCTTCCCTTTGGGGGCCCTTAGGAAGAGTCACATGATTTACCCCTTAAAAAGGCAAACCCCTTATCAGTGTAAGAATTCAGAAACAGAATATGCAGAGGAAGGTGTTTAATTAGGCTTCCAGCAAGGAAGCAGGTATAGGTACTCACTAGGGACCCACTCACTCTATTGCAGAAGTAGGAGTGAGGTTATACAGTTCTGTCCTTTCTGGTGGACTTAGTCAAATTCCTCAAATTCCTCCCTTTATATCCCTTAATATATGCAGGCAATATGCAGATTACATAGGAGCAGTAGTGAGGAGTAGTGAGGATACTTGAGACCAATAAGCATCTAACCTCTTCTAAGGTCAGAGCTGTGTGCCACACCCCCACCTTTCTAGTTCCCTCTGGTCATTGTCATAGTTCTAAGAGGCCAGGGTTTTAGTAAAGTAAGATAAGTGAGAGTGATTAGGGATAGGTTTTTTGGGGGATTTCTAATGAGAAATCCTTTCTAGGTTCAGTGTCTGAAAAGAATTACAGGCTCAGCTGTCCTTGGCAGATATATAAAAGTTTATTACGCTTATCAGCGGGCAGGAGAGAGTTAAGAAGAATCCTGCAGAGGGCAGGAGATAGTGATACAGAATTTAAAGAGACAAAACTGTGAATCACAGACTCATCAGGCTAATGAGGTGTAAAAAGGTGGAGTTAGGGAGGGACCAGGGAGTGGTTAATACTTAAAGGGACATGCACCCTTGGCATCAACTGCACATGTGTTTTACCCATAATTCACAGGGACAAACAGCAGGGCACCAGGGCTTGGAGGTGTGGTTTTAGCCCTGAAACATCATAATGTCAACCAACCCAACAGTCAGATTTGAGGTCAAATTAAATGAGATGTACCCATCCAGATTTGCAAATGGATGAGTTTTTTTTTTTGCTAGGACAAAAGGAGGTAGTTAATGGTTTGAGAGGAAATACCTCTAGGCTGGGGCAGGGAAAGCACAGTACAGCTGGGGCAGGGGAGAAACAGTTAATGCTTTATAGCTGGGGGGAAGAAATGTGGCTTTTACAACTTAACACAAAACTGAAATTACAACAATGTTATAAAATTATAAAATTTACCCTAAAATATATTACATAGGCCATTCAGTACCTCTTCAAGAACTTCCCCACAGCTTTTGATTATCTTCCAATAACTTTTGTGGATGTAAAACAAGATACCATTATACCCCTATTACATGACTGATTGCTTCCCATCCCTGGGCTAGAATGTAGGACAGAGGCAGAACCAATCAGAGGACTATGTTATAGTAGATCGGCCACTGCCTTGGAGTAAGGAAGACCGGCGTCTTCCTCACTGGATGCATGACACTAAACCTTCCTGACCCTTAGTTCCCTCACATATAAAACAGGGATAATAATAACACCTACTTCATAGAACTGTGAGAGTCAAATAAGAAATTATATATAAAACATCTTACAAAATTTAAAATTTCTATGTGAATATTGTCTCTATATTTTATTTGTACCTGGGGGGAAGGGAGTAGGAGCAGGGAATAGAGGGGCATAAGGCTGATGAAAGATTGAGAGGTGAAGGTTGTGGAGGTTTAAACTTTACCCTCTTAGACAATGGAGAACTATTGAATAGTTTTGAGCAGAAGTATGACAAGATGAGATATGGACATAAAAAGATTATTCTGACAACTTTCCAAAGAGTATATTGGAGAGCAGGGGAGGAAAGATTGGTGTGGAGGCTATTGCATCACTGATAAAACTTTAATGTCTCCTACGAGGTCAGGAAATGAATCACAATTCTGTAAGCTGATGGCTCTCTTTGAATAAGAAATGTTTTATCTTCTTTTGGAATACCTTTTACCCTCTGTGAATATAATTTGACAACCATGACACCTGCTAGCCATCATGATTGTAAACTAAATATTGTCTTTCTTACACAGCTATTCTGCAACACAAGCTACTCTAATAGATGATCTGACCTGAACAATGTAAGAAATTGGACAGACTTGTGTCATAAGGATTAAATGTATTTTAGATATTTTTATTATTCTGCTGTCTGAAAAAATTAAATGAGAAATTTTCTTTTATTTTTAGACTGATATGCTTGGTTAGCCATTCCCTCTCTGAATAAGCTGAGAAAATGCATATTTTACTTTAAAGAAAAAGTACTCAACTAAAACTATGAATATTACATATAAATCTACAAATTTTCATTTCTCAAAGTAAAAAAGTCAGTAACAATATACTTGAATATATAAATATGCCATATTTGTGTGAACTAAAAAAATAAGTAAAATTAAGTGTCTGAATAATCATAGATTGTATTGACCTTGAGTGTAGTTAATATTCTTTCAGAAATATATTAGAGTCTAATTTCAATATTTTATGTTACTTGGAAAGAAACCACTATTATTACCTGGATACACACCTTACTTCATAATTTTCTCAGTTGGAAAGTGTTCTTCCACTTATAAAACATTGAAAATATGTTAGTTTTATTAAATAGAAAAGTATCATAAGTTATAGGCTGTAGGGATCAGTGTGAGTCTAAAAGCACCTTTGGTGCTGATGGTCACAGCCCAGTTGCTAAAGCTCATAGGAAAGTCTTGTGCAAGACCACTCGCCTGACGAGCAGCAGCTGAGATTGGCTGGCTCAACCTGTCTTCCCATTGGTCCATCCCTCTAGTGCATGTGGATATCATGCTTTAATCATGTACCTGTAGGGTATATAAGGAGGACACTACAATACAATAAAGGACAGCTGTTGTACACTTCTCTCTTGCTTCTGGTCTCTTCAGTCTCTCCTGAGAATACAGCCTAAGGCTGGCCCTTAGGCTACAGAGTTAAGAAGCGGCCTTTTCAATAAGCAAAAAGAATTTTTAGCTTTTATTCAGTTATTTCATGTAATTGCTAATAAATCTTTGTTTACATTTCCTTTATCTTCCATATAACCAATATTACAATGTTGTCTGACAAATTTTAAAAGAAAAATGAACATATAGGTTATTAAATTGTAGCTAAACTGTTTTTCCAATATATAATACTGCTTTAAGTAGAAAGTAATTAACTAATGAGCTTCAATGGGGCAATCCTAGAAATGTATTATATGTGATTTATAAAAGATCTTTAAGTTTAAAAACAATGCATGTATATGTATACATACCTATATGTGTTCATACATAGTTTTCATATAATACAACACTGGCTGAAAAGAATGCTGTAACACCAAGTGAAACCAGGGCTAAAAGTCAAAAAGATTGTAGCTACCTATCAGTGATCAAGTGCAGGAAGTCCAGTAGATGAGACAAGGTGTAAAGCAGGCTCAATCCATGAAGACCATGCTGTATAGCCAACTTTGTGAGAAGCGATCAGAGAAAGAAGGGCATTGGCAACTGAAGTGCTAGAGTTATAAATTGCCTTGGTCATGTATATTCCTTATATATGTGCCTCATTGTACTTAGGTTCATGCCCACTTTCCACCTAGTCCCACATACTGTTTGCATTTGTGGAAGAGTATGCCCTAGGCTTTTTTTGGGGGGTGGGGGGAAATACTTTATAATTACTATTCTTGCTATGTCATTTGAATAAGTGTCTTCTCTAAAAAGCAAATTGAGGCTACTGATTGACTTCAATGAAGTCTTCTAACTATAGCATTGGAAAGATAGCCACTCCTATGCTATCCTAGAACTCTGATAATAATAACAATGACCCGTTTTGAGACTCAACCTTCCAGTGCCAGTGTAGGTTAGAGGAGTTACTCTGAGGAGGTGCTACATATTTTATAAAATAAATTACACAAATTATATTTTGCCTTTAGATATTTCTCCTTAAAAATTTTATGCTGATATTGTTAAAGAATTAATAATGATATAATTAATTATCAATTATCCACAATAGTTGTCAGGATTCAGAGGCAGAGAGATAGTACTTTCATTGCTAGCACAGAGGGAAAGTTCTGTCAGCAAAGCTCCAATTGCTTGTTCTTGTTTTGGCTCTGATTTTAGAGGAATTGGGAAGTTATAATGGTGGAAGAAGTTTCCATAATGTGAGAGTTCCCTGTATTGAGATCCGGACAACCCTTCATACAAAGAGAGAGAGAGAGAGACACTCAGACAGAGACAGAGAGACAGAGACACAGAGATAATGAATATAGATTTATAAGCCAGAAATAATGAAGAGGAAGAAAACTTGGTAGAAGAAAAGCAAAAGGCAACATTAACTTTAAAACAGTACATAGATAAAATGTAAGACGAAACAACTGAAGACAGCAAGCACAGAAATAACTTAATCATAAGTCTTCCAGAAGAACATGACAAATAAAAAAAAATCTTAATTCTGTAATGCCAGAAATAACGTAAGAAAACTCTCCAGAGCTTTTGATTGCAGACGACAAAGCGCTGATGCAGAGAATTCAACACCATTATGAAAATCCCCATGCTTCAAGTTCCAAGGTATGTGATCATTAAATTTATCAATTAAGTGACAAAAAAACATTTTACAGCTATATATTATGTAGATTTTCTAGCATGAAGAAAAGACAATTTGATTTGCATTGAATCATATCATTTTAATGCAAGATTGTAGAAGAAATAGAAGAGTATATCCAATAAAAGCAAAGTAACTAAAGTTTGAATCCAAAATGACATATTCTGCAAATATTAGCCAAAGCAATGGAAAAAAGGACAATCAACAAGGCTTTACCTTTACCAGACCCTTACCAGACCTTCTAAAGTCTTAGTAATGGAGAAAGGTTACTTATAATATACATAGATAGTTTCTCATTGTTGGAGAAATTACCTTATTAGGAGGTACAGTTTTTGATTAAAAAGATTTGAATCTTTTGATTCAAAATTCAGTGAACTAATTATTATATTTCTCAACCCATGATATATCTGATGGATACTTTATTTTCATTTGCTATATTTTGTAGTATGTAATTTATAATATTATTGGAGATCATTTTGACTATTTGACTTTTGTTATTCCCTTTTCTTATCACTCTGATGTCAATCCATATTAATTAGCCCTGCCTGAGAAATTCGAATTGGTCTGTTTGTAAAATTTATATTGTGGGTTGTCTTGACATACTTCTATTACCAGACAGGTTTCTATCTTTCACCTTTTCTATGCAGCTTTTGCTGTCAACACCTGTCAAGAAATAGGGTCACCAGGCAAATTGACTGGCTCATAAATTCAAAACCCAGTGTTTCCATTTTTTTCTAATTCATTACTTTCTATTCCACTGTTTGCCTTTCCAAGGTCACCATGGGCTGAATAGTTGATCATACTAAATTTTGCAGGAAAAATTTGTGCCCTTTAGTTCTTTAGCAGTTTGGATTTATCTAATAAACATTCATATGGCTTATTTTTTATGGGGATGAAATAAGAAAATAATTTCTGATAATTAAACATTTTTTGAAACGTAGAATTTATTCCTCATCTTTCCCAAAATGATTTGAAGACATTTAACAAAAGAGACATAACAGACAATTATAGAAAAAGAACAATTACGGACAAGATAATTAGGAATAAAAACCACATAGAATCAAAGAATCTAATCCTAAATGTATTTTAAATATTACCAAGGACCTGAATTTCGCTGTAAGTTTTCTGACAATCAAAACAAAAAGAGACGTTCATTGGTGTACGTTGCTTTTGCTTTCTGAAAAAGAAAGCAAAATAAAATCATCTGCTGCATGTTGATATAAGATCATGGGATCACAGCATAGGGAGCAATTATCTTCAACTATGGCTTTTTTTGTAAAAGATAGAAACTGTTCAAATGGAGTAATCATACTGACACTTTATTATTGAACATCTCAAAACTGTAAAAGTTGACATTTCTCAAAGAAGCAGAGAAACTTAGAGTTTAGGGGTCCTCAAAGTCCAGTTAGGCCAACTGATACCTGAACAGGAATCATCTGTACAGATCTCCAACAAGTGGTCAGCTAGCCTTTGCTTGAAGACTTCTGTTGAGGAGAAACCTACTACCTTCCAAAACTGTCTATTATTCTTTAGTTTTAGAAACTTTTTTTTTATTGATTTTTACATTGTTTTTAGATAAAAAAATATGTTTTTTCTCTATACATTGAGCCCAAGTTTGTGTCTGGTACTTATCCAATAGCTTCCTGAATGATTTGCCTAACTCCAGTCTCTCTCCTCTAATTTGTTGTCCACAAAGTTGGCCCAAAGAGCTGCACCTAAAACACAGGCCTGATTGTTTCATTCTCCAATCCTTGATTGTCTCTTTATTGACTCTAGGATAAAGTGTAAACTCCTCTGTTTCATATTTAAAGCCCTTCACAACCTGGCTTCAATCTACCTTCCACACGAATTTACCATTATTTTCCTTTATGCACTCTGAATTCATGTCCTAGCCAAACTGGCCTAGTTGCTGTTTTCTATGTAATGGGGGTAATTAGGTCAATTCTTCTCTACCACATGGTTGCTTCTAAGGTACTGACCACGTGTCAGTGCCTTTTTTGGCAGCCATGTTATTCAACCACTTTTGATGACACATGCCTTGGTCTCTTGCTAAAGGGCATGTGTGAATTGGGGTTTCTGGTTATTTGCAGATGCTGTCTCCTTGATGAGTCCTTTCCTGAGCTCTCCCATTGTTAGTACTCTCCTCACTCCAAAGTATTATTTGTATTTATTTCATAAATATTTTGTATTTAAAAACCAATAAGGCACAGTCCATTGAGGGCCAGCCTTGGAATTCAGAAGAACTGGACTTAGGCCCTTGACTCTGAAATCTATTTAGCTGTGTGACTATGAACAAGTTATTCAAACTCACAGTGCCACAGGTAACTCTATCAGACTATCAGATACAGATGAGTTGCCAGTCAATATTAATAGCAGGGACTTTCATACTGGAAGTTTCTCATTCTGATGAAATCATCGTTCCTTGAGGTTATGGATGGTATATTTAAGTATCTCTCTCTCTCTCTCTCTCTCTCTCTCTCTCTCTCTCTCTCTCTCTCTCTCTCTCTCTTACTTTCTCTCTCTCTCCCCATCTCTCTCTCTCTCAAACCTGAACTCAGTTCCTGAAACTTCTGGCTCATTGTATCAGCAAGCACCCTAGCACACCCAGGGTGGCTGCTAGCACAGGTTCTTA
>CM053585.1:414645714-414656831 GCA_028646515.1 Pseudochirops corinnae | reverse complement strand
TTTTGTAAAGGAAAGGAACTCAAAATGGGTTAACAGTCTTACTTTAATCAATCAAACATGTGTCATTTATCTAATTAAGGGGGAAAAGTCAGCACCCTGAACTTCAGAGAATACAAACACAAGTTACAAGCAGAAGTTACAAGCAGACAGAGAAACAGATCAGCAGACAGGCTTTCAAACTGTCTGACTATTAACATTCATACTTTGTCAGGTACCAGAGAGGGAAGCACCAACATCTGAGTTTTTCACAGCCGGGGGGGAGGGAGGGGAGGCAACGGCTTCCCAGAGTCTCATCTGGCCAAATCACACAACTCTTCTCAAAGTGAGCCCCAAAGCAAAAACTCACATCAAGGTATATACAGCCTTCTACTGGCTTGGAGAATGTCACAGCCCTCTTGACCCATTGCCCAATCACAAAGGTACAAGGCACGGGGCATTCCTGAAAAACAAGCCTCCCACCACAGGCTCCATGTGACCACATTCAGCCTATTAGGGGGCAGAGTATACTTTCAAATAGGGGAAGGTTCTCAGAGTCATTTAAACCACTTAAGCAAAGGGCCTAGGGGCAGGGAAGATCTTCAGATTCCCATAACACTCATTCTACTGACCTCCTAAGGTCATTGTTATCTTCAATCTCCTTCATCTAAAATTAAAAGCAAACACAAAGTAAAAGAACAAAGACTGAAGTCTCTATTTATGAACATATATTGGCCTGGAATGGGCAGGACCCAAAGTCTCTCCCTGTTTCACCAGTATACCATCAGTCTAGAAGAAATCAAAGGAAGAGAGGATTAGATTGACCAGGTACATTCAAATGCATTCCCAATTCCAGCTGGGTAGCTCAGCCATCCCAGGGCTCTTATTTACCACAGAACTAGCAGACTGGAATTGGTTACAGTGTGCTCCAAAATTCACATTAGAATTGCAACAGAGGCTCTCTGTGTATGCTCATAATGACTAGGCTCACTGGTCAATCTCTCATCACATATTTATAAATATATCTATTTATTTCTAGATACTGTGTGCATGTGAATTTGTGTATGTTGTAGCCAGACCAGAGGTGAGAGAGAATCTCCCCTAATTATCCACATTACATAGAGATTAACAAATATGTGAGTTTGGCTAAAACACACTGACTGAAGGTCAGTAGTATGAAGTCAGTGTGGAAAGACAAACTGAAGCCATATACACACATACATATATACACACATACACACACACACATACATACATACATGTTTTGTGTATGTGTGTATATGTGTAGGTGTATACTCCTTGAGGTCAGGGACTATTTCATTTTTGTGTATCCAGCAGGTGCCTTAGAAATAGTAGGCTCTTAATAAAAATGCCTGTTGAGTTATTGAATGATGAGTTCACTTCCTTCTCTCTGAGAGGCCTGCTATCATACTGAGGCTACTAGCTTGTTACTGAAGAAAAATTTCTGACTCCATAGTCTTCTCTTTCCCATACTTACACTTCCCCACTGCCATCACACATTCCTCTCCCATCACACTTACCCTGTTGATTAAACAAATAATTTTCACAAGTACAAAATGAGGGGGTTGGACTGGATGAATTCCCTTCTAGGTCCCTTCTAGCTCTAAATCTCTGATCCTATGACCTGTGACTCTTAATACAGGGAACACACAGCTAGACAGAAGTTTGTTTGAAAATGGTGTAGGAATTTTAGCGTGCTCAACATGGTATGACAGCCAAAGAAATGTTGCGATTTTTAGATGACATTGACTGACAAAACAATCGAGGATAGAGCAACAACAGTATTGCTGAACTCTGCCCTCATCAGACCTGATGTGGAATATTGTGTTCAATTCTTAGTGCCATAGTGTAGGGAAGATATTGATAAGCTAGAGTGCATCCTGAGGATAGAAACCAGGATGGTTAAGGGCTTTGAGTTCATATGAAGAATGGGCTTAGTGGGAAGGTAATGGTTGTCTTCAAATACTTGAAAGGCTAACATGGAATAAACATTACTTTTTATGCTTAATTCCAGAGAGCAAAACTAAGAACAATGGATGGAAATTGCCAAGAGGAAGATTTAGGGGGAAGGGAAGAGAAAGAAAATAAGCATTTACATAAGACCTACTATGTGCTAGGTACTGTGCTAAGCACTTTTTGCAAATATTATCTCATTTTATCCTCACAACAACCATACTAGGTAGATGCTATTATTCTAATTTTATAGTTGAAGAAATGGAGGCAGACAGAGGTTCAATAATTTGCCTGGAACCATATAGCTATTAAGTTTTGATCTGAATTCAGGTCTTCCTGATTTTAGACCTAGCATTCTATCCACTGCGTCACCACGTGATGTAGGCTTGATGTAAGAAAAAAAAATTAGCAATTAGATTTAACCTCAAGTAGAATGGGCTAGCTACCTCAGGAGATAATGAGTTCCCCTTCTCCAAAGGTATTCAAGCAAAGGTCTACTTATTAAGTGAGAGAATTGATTATTAATAACCAATGATTTGGGGAGATCCAAAGTTCCCTCCTTTTTCTAAAGTCCTAATTTCAAAAGTTCAGTCTTTTGGAGGACATTACTGATATTGAGATTGGACTAACTTTTTTAACAATCCTGTTTAGACCCTGCCCAGGTGGGGAAGCCATTGTGTTCTACTCAGATTTGAGTGGGGACAAATTCTTGTAATAGATTGCCCAAGGCTGGGGGTAACCTAGAAGTAAATGACACAATCAAAGTTCATTTGAATAGATTTAACCCCTCATTGTAAAATTCATTCTCTCATTAATTGTGAACTAATCAGAGGTGATTGATACCCTAGGGAACACCCCTCTTTCAAGGGGCATGTAAACTGTAAGCGACTGCCATGCTGGTCTTTGGTCTAAGAGAGAGATGACCAAATGATCATACTTTTATTAAAATGCTAGTATTATTAATAAAAATGATTAAATTGCCCAGGAATTATGTCTCTTGAACTTTTAAGATGTCATACAAGTATATCATATAGGAAATTTTTTTTTTTCAGATTTGAGTTGGACTAGAAAGCAACTAAGATTTCTATTTTTCAGAAAATCTCTGTTTCTTTGACCTCAGATTAAAGTCTCTAATTTATCTCACATTTTTGGTCATGTTCTGGGTAAAGATTTACCTTTTTACTGACATGTTGTTTCTGATGCTTCACATTACTACTTGCTACAGTTTTTTTTTTTTTAATACTTTGGTCCTCATATACTCATAACATTTCTTTTTTATATGAACTATGCTGCCTATTTGTATTTGTTTTTTTTCTCTGTCTTTATTGACTGTACTCCAAAGTTTCTATAATTATTAACTATTTGGGGAAGTTGGAGTATCCAGACTGACTGACCTGCAATGTGCCCTACAAGTAGCCAAAGTGATAAATAAACAGGCAACCACTGTAGTCCTGGGAAGCCCATGGGCTTAAGGAAACAGGTCTGGCCATTCTTCCATAACCTCTATGTCAGCAGGCATTTTAAGAAACTTACAGAAAGAACACCTTTTCTTATTTCTTAGCCTACAGGCTAGGGTTTATCTCATCACTCTCTATGCACCCCATATCCCTCTGGTATTTACTATGACGTGCTGATTTTGATCCTGAAGGACGTCTTCCTAATCTGTACCTACCATCACCAATTGTGGGTATTTTAGTACTTCATTGGATCTGTGAGCTCAACAGGTCCTCTATTGGGATTCACTCTGCTTCCTGATCTAGTATTATCTTCTCCAATTTCACCCTCTACTTCAGGACTCAACTAGTTTATACCCTTGGATTTCAGGGCTGCAAAGAAATTTAGGATGAAGGTATGACCCACATAATTTGAAACAATCAATCAACCTACTATATTCCAGGCACTGTGCTAAGAGCTGAGGATACAAATACAAAAAAGAAAGAAAGATCCTGTCTTCAAGGAATTTATAATCTAATGGGGTAAGACACACAAAAAAGAAGCTGAAAAAGGCTGGGGATGGAGAGGAAGGTACCTGGCATTGGGCCATGCTGGAGAAGTCCAAAGAAGTTCAGTCAGTTGGGAAATGAAGACATAGGAACCCTCCTTACATGGAGAATTTTGGGAGGAACTCTTCACTCCACCCTACAATTAGAGGGACAGATAGTGCTGACAAAGTCTAAGTACAAGACTGATGTAATCTTGCAGTATGATGAGGTAACTAAAGTCATCATTACTGGGATGATGAGGTTCCTGGGTTCATGAAGAAGTCCAAAGAAATGCAGCCTGTTGGAAACACATCTCTCTTCAGTTCCAGTGATTCTTTAATGACAAGTTTATGTCAGTTCCTCTGAGATATGATATCTAGATTAATATGTTATCTTCCTTCCTTTAGGAGGCTGCCAGTCTTGTGTTATGGTCAAGGCAATCATAACCTCTATCTCTGAGCTTGGTTCTTATCTGCACATAGTCTTATTATGCTCCACTAATTTAAAGGATGCAATAACATACACTAAACATATTTCTTCATTTTATTTGCCTTTTCTGTATGTTGGTGGGTGGTCCTTTTTGGAACTAATCATTTATACTATTTTCCTTTATATGTTTTAACATTTATACTATGAATACTAAATTTACAGCTAATGTACATAGTTTAAAAATTAATACACAAGAAAGCAGAAATTTTATTTTGTGACAATGGTAACTAAAACTGTTCACATACAGCACAATTAAATTAAACAGATATTTACTAAGTGTCTTATTGCGTGCAAGGTTCTTTGATAGGCACTGGAGATACAAGGACAAAAATGAAATAGTCTCTTCCCTCTAGGAATATATATATTCCATGTGAAATTTTCTTGTGTTTTGGTTACACTGACCACTTGTTCTTCTGGCTGATGTTGGGCATTTTTCTTTTTTTCCCCCCCTAATATAGGTCACACATGTGTGGCCATACAAAACATTTCCTTAATAGTTATGTTGTAAAAGAAAATATAGAGCAAAAGACCAAATAACCCCTCCCCCTCAAAAAAAATCAAACCCCAAACCTCAAGAAAAATAAAGCAAAAAAAAAAAAAAAGCATGCTTCAATCTCTATTCAGAAACCATCAGTTCTTTCTCTGGGAATGGATAGCATTTTTTATACTAAGTCCTTCAGAATTGTCTTGGATCATTGTATTGCTGAGAATAAATCATTCAAAGCTGATGATCTTACAGTATTACTGTCACTTTGTACACAGTATATTTCACTTTGCATCAGCTCATGTAAGTCCTCCAGGTTTTTCTGAGAGCATACTGCTCATCATTTCTTATAACACAATAGTAATCCATCATAATCATACACCACAATTTGTTTAGCCATTCCCTGATTGATTCTTTGCTACCAGAAAAGAGCTGATATAAATATTTTTGTATACTAGGTCCTTTTCCTTTTTGTCTCTTTTAATCTCTTTTAGGTTACAGACCTAGTAGTGGTATTGCTAGGTCAAAGGGCATGCATGATTTTAGAACTCTTTGGGCATAGTTCCAAATTTCTTTAAAGAATTGTTGAATCAGTTCACAACTACAATAGTACATTGATGTCTCATTTTTCCTACACTCCCTCCGCCATTTGTCATTTCCCTTTTCTGTCTTATTAGCTAGTCTAATAGGCATGAGGTAGTAGCACAGAATTGTTTTAATTTGCATTTCTCCAATGAATAGTGAGTTAGAGCATTTTTCCATATGGCTATAGATAACTTTGATCACTTCAATTGGGAACTGTATTTTTTGATCATTTATCATTTAGGGAAAGGCTCTTATTTTTATAAATTTGACTCAGTTCTCTACATGGCTGAGAAATGAAGGCTTTATCAGAGAAACTTGCTTCAAAATTTTTTTCCCAGTTAATATTGCTAACTCTATTTCCCTCCATCCTATTTTCACCCCGTTTATTCTATTTTCTCTCTCCTTTCACACTATTGCTCCTCAAAAGTATTTTGCTTCTGACCACCCCCTCCTCAATATGCCTTCTCTTCTATCCTCTATTTCACTGAATGTCCATTTTTTTCCCTTGAAGTATTACACTCAGTTTTCCTGGGTAGGTGATATTTGGTTGTAATTCTAGTTCCTTTACACTCCAGGATATTATAGTACGAGGCCTCAATTCCTTTAATGTAGAAAGTGTTAAATCTTGTTTTATCCTGACTGTGGCTCCATGATAATTGAATTATTTCTTTCTAGCTGCTTGCAGTATTTTCTACTTGACCTGGGAACTCTGGAATTTGACTGTAATATTTTTGGCAGTTTTCATTTAGGATGTCTTTCAGGAGGTGATCAGTGGATTCTTTCAATTTCTGTTTTCCCCCCTGACTCTGGAACATCAGGGCAGTTTTCCTTGATAATTTCTTGAAAGATGATGTCTACATTCTTTTTTTTAAATCATGGCTTTCATGTAGTCCAATAATTTTTAAGTTATCTCTCCTGGATCTATTTTCCAGGTTCATTGTTTTTCCAATGAGATATTTCACATTGTCTTCTATTTTTTCATTTTTTTGGTGTTGTTTTATTGTTTCTTGATTTTTTTTTTTTTTACAAAGTCTTTAGCTTCCATTTGCTCCATTCTAATTTTTGAGGAATTATTTTCTTCAGTGAACTTTTGTACCTCCTTTTCCATTTGGCTAATTCTACTTTTTAAGGAGTTCTTTTCTTTAGTGAATTTCTGTGTTCTTCTTCCATTTGGTCAATTTTGCTTTTTAAGACATTCTTCTCATTGCTTTTTTTTTTTTTAATTTCTTTTACCATTTGGCCTAGTCTGGCTTTTCAAGGTGTTATTTTCTTGAGTATTGTGTGCGTGTGTGTGTGTGTGTGTATGTGTATCTGAGTGTGTGTGTGAGAGTGTGTGTGTGTCTCCTTTACCAAGCAGTTGACTCATTTTTCATTATTTTCTTGCATCACTCTCATTTCTCTTCCCAATTTTTCCGCTATCTCTTACTTGATTTTCAAAATCCTTTTTGATCTCTTCCATGACTTGAAACCAATTCATATTTTTCTTGGAGTCTTTGGATCTAGGAATTTTGACTTTGGTGTCTTCTTCTGAATGTGTGTTTTGATCTTCCTTATCACCAAAGTAAGTTTTTATAGTCTGTTTTTTCCATTGTTTGCTCATTTCCCCAGCTTATTACTTGACTTTTAACTGTTTGTTAAAGTAGGGCTCTGCTTCCAAGCTTCAGGGTTTTTGTGCAGCTGTTTTCAGAGATACTTCTAAGGACCTGTAAGTTTTCAGTCCTTCTAAGGTGGTATGACCTAAGGAGAGTTGTTTACTACTCTCCTGGTCTTTGCTCTGTTGTGAGTGACCACAAGCACTCTTCTCCCCTGGAACTATGAGGACAATCTCTGTTCCACTGAGGCCACAAGTTCTTGTGTACTTGTGCTCCTATCTGCCCTGAGACTGCCACCCAGGACTGTGATCCAGATCTGAATATGATCAAAGCAACGGAGTCCTGCCCCTAGGACTAGTAAAGAAACCCCTTCTTCTGACCAGTTGCTCAACTTGCTTATTGTTTGTGGGCTGAGAGCTTCCTAAGCAGCTGCTGTTGTTGCTGATTCAGTGGCTCAAAAGGCCTGCTCCTGGTTTTCTGGGGCCAGGACTGTGCTGGTACAGCTTGTGTTGAACTCTGCTCCACTCTCACCGCCCTTTCCTGCCAATGTTCTAAGTTGTCTGTGGCTTCTGTGGGCTCAGAGGTCTGGAAACCATCACTGCTGCTAGTGATTCAGTTGCCCCGTTCCTGGTTTGCAAGGGTCCAGTCTGTGCTGACAAGGCTTATGCTGCTTTGTGCTGCTCTCTCGGCCTGGTGCAACAGACTTTTCCTGCTGACCTTCTAAATTGTCTTGGGCTATAAAATTGTTTCACTCAATCTTTTTGTGGGTTCTATCACTCTAGAATTTGTTAAGTCATTATTTAAAGGTATATGAAGGGGTTTGGGGGAATAGCTCATGGGAGACCCTACCTTTACTAAGCCATCTTAACCCTATCCCTGGACAATTTTCTAATTGTTGACCACTAACAATAAATGATGATGATAGTCATATTTGTAGATTATTCCATATGATTAATAATTAATAAAGATATTCTGGCACATATTTCTTGAGGACCACCTTTTTTCAAAACCTTGAAGTAATATCATCAATTATTTTTCATGTGCCTTGAACTCCTTAGGACAAAGTTCCAGATATATATTATAGTAATGATGATGATGATGATGATGATGATAATTACATGTACCAATTTTTCATAAGTTGCTATAACAAATCTTATGCCTTTCTCTCTATATTTCAGATGGAAAAAATTCATCTCAGATATCTGGTCACAGTGACCAAGCTCATTTCTAAACACATTATCCAGTTTAGATAATCCAGCACCTACACTCAAATATATAAAAGGGCAACATGTACTAGAGGTGTGTGAAATTTATATGTGGCTGAAGAGTCTACAATGAATTAAGTCTTAAAATAGTTGTGTTGAAGAGGTTCTCTTGTTACTCATGTGTCATTATTTAAGATGATGAAGAGGAAAAATATCCTTTCAATAATTAAATATACTTTGGAAGTTAATTCTTCCAAAGGTTGCAAGATTTTACCAGCTTCTATTTCCCTTAAGCAATTTGCCCTATTCATTTACATTCCTTCCTGCTTTACCAGTGGAGAAGTTGATTTTAAAGTATGGAGTCTTTGGACAAAGGTGGTTTCAAATGTTAAAGTAATGCAAGAGTAGTGCTCTTTTAGTATCGTAATTTTCAAACTTTTGTTTATCCCAGAGCCGTGGTGAATCTTTACAACTTGGCTGTCCATTTGCTGTTATCTAGCTCTTGCTAAGGTATTGTTCAAGAGCATTTTCGTCTGCTTGCTTATGTGGCTTAAGGTGTTTGCTGTTTTAAAGTTATTTCCATTTTAATGGAAGGCACAAAATACTTTGAGATATAGAGAGGAATGAATCTCTGATGGTGGAATGCCACATGGCATATTATTTTGGACAAGGAACTTGACCCATGGCCTTTCAATGATTACATATAGGCAACTACTTAATCTGCTTGCTTATATGGCTTGTCTTTCAGACAGGTATTGAACAGATCAGAGAAAATGAAGAGACCAGCTCCTATTTGGGCTTGTTAGAATTATAGTGACATTTGGTACCATGATCCTTTGGGGGAAAAACTTCCTTCCTATCCTCTGTCCAACTGCATATTGGCTGTATAATTTTTTTAGTTGAGCTGAACCACTTGTCCATACTCATAGAAGAAAAATAGTCAAGTTAACAAACATTTATCGAGTGCCTATCATGCATCAGACACTGTGCTAAGATCTGGAGATGGAAAGAAAGACAAAAGAATCTCTGGACTCAAGGAACCCAGTCTTTTAGGGGATACAACATGCAAGCAATCATGCACAAACAGCATATATACAGTATAAACGAGATGATCTCAGGGGAAAGACACTAACATTAACCAGTACCAGGAAAGGCTTCTTGCAGAAAGTGAAATTTTTAGCTGAGACTTGTGCACCAAATCAATATATACATTATACCAGGATTTCTTAACCTGGGGTCTGTGAACTTGTTTTAGAAAATAACAACTATTTTGATAACATTTCAATATAATTGGTTTTCTTTGCAGTCTTACGTATTTTATTTTTATGCATGTAAAAATAATAATCTGAGGAATCTTGACCATACTGCTAAAGATGTCCTTGACACACAAAAAAGTGAGGAACTGTTGGACTCCACTAAATACCAAATAAGAATAAAAATAGAGATCGTAGATATTTAGAATTAGAATTTATGGTCTTTATATAATCAATTTTCTTGATGAGAGGTTTGGTAATACATTGAAGAAAAATTACCATGACATTGTATTTAGGGAAACATGATAACTGAAAGAACTAAATTCTGCCTTTTATTACTTCCTTTCACCTCTGTAAGTAAACTTTGTTACCCTGCTATATCCTAGTTGTGGAAGCTAGGTAGCACTTGTGAATGGAGCCCTGCTTGTAGTCAGGGAGACCTAAATTCAAATCCAGTGTCAGACATTTGCTAGCTCTGTGACCTTGGGCAAGTCACTTAACCTTATTTGCCTCAGTTTCCTCATGTGTAAAATGAGCTGGAGAAGGAAATGGCAAACTACTCCAGTATCTTTGCCAAGAAGACCCCAAATGCCATCATGAAGAGTTGTTTACTACTGAAAATGATTGAATAACAATACTCTAATTGAGACACTGCCAACATTATCCCTTACTTGGATTCTTGTCAAAATATACATACAGAAAAGTGGAATTTTTATCATCTTTATATTCAAAATCACAGAAAGAATGCCCCCACAGGGAAGGGAATAGGCTAATATGGGAGGAGGCCGATTAAGTAGTTTCAGTGTAGTGATCCTAGATAGACATTGTGCAGTAACAATGTCTGTGCATGAACAGTGAATATTGCAGCAGATCAAATATCTGGTGAGATTACTCCACTTATATTTTGTCTTTATTATATTCACCATTTCCCTCTACCTTCTCTATCTGTTTTACTTCAGAGTTTTTAGAAGCAGGGCCTGCTTTGACAGCTGTCACTGGGATAGTAGGATCAGGAGTACTGAAGAGCATAAAGGTATTTTCTAATGATTAACCAGACAAGCCTACTCAGTTTGATAAAGATGCAATTAGGGTATGCTTCATAAACAAGCTTGCTGGATATTGTAAACATCAGGTTCTAACTAAAACTGGGTGTGGTTGAGCCTTCAATGCCCTGGAGAGGGGGGCCATAGATTGCTCTAATACAGCTTTAAAGTTGACTCTTGTGACTCCTGAAGCTAGCTGAGGCTTTGGGAAATTCTAGTCCTTTGGACTGAATGTAACATGGGGCTCCTTGGTATAATGTAATGACCAATATGTATTTTATTCATGTATATTTATTTGAATGGATAGTTGAGATTTTTGGATTATGGCAAAAAATTCCCCATGAAAAGAAATTAGTTGGTGACTGGCTGTATCAGCAAGCACCCTAGCATACCTAGGGCGGCTGCTAGCACAGGTTCTTAGATCTGCTTTTCTAAAGGAAAGCAACTCAAAATGGGTTAACAATCTTACTTTAAGTGATCAAATATCATTTACCTAGTTCAGGGGGAAAAGTCAGCACCCTGAACTTCAGAGAA
>CM053585.1:414626791-414645214 GCA_028646515.1 Pseudochirops corinnae | reverse complement strand
CTGGCGCCACAGGCTCCACGTGACCACATTGAGCCTATTAGGGAACAGAGTATACTTTCAAATATCGGAAGGTCCTCAGAGTCACGTAGCCACTTTAGCAAAGGGCCTAGGGGCAGGGAAGATCTTCAGATTCCCATAACACTGGCATATTGCAGTTCCTCCCAATTAACCTATCTATATTTTAATTCTTCATACTTAGTAAAAAGCAGCAACAACAGCAACAACACTTTTTTAAAGGAGAAAAAAGCCTCATAGAGGAGTTGATTTCTGAGATGAATTTTGAAGAAAACTAAGGATTGTAAGAGGTAGAGGATGAGGAAAGTGTACAATCCAAGGAAGTGGAAAATGGGGCTGGTGCCAAGTCACTGGAAATGAAAGACAGAACTTTGCACCCTATTTAGCCAAATCAAATTGCTTTGAAATAGTCATTCATATAATAAACTATACCAGGATTTAGAATATGATCACCTAACATTCTAGCTCTTTCCCTCCTTTCCTGATTTATTTAGTGATTAAAAATTCCAACTTCTTCAACTTATGAAAAAAGGATATTAAGCTTTTTCTCATCTTCAAGTTAGGGACTACGGGTTCTCAATAAATTGTGGTTTCTATTTCTTTTGGTGCCTTTTGCAGTAAATTTAGATGTATATGTATATCTTTTGAGGCATAGAGCCTAATATCCCCCAGGTATTCTTCTGTGGCTTTAACCTGGGGCAGATAGAACAGGAAGTTTCTCACAAATCCAAGTATATCTCCAAACATGGTGTTACTAATGACAATAACTACTAGTTATGCAACACTTGATGCTTTCTAAAAGACTTTAAATACATCTTGTTTAACACAACAACCCTGTACGGTAGGTGCTATTATTATCCTCATGTTACCTATGAGGAAATAGACTCAGTGCTTAAATGTAGCTAGTAAGTCAATCATTCACTCAATCAATAAATATTTATTAATCATCGACTATGTGTCATGTATTGGGACATATGATGGGGATGCAAGAAAGACAGAAGGTAATTCTGGTTCTCGTGGAGATCCCAATCTAGTGGGAGAGATAAAATACAAATAATTACGTACAAACAACCTATGTAGAAGGTAAGTGGAAATAATTGACAGAAGGAAGACATTAGCATTGAGGGATCCAGAAAAGCTTATTGTAGAAGGGAGGATTTTAGCTGAGTCTTGAAGGAAGTCAGGGAATCCAGGAGGTGGTGATGAGGATGGAGTGTAGCATTCTGAGGATGGGGCTTTGAGGCATCATCAAAATTAGGTCTGCCTGACTCCACGTCTAGCATTTCATACATTGTACTACTGATACTTAGCTGCCTTCAAGTAACACCTCCTCACTTAGGCAGTCATGAAAAAATGGCTGTGGCTGGCAATGAAGAATGACAACAGTCTGGAAATATATACATATAGAATTCCTCACAACATCTTCCTTAGCAACACCATACTTCCCAGGGGAGTTTTACCTTAGAACAATAGCTGAAAAATCCTTTGAAAACACTTAACTGAAGACTGCTTTTCCCTTTGAGAGTACTAAACCTGGGCTGAAAGAGGGCCTTCTTCCACTCTTTGCCTAGTAATGAAGATTGCAAATGCCGTTATGGCCACAGTAGGTAGAATAGGTTTAATAATGATATTATCAGCTTTTAGGTCTCTGATTCATTACTGTAATATCTTTTTTTTCCTCTTCTTTTATTTTCACCTCATAAGCATTTCTCCACTGTCATCATAGAGAAATAGCAGGTTCAAAATCACTAGGGATGTTATTGACACCTCCCACACAACTGAAAAGAGGTGAAGATTTTGTTTGCAATTTTTAAAGAACCTGCCATTGCTGCCTTCTATACAACCACTATGTATTTCACGCCACAGGTCAACCAGGACCAAAAAAATTTTGAAGCAATGTGGAATTTTCCTCAAGACCTTATTACACAGCAATTTCTTGACCAGCAAGAGGAGGAATGTCATATTATAGAGGCCTTTCTGTCCATATACATTTAGAGTCCTCTATTTGCAATTCCTTTTACACTTAACCTGTAGTTTCTTGTGAATCAAAAACTTGATGATTCAGAGCAGGATTGGAGAGCCCTGGATCCTGCAGTGTTTCATACACTATGCCTTTGTATCTTTTTTACCTATTCTCGTAACAGAATTCCTCTCAGAATGACTGAAGAAAGCATGAAACACTCAGAAAAAGATCAGATCTATAGGTTGCCAAAAGGATAATATGACCTCCTCATATGAACAAGCTTCATAGTATAATTAAAATATTATTAACATCCTGGGAAAGCTTTCTCTTGAATTGTTCTACAGGAATGTGCACTACAATAGACATGTTATCAACTTCTTACCAATATACACTTGGTCACGTTGGAACAATTTTGGTTATTAGTCTGTAAATTTTTAGCTCTTACTTTGTTCCTGGATGCTTTTTCATTTTTCTCCTAATTATCATATAATTAGGATCACCTAGCGTATTTATGCTGATTATCAATATGTATTTTGGGGTATTTTGATCGGACAACTTTCATGGACTGCCTGCCTATGCCCTTCTCCTCTAAGAAGTACCACAGACTTATGTCCTATTATATTTGTTGAGCTCAGGTGATAACACTATTAATAAATAACTCTTGACTATGTAGTCTTCAGTTCAATTGTTTTTCAGTTATGTGATCCTATTTGGGACCTTCTTGGCAAAGATACTGAAGTAGTTTGCCAATTTCTTCTCCAGCTCATTTTTACAGATGAGGAAACTGAAGCAAACAGGGTTAAGTGACTTTCCCAGAGTCACACAGCTATTAAGTATCTGAGGCTTACTTTGAAATCAGTAAGATGAGTCTTCTCATCTTCAGTATTCTATCCACTGTGCCACCTAGTTATCTCTTGGCTATATAGAAAAAGCCATTTAGTCAGTTTGAACATGCCTTGTAGAATGTAGCTTATCAAATCATAAAACAAGAGATTTAAAATATAAGTTCCCTCATTTTCTGATTTTCTTCATATCCCTAGTATTTAGCACAGTGCTTGGCTCATATCAGGTTCTTCATAAATATTTGTTGATGTTGATGCTGCTGCTGAGGCTGATGATTTACACCCAGGAGAAAGAG
This sequence comes from Pseudochirops corinnae, assembly GCA_028646515.1. Classification (NCBI taxonomy): domain Eukaryota; kingdom Metazoa; phylum Chordata; class Mammalia; order Diprotodontia; family Pseudocheiridae; genus Pseudochirops; species Pseudochirops corinnae. The sequence continues at coordinate 414,642,098 of CM053585.1, read as the reverse complement.
TATGAATATCTTTATAAGTTGAGTAATAATTTCAGGAGAAAAGGATAGTTATAGATATTGATCCTTGGTAGTGGGTCACTCTTGCCAATGCAGATTAGTGCTTAGTATTTGTCAAATCTTAAGGCTGTGTGGGAGAATTATTGTTGTTAGAAGCCACATCACACTAGTGACTCACTTTGAATTTGTGTTCAGCTGAAGAGTTTTTCACATGGACAGCTATCAAGTTAAGCTTCTTCAGTCTTGTATTTTTAGAGTATAATTGTCTTTTCTTAACTGAAATGAAAATCTTTACTATTTATTATTAAATTCCATCCCATTGATTTTGACCTGATGGGCTGGCATTGTAATAATTTTGAAACATGATTCTTTCAAATTCCTTACAGCTTTGTATCATCCAAAAAATTTGATTTATTTTTGGTTTGGGTGTGTGATTTCACCAAATGTGAAAGGGAGGTGGAATGGCATAATGAATAGAAGGCTGAATTTGGAATTAGGAAGAGCTGGTTTCAAATCCTGCCTCTTACGTTTACTGGCTGTGTGATCCTGGGGAATGGCACTTAACCTCTGCAGGGAGCTCTCTAAGAGTATAAGTTATGAATGAGTTGTTCTACATTAGTGAAGAAAGTTTTCACACTTTGTATTCCCTACATTGAATAATCAGACATTTGGACCAAAAGGAATTATAAAAGATGTAAGTCACTCTACCATTGTAGGTCAGTAACTCTTCCATAGTGGCCAAGTAGTTTGGTATGGTGGCTACGGTGGTAGCCTTCTGGAGTAAGAAAGATCTAGGTTCAATTTCTGTCTTTATCACTTAACCTCTCAGTGCCCTAAGAAAGAAGGAAAGAAGGAACATTCATTAAACAGCCACTATATGCTAGGTGTGATGGAGAACCTGTGGCTTCAAGGCCACATGTGGCCCTCTTGGTCCTCAAGTTTGGATTCAGTCGAAAGGCTGAACTTGAGGACCTAAAGGGCCACATGTGGCCTTGAGGCTCAGGTTCCCCACCCTAGTTAGGCATTGTGCTAAAAGCTTTAAGAATATTGCCTCTTTTGATCCTCATTACAACCCTGAAAGATAGGTGCTATTGTTATCTCCATTTTACAGTTGAGGTAACTGAGGCAAACAGATGTTAAGTGACTCACCCAAGGTCACACAACTAGTAAGCCTCTGAGGGCTGAATCTCACCTTAGTCTTTCCTGACTCTACACTCAGTGCCCTATTCTTTATGTCACTAGATACCCAAGGCACCTAAGACAAATGTGATGTGTATCTTTCATGATGAGTATCTTTCACATCTCCCAATTCTTTGAAAAAAAAATGTTGTGACTAGAGTAGAGCTTGGTGTCGTATCTCTAGAACCCTCCCTCCAGGTAAATATCAACCTTTAAGAACCTACAAAGTCACCTAACTAGATAATCACTCAATACCAGCTTTTTCATATCATTCAGAAACTACCTCGAGACTTTATCAATTTCCATACTGAATTGGCAATACCCTATGTCTATAGCTGTCTGTGCTCTATTAGCCTTGTAATAATAACAATACCATTTTCCCTAAGATTTTCTCTGTTTTGTTTGGCTTTCTTTCAATTTATGAGCATTAAATAAAAATAAAGAAAATATTTCTCCCTTTTACCCCACCCTTGGAAAAAACAAAACAAAATAAATCTTCTATCAAACATGCCCCACATTGGTTATGTGAAAAAAATGAGTATGCCTCATTCTTATCCTGAGTTCATCAGTTCTCTGTCAGGAGGTAGGTAGCATTAATTATCATCAGTGTCTGGAATTGTTACTGGTTATTGCAATGGTCAAAGATCAGTCTTTCAAAGTTGTCTTTGCAATGTTGTTCATGAGGCTATTTTAATGGAAAAATGGTCTTGAATTAAAGTGATGAGTAAAAATGATATAAATAATGTTTATGATCATGTAATGCAATGCAAATTGTGTTTATATGGGTGATGAAATACAATATTGTTTTTCTTTCTCTTTATTAATGATTTTGAATACAAAAACCAAATTCAAATTAAAAGTACTTTAAATTTGAATATTTAAAGCTGAAGTATTTTTGTTTAATTTGGTAGATTTATTTTTGGGTAGGTTTTATTTCTTCATGGGGGTAGGGTGAAAAATGACAATATATTACTGGAACCAATGAAAAGTGACACCACAATTTGGTTTTATGATGAGATGTTAAAATTAAGAGATAATAGTGGAATGACTAGAATAAAAGCTGTCAATATGGTATGGAAGATTTTACTTCATTGCAAATCAGTCATTACATTTTAGATACATGGCAAAATAGAACTTCACATCAAGTTTTGGCTTTTTGATACTTCCATATAACAGCCATTCAGAGTAAAATGTCTTCTTTGATGAGATGATGAATTTAGACAGCACAATTACATCATTCATTGTCTACTTGGAAATTTCTGCAGTAAATTCCAAGCCATTTTCAGAAGATAAATGCTGTGAAGTACTCAATGCCATCATAATGCTGTGGATAGAAAATGGAAAGTACTCAAGAAGCCTGTCTCTCCCCAGAGTAATAATCTATTATCCCCAGGGAATAACAACTTGTTTTATAGACTCCCCTCAATGCCTTTGTGTGATAGTGGGGAAAGAATGTTTCTGTCCCCAGGTCACAGGAGCAACCTCCCTATCCATAGACATTCCCCTAATCATAAAATCCTCCAGGGAATTTTGAGCTCAGAAAACTCCCCCCACCCTCTTTTTCTTTTACTGCTAGTATAATGTGTTGACTGGCAACAAACAAACCTTCATTTAGGAGTCAGATGAAAGAAGAAAATAGAATAGGAGAAAAGAGGTAAATGTCCTCATAGATATTAAAGGGATAATTTCTGGGGATTTAAAATGTAAGATTGTTAAAGGCTCTGAATTACATCTTAGAATAACAAAGTATCATTGTAATCTTTAAATGTAAAATTATAATGAAAGTTTTAATATATACATTAGGCATATATTGACCATATTTATTAACTCATTTATTAACTCAATATATGAGTTAACTCATATATTAACTCATATATATAAAATAATATATATGTATATGTTATATACATAATATATATGTATATTCCAAATCATCTTTCAAAGAAGCATATGGATTTGAGAAGATACTAGGTGCATAGATAACTTTACCAAAGACTGACTCATGTAAAACCCTTTATAATATCCCATTAGGTTGATGTTGAATCATGGCATAAAATCAATGCATTAATAATCATGAATAATGGGTTATTAATGAAGCTTGGAAAACTATTTCTTAGATCACGTTCTTTTTGTTAAATGTATGGTTAACACTAGAGTTTGTAGAAATATTCCCTGACACATATTGCATTAGATTCTTCTAGTTTTGAAACTACTTCATGTAATTAAGAAACTAAAAAACTAAAAAAATTAAGAAACTTTGAGAGCTACATGAACTTTTTTGAGGCAGCTAAGGTAACTTAGCAAATGTATGTAACCAGAAAGTCACTGATTATGATTGCTTGTTAAAATTACTGATAATAGTCCCTGGGATAAATAATTATTAAATTTCATCATCACTGCATTCTCGATTTGAGTGGTTAACATCAGAGGCTAGAGAGGTAATCAGTCTTTTCTGCTGTATCCTGAATCTTTAGCCATAATTGTTTTCTAAATAGATGGTTATTGTTAAGTGTTAGTGTTTTGCCACGAAAAATGAATGAAGAGAGTGCAACCTGTTATTTAAATGAGGTTTATCAAAGAATATATCCAACTAGAGGGTTCTAAGATGATAGAGAGGCATTCAATCATGACTATCTCTATTCTTTCTCCTGGGCCTTTGATAAATCTTCATATCTCCTTAGCTCTGTGGAAGTTGGATAGCAATGACTTTTTAACAGCAGTGTCCTTTGCCAAGAATATACTTCATTAAGAATGTGTTTTTGGGCAAGTGTTTTTTGGTAGCAGCATGATTTGAGGCTGGGTTGTTCTTGTTTATGCAGAGAAAAACTGCTTTTGACACAGATTATCAGGAAAGTACCATTGGCAATTTGGACTTGAAGGTTTGAAAAATGGTATTTGTTCACGTTACACATACTTAAACTTATGGACAGATTTTTTGAATTCTTAATTGATTTTTGGAGCAATATGGTTTCTTCATACATTCAACTTTTGTAACAGTCTTAGACACAAGTTGCTGTTATCAGGGTTAGAAACCTATGTCACGTGGTTTTTCATAACTTTTTTAAAGGTGTCATATTCAGGAACCTTAAGAGGAAGCTGTTAGTTCAGGGTGGGTGGCTTGCTCTGTATAGGTTCTAGTAATTATCCTGAGAGTTACCTCAGAAATAGCTACCCTTATAAAGAGGGGTTAAGAGGAAATCTTAACAGTAAGACTTCCTGCAACAATTACAAAGATAGCATGCTTAAAATAAAACTAAATCAAAACATCCAAGGTGAAAGGATTATAAGAAAATTCACTTAATAGAAATATTTCTTCTGCTTAGGAAATAATCTCCTCGAAAGGGTTATGCTGGCCATTTTAGCACAAAATAAAGGCAGGGAATATTTTTGACTTTGATTATGTTCCCATTACTTAGCATAGTGCCTAGCACATAGGAGCTCAATAGGCGCTTGTTGATTGGGCTTGATGGTATCCCATAGGCAATCAACACAATTTTCCTCTTTCTCTTGTGGGTCCTACTTTTCTCTCAAGTTCCTAGACCACTTCTAACTCACAATCACCCCATGATTTGAACTCCTAGAGGAGAGAAACCAAGCTTAGGGTTGTCAGGAAGTAAACACCCTGACATTCTAGTGAATTCCTTATTTCTTCACAAGGTCTCCCACAGTCTATTCCAGGTTTGTACAGTTACCCTTTGTTTTGGACTCTTCCTAGAGGAAAAACATGTTTTAGGGTTCTGGTTATGCAGTTTCCTTCCTATTGACCTTCCATTCTCCAAATAGTTTATGGGGAAGCACGTATAAATATTCTGCTCTTCCATATTGTGGCCTTAGTTCCTTGTTGTTCCACCAGCTCTCAGGTTGGGAGAAGCATGTAGGTGATTCTCTTCTCTTTCTAAGAAGCAACTGAACTTGAGGCTACTCTTAAGGAACTCTCTAAAACTGGTGCTGTTCAAGAAATATCCTTTCTCTGGCTAGAAGGCTAGATTCTGGGATCACACTATATAGGAAGTAATAAAATATTTCCTTGTCTACACAGCAGGCTAAGGGACATTCTCTATGAACTCTCCTTTTTGGCCGCATGAACACGTTACTTCCCTGTGCTTATCTGTGTTACTCCAGAATTGCCATGGCTGCTGACATCCCATTTGAAGAAGCTTTCTTTCAGGAATTCTCCTCTGGGCTGAGTGAGTGAAAAAGCTGTCATCAAGCATAGACAACTCCCATATGCTTCTACTTCAAGTGTTATAAGGGAGAAATCTCTTCTTTTGCTTTTTTCCCTTTCCTCCCCACCCTGTACTCTGGAAAAAAAAGGGGGAAGGACAAGGTAAAGAGTGAAAAGAAGCCCTCCTTCCCCTCCCCCCCAAAAAAAGGCATATGTGGAAAGTGCTGTTGCCTCACTTTATAGGCTAATGGGGATGGTGGCTTCTCCCAACAGAATAAGTACTCCCAAGGGTCCAAGTCAACCAAATGATAGTAAGGGCATCCTAGTGACTAAAACTCAAGCAGGGGTTATCTTTTGTCTTCTCTATGAGGTATCTCAAATGGACATCTAAAGAGTACTCTAAGGAGAACACTTTGAAGAGAATAAAGTATGGAAAGTTAATGGTTTCATAAAAAGGTTCACCACCGTGTAAGCTCATTAAAATAATCAGAGAATTTTTCTTATCCGCATGTGCATACCATCTTGCTTATACATGCAATCATTTGAGGGGGAAGGAGAAAGTACTTATATCCAAAGAGAACAGTTAAAGATTTACCACAATAGTATATTAGCAGTGGCTTGAAGGAGGCTATGGATTTAAGTGGTGGAGAAGAGGACAGTAAATTCTGAGCATGAGGAAAGCCTGCTCTAAAAGTCATGGAACTGGGAGGTGACATACTGAGTTTGGAGAATAGTGGGGGGACATTTTGGCTTTTATACAAGGTTTATGAAAAGGTATGATATGCAGTAATTCTGGAATATAGGCTATAGCCAGATTGTTTTGAACATTAAATGTCAAATTGAGGAATCATAATTTTGTCTTAGAGGCAATAGGAAGTCATTGAAAGTTATTGAGCAGGATACCAATATACTCAGACTTTAGGAGAATTTTAGGAGTATATTTTTGGCATCTATTTTGACTAGGACTGCATATATAGATCTGGGAGTCATTCATAGAGAAAAAAATTAACTTATAGGAGCTAATGAGGTTAACAAGAGAATTGATATATATATATATAGAGAGAGAGAGAGAGAGAGAGAAAAGATGAGGGCTCAATACAGGGCTGAGCTAACCCACAGTTAGGGACTTGAAAATGGATTATTATCCACAATATTCCTCCCAGCCCCTGACTTTTGGCTGTGAAAGAGAGGAAAAAGAAATAATGTAATATAGTTTGAGAGAGTGGAAGGGTCAAGCCTAAGTTTTGGATTTTTTGTTTTTTGTTTTTTTGCTTTTTGGAGGGGGGAAGGCAGGGCAATTGGGGTTAAGTGACTTGCCCAAAGTCACATGGCTAGTTAATGTTAAATGTCTGAGGTTGGATTGAACTCAGGTCTTCCTGATTCCAGGGGCAGTACTCTATTCAATGCACCACCTAGCTGCCCCAAGCCTAAGTTTTTTTAAGGATAGAGAAACAATGTTCAATAATTTAGCGTGACAATTATTAAATTATGCATGAATGTATTTATTTCAATTGCTATAATTCAGTTCTTCTGAGACACAGAATCAAGAAATAGATCTTCTACGCAACTTCTATACAACCACAAAGAAAGAGGAGAAGCCACCATCATAAACTCTGAAAACTTGATCATCTAAGGCACACTTCACAATGGGAATTTCAGATGTGAATAAGTTTGGTGTCTTGAGAAATGATACACTTTATTATTATTATTTTTTTATTGTTACAATTTTTAAAGAGCACTTTTCACCTGGAAAAAAATTAGTGCAGCTCCAAGGATACCTAACTAGTAGTCAGGGCATGGCCTAGTCCTGGAAGAGTCTGATTTAAAGTAAGACATTAGAGTTTTATGTCACAAACCACCGATCAGTTCCTTTACTGAAATAAGTGAGTTTTTCATATTTAACTTCCACAAGAAATGTCTAGTCAGTTTAAAAACCTAATAGAAAATAAGCCACTATATGTTACATCATTTCCAGAAAACAATGACCTTTTTAGTTGAAGATGTGATGAATAGGAACACAAGCTAGTATTCTGACTATCCTGCATGAGGCACTCATACAGGTTTGCTAAAACTCAAGTTACACGCAGTAAGGGACATAAACATTTAGCAGAGGAAAAGTGTGATATTAATTTATAATAAAGCCCTTATGGGCTCATACTGCTTTTAGATTTTTAAGTAACTGCTTAGAACCAACAAGAACCAACAAAGAACTTGGATTTAAAAAAAATTAACTGAGGCAGAGATGTGATTATTTTTTAAACTAAAATGAATAGAGGCAGCTTGATAATATTATTTATTTTCTTTTTTTAACCAGCATCTTACTTCCTTTCAGATGATTGAGCAATCAAAGAATCTGCTTCCAAAAGTACAACAGAGCCTAGTTCTTCCAATTGCTAGCTTCACTCCTGTTCAGAATCAGAACAGCTCTTAGCTTTTTATAATCTCCTACTTTTTAGACATCATAAGATAATAAGATCTTAATATGCTCCTTTTTTCTTAAGTTTCATCTATAAAGGTATAGAAGTCTTTTTAAAGTGCTTTAATAAAACTGACAGCAATTACATATCTGTGTAAATATGTATTTCTTTCTACAAAGAAATTTCATATTGAATGTGAATAAGCAGCTACATGTTAGGCTACATATATAAGCAAGCTACAAAAATAGGAATTATTATAAATAAACACACACAAAACAAAACAGAGATACATGAAACCACTGAGAACATGGATAAAGGAAATACAAAAAGTTCATTAGAATCACAACAGCAACATGACACCCTAATGTGGGAGATAATTCAGAGGTTCTCCACTTAACATCCCAACTCTATCCCTCTTGCCATATGTGTTGGATCCCACATTAGTAGGAGAGAAAATTGCTCCAATATTGTTGTTGGATCGAACTAGAAAGTCAGCCAGGCGCTGTGTCACACATGTGGCCATGTTACATTTCCTTTTTTCCAGACGATGACTAACAATATAAAACAGAAGTTAAAAGTTAGAATAAAGGAATCAGGACTTCTGTGTTCAGCTTTCAGATCAGTCAGTAACTGACTAACTACCATATAGGTAAATAGAAGATGAAAGAAAACTATTCAAATAATCGACAATTTTTTCCATTTGTAAATTATTTTAGCTCTCACTTAAAAAAATTATATAGCAAGACATCTTGTAGGCATAGACTTTGGAGAGGGCATTGTAAAAATATAGCCATTGGTATTCCCCATGTCATTTACTAATCAAGATCACATTTCCCAACATTTTCTCTGTATGTCCATTAAAAACTGGTTCTAAATTTTTTGAAAAATGACTTTAACTTACATTCTTCAAAAACTTTTTCATTTGAACCTTACTTATAGCTTAAAATAGTCTCTGAAACATGTATGAAATGTCAAGTTAAAGGACAACATGGAATATCAAGCAAATTACTTGGCTTTTGTAAATTCCTCTGATGTCATTGGACGTAAGACATTAGAAATGCTAACTCTTGTAAAGTCTCATGAGGAATCAGATTTCCACCTACTCAGGCACTCTGACTTGTAATTTAGGAGTTATATTACTGTTAGCATAAATACATGAACGTTACTATCATCCTGTCACCTACTTGGCTGTTGAAAAAGAGTTATAGAGTATGCTTTTAATGGTTTTAATAATATGATTAGGTTAAATGTTGTATCTGAAATTTTTTTGTATCAGTCATATTAATATTTAGCATAAGGTCTCAAGTAACCTAGAAGAGCTATAAAACAATATTATAGCTTAGGCACATAATGCCAGCTGTTATAGATTGCTTACCTTGCAGCAGAACTTTTGTTTCTCTTTGACTTACATTCTTAACTTAGCTTTTTAAGAATTTGAACATGCTTTTTAAATGCTTCTGGAATAGATACAGAAATAAAAAACTATCACCCTCTCCCTGAAACATAAACTTGATTTCTGTAGGTCAATCACTAGAGTCATTAGAAAGGCTAACATGGAAATGTTTTGACTTTTACCATGTCCTTGAAATAAAATGGAGAGTTGAACTGTATACTTGTTTCACGTATATGAGCCATCAAGGGACATTTAGACAGAATAAACTACTTTTCTTTTGGAAGTGGTATTTTTGTGTCAGTCAATCTTTTTTATTCTTTTTTGTATGGAGTGCTAGAATTGGATTCAGGAATAACTGAGTTCAAATTCTGACTGAGACATTACTAGCTATATGACCCTGTGCACATCACTTTACCTCTTTGTGACTCAGACAACTCTCTTAAAGATTTATCTGTTGAGTCACAGATGGATGGAAATCTATATTTGATAGATGGAGCTCCACTAGTTGACACTGGAAGCTCCCACTAGCCAAAGAAAGCACAGGTGTTTTGCATATTTGCTTATTTCTATAAATCACACTCCTTTTGTAGAAATAGCTGGAGTATTTCCATGGGATTTAAAGGTTTAAGTTTGAGCTAAAGTATCTTGGCCCATCTTGGTCCTGGGGAACTGATAAAGTAATGTCTTCCTTTTCTCATGAGACATATAGAGACTACAGATTCAGAATGCCACATGCAGTTGTTCTGTCAGTAGGCTTTATTTACATGTGTTTTGATCACAACTATGCATTAAATGGCAGATTAGGGTTATATGTAGTCTTTAAGGTTTGGACTTTGAGAAAGAAATCTAGCCAGGAAAGCCCAAATTAAGTGAGGCTAGTGACTTTGCACAGCCCTCCCTCACTCAAATCAAAGTCAATTGCAAGTCACGTCATCACCCCCCTGATGTCATGGTCCTCTTTGAGAAGGAAGGACAAACCACAACTCCACATATGTATAGTCTTAAGGGGAAATGAATGATGTAAAAGTGAAAGGCACCAATAAAACTTAAAATAAAGTAACTTGTCCTACATCTATCTTTATCTGTCTATATCTAACCATCTCGTAGAAACAAGATAATTTTGATAGATCTTGTGATAAGGATAATGGCTGAAATTCAGGTGACATGATTTGGAAGTAAAGTGATGTATAGGTGTGTTTCTGACCTACATAAAGACAAAGTTCACCTAACAGGGTCCAGTTTCCAATGGACAAAGTCTGAAGTTCTGGTGAAAGGAGGGAGTTCCATCTGTAGTTGGCCATCATCAACCTCTGGAATGTTTTGCTCTGATATATGACCTTTCATCTAATCTTGCCAGGACCAGATGTGTACCTCACTTCTAGGACATTTCCAGAGTATGCTGCCATGTGTGTTCCTCAATGTCTTTATTAATCTCCTCTATAAGTTGTCTTTACCTATTAGAATGCAAATTCCTTTAGGTTAGGAATAATCTTATTTGCTGAATTTGAATCTCCAACATTTAGTACAATGTCTGGTATGTAGTAAGTGTTTAATAAATCTTATATCATTCATTCATTCATTCATTTACTCATCCATCCATCCATCCATCAATCCGTCCATCCATTTACCTTGACCATTATAAAGCATATAATTCAGACTCTATCTTATTGCTTAATTTACCTTCCAATACTGGTCAAATTATGAATATAATTCCCTACTTTGCTTTCCTGGTGTAGATATAGCTATAGTATAGTTTTGTTTCTGAGGACTAAAACCTTAGGAAGTAATTTTAAATTCTGAGGCCACTAAGACCTTTCTTTCTAACAGGAACAAGCTTATCTACTATCCTGAGGCTTGGGGGTAAGAACAATTTGTTATAAATACTTTGAATAGGCAATTTTAAAGGCATCTGAGATAGCTGTAGATTAAATGACTATTAGAAAATTTCAAAATGAGATATGTCCTGAGATAAGCTTCTGCAGGAGGAAAAGAAATCAATTTTATAGGTAAAATTCCAAGAGATATTGGCCAAGTGGAGAAATGAATATAAAAGCTATTACTTTAAAAGTATTTAACTTTATTTAGAATATGAACTTGAGAATAAATCAATTATCAAGATTTTATTAAGTGCCTACTATTTTCCAGGCATAATACTAGATGCTGTGAATATAAAGATAAAAACAAAATAGTCCTTGTCCTTAGGGAGCTAATATTCCATTGAGAAAGAAGGAATGTAAGCTGTTTATTTTCAACTTATCAAAACTAGAGCCATATTTAACAAAAGATAAAATTAACTTTAAGAAGAAACAATATGGTTTGTTAAGCATTGGTTCCTTGCCATAGAACTGTCTTGCCTGTGAAGACATTTCAGGTGAACATATAGTTTCTGTTTCAGTAAGGTGAACACATAACTCACTACCATCACATGAAGATGTTCAAGAAATCCTACTAGAGTTCATTTCACCACCATTTTTAAATATGCAAGGTTGTAGATCAACTAGACCTGTATATTTGTCTATCTGGCTACCCACTAATGGTGAACTATCACTGGAGCATATGAATTTAAGTTATAAGATGTAAGTGACTTGAAAGAAAAAAATAGTCTTGGCTATTTTAATCTGAAATATTGATGAGCATCTAACTATAAAGATCTCTAAAATCTCTCCATCCCAAAGGTTGAGTCCATTTTCTTTGCTGTAGTACTTTTTTATCTTCAACTTGTCCTATCTAAGGGTAAGTACAACTAAAACATATTATTTCATGTTCAGAGGTTAAGTAGCTAGAATATGGACAAGGGTGTGCATAGAAGGCTCATGAGCTACTTTGTCACCCCCAAAGTTTTAATTGAACCACTTACATGTTGTTTGAAGATTGAAATAAAGCAGTAAAACACAACCCACACCGAATCATAAAATATCAGGACTGGAAGGGCTTTAGAAATTTTCTAGTCCAAACCCTCATTTTATAGATTACAACTGTGAAACACAAAAGAAGTTAAATAAATCATTCAAGTGGATATTGTTAAATAGCAGAATTGGGATTTGAAATCAAATCTCCTGTTTCCCAAACTAGTGTAAGTTATAGATTGGGCAAATACACAGTGCAAGTCCTTACCCCTTATACGTCTCAAATGTAGCTGTTTTTCATGTCCTTATAGCTGTACCATATCAATGGTCTAAATCGTAAATTTTAATGAATGGAAAAATAAAAAAGTGAAAATGATTGGCTTTCTGAAAGAAGTCTAATCACTTGCTATTGGGTTTGACTTTTAAAAAGTTGACTGGTATTGTCTAGGCTTTAAATAAAATTTAAATAAAATCTTGTTGCACAATTAAAAAAACAGTACGATTCAACCCTTGTCCTTTAATCAGAGCATTGTGGTTTCAAGCACAATTCTAGAACTTTTTAAAAAACAAAACCTAAATACTAGGTGGCAATTGAAAGTCAAGAGATTGTGAAATTAGTACCCAAATTATTTGAGAACAAAGAATTCTTGTGAATAGGTAACTAACTATCCCATCTCCAAGTGAGAGCTATAGAATAAACAGGCAAAGCTATGTAGAGACATGTTTCATAAATGTTCTCAGTAAATGTCTACTTTCTAATGAAATAAATGATTCAAGATATAGACAAAAATACTAGATAATACTGCTAATTTTCCTGTCATCATGCCACTGTGTTGCCAGCTTAAGAGGAACTTCATGTCAGTTTTAGAGTTATTTTTATCTGTGAAAAAAAATTGAGAACTAGTCATAGTTCTGAGAGCACCCTGTAAACCAGGTAAGTTACAGCATGACAAGTGAATATATCAATTCCTTCTGCCTGATATACCATATAAGTGATGTAGAAATGCTTATACGTATTGGGAAAAAAGGAAGTGTTAGTTCTATATACCAAGTATTATATTATCAAAGCACTGAATTCTTTACAAAAGTAAATTTGATTGTGCCCTATTTTGTAAAGTGTGTTAAGTCCAACTCTTTAGAACTATGTAAAGGCAAAGTAAATTTAAACCCAAATATTCTTGATGTAATTTTATGACACCTTGTCTCCATGGATCTGTGATATAAAGGGAGAATTATATTTTTCAAATTAAAAAAATAACCCTTTGGAAAAAAAAAAACCCGTAATTTGCAGCTGTCATTTGGACTTGAGGCTTAGTCTTGAAAATAATATTTAAGTAATAACACACCTTTAAAAATATGTATCATGTCATGGAATAATAGGAATAGGTGTAATTTAAAATTAGTCCTTAACTACATAGTGTTCTAGCCAACTCTCTATGACTCTAAGTTGCAGAGAGGGGTGTCAATCTCCTTTTGGTAGAGGGAATTTCCTCACTAGGGAGTTTCTATATCAGTGAAATCACAAATATAATTTCTATTTTCAAGAAGTATTGAAGTGAATTTTGTGTATTAAAGAGTAATAATATAGATTAATTTTTGATACAATTGAAATTACCCCCCCCTCCCAAACATAGCTCATCTGGTACCAACAACTAGCTTTCTAAATTTGCTTTTCAAATTTAACTGCTTAAAAATGAAACTTGTCTCTTGGATATGTCTGTACATTTTTCTTCCCAGGACTAGATTTACATGTTTTGACAGTTACCTAAATCCCTTCAACATAACTTAACAAGTAAAATATCTGACACAAAATATGTGAAATATTTAGTTATTCCCCAGTTCAAAATTTATCCATCTCAGGTCTTTGCTTTTTGAATGAGTAATATAAGAGAAGTTAAAGGAATACCTTTTGGTTTTTCCTGCTTCTTGTTCAGGCACTGTTCCACTAAGTTCCAACAGTGTATTTCTTGACAGAATTGGCAAAATCCATTCTTGTCTGTCAGAAGTTCCATCCGAGAGATCACCAGCCACTGACATTAATCTTTAAAGAACACAGAATACAAAGCGCATTTGAACAGCTTTTGGTACTGTTCTTAGGCAAGATTTATCATTCCCAACCCAATGGCAGTATTATATAATGGATATCTCAAGCTTTAAAAAATAAGTACTAGAAAGTTACTAACCTATCAATAGGGGTAGCCTCCAGATAGCTTAAGGCAACAGAGAGCACAATTAGGACAACTGGCAGTTTTAGATTGCACATTGCTTCTTCCCGTATCTTCTGGAAAGAATGATTTAGAACAGAAATTAAGTATTTCTTGCAGCTCTGATGCCAGTAACATCTCAAATCACAAACTGTCTTTAAAAAAATTCAATCAAACTTTATAGTTAAGAAGAGTCACAATCCCAGTTGCTATATTCCTTCAATTCATGAAATTAATTTTTTTCTTATCTCCCTTCTTTGCTTTTCCAAACTATCTTTGAGCATTTGAAATTGTAGTTCATCTTCCTTTTAGTTTCCCTATGAATAAATGACAAAAGTACCACCCCATTTGTCCAAACGCCCCAAACAAGTACATGCTTTAAATATAGAAAATAGGAAACTCTTTACCTTTTACTGCTTAAGGGACTGAAGAAATCAGAAAAGCTCTATATTATTATAGTTATTATTTTTGCTGGCAAGAAAGGTACACGAAATAATTCCAAGCTTGCATCCACTTCTGGAGTAATCCCCCCACCCCTTTGCTAGCTAGTAATACTGCTTTTATATACCCTTCACACCTTTCTAAGCTCTGACATCAGGCAGCACAAAGAGGCTGTCATTAATTTCCATCCCTATAGATAGAATGTGCCTCGTAGAGAGCAGAGGAAGGTGGATCGTTATTACATTAACACATCAATAAATATTAACATAGCAGATACAGGATGTTTTGTGCAGGTAATGTTGTGTCATACACATAAAGAACTTTTCATTTGACATCTTGCTAAAACAGTAGACTAATTTCTTGTAGGAATTTTCAAGGATTCAGTGAGGTATCATATCATTGGTATGGAAATAATGAATTAGTGAAATATTAATACAAGCAACTTAAGCTCAACTTTACTACCCAACAACATTCTGCCTAAAGACCCAAGTGAAGACAGAACAGAGTAGTGAGAAATCATGAAGATATATGTCAAATAAAAATACCAAGTCTCCCAGGGAAGAGATTAAGACACAAGTGGACAACTGTTAAAATGTAAATAAAAGAGAAATCTTTTCTATGTAACTCTAAAAATAATTTATAGTGACTTCTCCCAATGACAATTT
>CM053585.1:414582209-414626291 GCA_028646515.1 Pseudochirops corinnae | reverse complement strand
GGGGATCCACTGGGATGGCTGTTTTGGGGTGGTGGGTAGGGGAAAGATGCGAAGAAAATATGTAACTCAAAATCTTGTGGAAATGAATGATGCAAACTAAAATAAAATAAAAAAAAAGAATCTTAAACTCTTAACAATCATATGAACCATTGTTTCAAATCACAAACAAAAAATTCAAATCAAACAACTGAAATTTCACCTTCCTTTTTTTTTTAAACAGAGATTGATTTGTTGTTTCATTGAATTCTAGACTTTAGAAAGTGGTAAAGAAAATGTTAATAATTCAGATTAAACTTAAAAGTGTGTCATTTATACAGTTTTGTTTTACTAGTATGCTCCTGATTTAATCTCAGGTCTTTCACTCATTTATAAAAATTTAACCATTTTGTCCACCTTCAGGATAATCCACTGAATATTAAACATTAAGGAACAACTTCAGTTTATCCTAGGACTGATTCTAATCTGAATTTCATCTAACATAAAGAGGTGAATAATGAAGTAATAAAAATAACCATAACAATGTTTTCCATCATTTGCCCTTTCTTCACAGTTCTGAGATATTTAGAGTTAGTATTATTATGTCCATTTTACAGCTGAAGAAACTGAGGCTCAGAGCTTAAAATATTCACTCATGGTCATTATGTGTGCCTGAGGCTATCATCCTGTTTCTCTCCATTATTGATGATGTGTAGAAAAATAGAGAGAAATTTACTTTACCTTAGGAAATGAAGATATTCATTTACTTTGAACCTCCATAATTATTGACAAGAAAATGAGATTTCACCTTTCATCTAGAAAACTGGAAAAGATGACCAAAGATGGAAATATTCAGTACTAAAGGGTATTTGAGAAGAAAGGCACACTAATATACTACTGGTCAAGCTTTAAATTGCTTCAAGTATTCTTGAGAATACTTGAGAGAAATACTTGAGAGAAATTTGGAATTATGTTTTTAAGAAAATGATTAGAGTACACATACTTTTTGATCCACAGATTCTACTGAAATATCACCTCATGGAGATAAAATCCAGAAAAGAATGCCATATAAATTAAAATATTCTTAGCAGTTGTTAGAGGTAATTCTAAAACTAGCATTCTCTTAGTTCCAGTTCTTTGCTTTGTTTCTTCTTCCTTTAGATATCTAAAACCATATTTGTTTCACAGAAAGAATTTGTGAGCATCCTTTCTTTGTTTATTTTTGTAATCAGCTTATATAACGGGAATTAGTTGTTCTTTTGCTGTTTGAATTCTTTTCTGCAACTGTGTGGTCCCGGGTTTAAAAAAATTTTGTGTCTTGTACAAATTTTATTTCTTAGAAAGAGTTATTTAAAAATTCTGTTCCTTATTCTGTTAATCTGTTTTTTAAATTTGCACATATTTATACATTTCATTTAAATAATTGGTTTTGTTGTTATATAATTGGGCAAATATAATAATTTTCTTTATTTCTTCATTTGTTGTGATTTCTTATTTTTCATTTTTAATTCTGGCAAACAGGTTCTCCCATCTTTAAAAATGAGTCTAATTAATCAATTATTCCCCCTGTCCCTCCAAAACCTGCTTCTTCTCTCATTTACCAATTCATATTTACATTTAATTTTGTTAATTTTTTCTTTGATTTTCATGATTTCTATTTTGGGGTTGAGTTGAATTTTAATGTTTGCTGGTTTTCTGATTTTTTTTTAATTGCATGCACAATTAATGTTATTTCTTTTTTTATTTGATGCATGTATTTAGTGACATGAAATTTTCCTTTAGTTCTTTGACTTTATCCCATAAATTTTGTTATGTTGCCTTGGTTTTGCCATTTTATTTAATGAAATATTTTATTATTTGTATGATTTGTCATCTGATCCATGAATTCTTCAGGGATTAAGTTATTAATCTTGAATGATTTTTTATCCTTTCTCCAAAAGCCCTTTATCAAAGATAATTTTATTGCATTGTGATCATTAAAGGATATATTTAATATTTTTGATTTTCTGCTTTGGTTTGTGAGGTTTTTACACCCTGGTAAATTTCATAATTACACCCGAGTCAAATTTTGTATAGGTGCACTATACAGCTGAGCAATATGTACATTCCTTTCTGCTATCATTTAACAATTGCCAGACAGATATCTAACTTTCCTAAAAGTCTATTCATATATTTCATTGTATTATTTTTTATTTAGGTTTGTTTAGGTCTGAGCAGAGGTAAATTGAGATGACCAGGTATTCTAGTTTTCTATTTCTTCCTGTACAACAGTTAACCTTTTCTTCAAGTGTTAGTTGTTAATGTTAATTGACTCTCCACAGTGCCTTTATGTATAATGCAGTTTCCCTGTTTATCTCTTTTAATCAGCTAATTTTGCTGTCATATGAGACCATGATTACTACCCCTTATTTTTGAGTTCACCTAAAGAATAAATAATTTTTGGTAGAGTCCTTTATTTTTACTCTGTATGAATATTTTTGGTTTGAGTGTTGTTTGAAAAAATGGAATTGATTATGCTATTTAATCCATTCTGCTACTTTTCTCCATTTTATGGATTATGAATTCATCCTATTCACATTCAGTTATGATTGTTAATGGTGTATTTCTTTTAATTGTATCTAATTTTTCTTCTCTTACCCTTGCCTAAATCTGCCTGTATTCAAAGAAGAGGATAGTATTGGGAGAGGAGTGTGTTCAACATGAGTGATCTTTAAATCATCAGTTTTTATTACACTATTCCTCCTTTTTCCCTCTTACCAAATACCTAATCACCAATTCTTTCTTTTTCTTTCCTTCCTTTTATTTACTATCTCTTCATGCTCTGATCTCCAAAGATGAAATTTTTGCTTATGACTATTCTCTCTTTGAATATGCTCTCCCTCTTAATCTTCCTTTCCTTTTCCTCTGACTTCATTGGCTTCCCTGTTGAATTTAATGAATTTCTTCACCAAATTCTGTGTGTATATGAGTGCTATGTTGTATGTGTTCCATTCTCCTTTGTCTGGTTTAGATGAAATTGAGGTTCATGAGCAGTCTTCTGACTTCATCTGTGTCTTATAATTGTCTTTTTCTATATGCTTATATATAAGAAAATAAATTCCATTCCTTTCCTCTCTCTTTATTATTTTATTCCTTTTTCTTTTTGTAACAGCCTCTGGCAAAGTGCTGGCTGGCCACAAAACCTCCTGAGTGTAAAGCCAGAGGACTGCTGCTGTGAACATCTTTCAAGGTTCTGATTACATAGTATCGCAAACCCTTTATTTATTCAATAACAAATAAGAGCAAAACATTCACAGAAAATCAAGGTACAGCATTCACAATGTTAGAACTTATCACAGAAAATCAAAATACAGCATTCACTATGTCACAACTCAACAACTTATCACTAAAATGGCCACATAGTTTTCACCAAAGTGGTCACATAGTTTTAAACAAAGTACATTCATTTAGTCAATCACAAAATCCTTAATTCAATCACAAAGTACAAAAGTCAAAGTTCTCCACTCCTAGGTCACAGTAAATCATAATCTTCTCAGTCAGTACACAGTATCCAAGTAAAGTCTTCTTTCAGCTTGACTCAAGGCTGGCTCTCAGCTTCCATGGTTCCTCTTCCATGGTCCCAGCTCCAACTGCCACTTGGGTTCAAAGGCAGGGAGCTCCCAGTTCCTTGTCCAACTCTTTGTCCAATTCTTCATCCAGTTCCCATTCTATATGGAAACTCACAGTGTCCAGTCCACCTCAAGCAATCACAGTTCCTGTTTCTGGAAAGACAAAGCTTGACAGAGCCACAATAATATTCATCCACATTGCCAGCAATCAATTCACTATCTGCCTGTGAAATCAACTGAGACCCACCAACAAGGTCTGAAAACTCAACACAAATCATCAACACAGAAATCAACACAGACCCACAAAGTCCAAGAGGTCAGCACAAATCATCAGTAAAGTCCCAGGACCTCCAAAACCCTCCTCCAGGAATTCTATAAACATACAAGACGAAAATCCTCTTTTGGGGCTTCCAGTAAGGAACCAGGGCTTCTGTACAAAGTATCACAAACAAACATCAACACAGACAGAACAGACAAACAGAGCACCAGTATACCACAAGTTTTCTCCTTCTTGACTCTGCCACCACAAGAGTCCTCTTTTCAATTCCACTGTCTCTAGCCTGGACCTCTCCATATATAGGGTCATTAGCTCCTCCCCTTTCTGTTTCAGGAGTTCATGAGTTCTAGGGTTCACAAGTTGTGGGGTTCACATGTTCTGTTTCTTAACAGACTTGATACAAGGCTCAAAAGAAACTTGAACTGGGACAAGGTGTTAATTCAATAGCTGAAACAAGGTCTGAACTACTTCTCTGCTTGCCATTACACTGAGATATATAGTTCTTCTTGATTTTGGAGAAGAGAAAATTAAAAAGATATCAGCTCTCTGATAAAGAATGGTAGTGGGTGAAGACGTTTTGTTTTTCTTTTTTGTTGTTGCTTTTCCACTCAAGACAAAGGCAAGGCTCTGGGAAGGGTGAGCTCTTGAAGAGAAGAAGGAAGAGATAATAGTCATCCCAATGCAACTTTTGGACGTCAGAGCAGCTACTGATGCTGACCACACCTGCATTGTCCTTCTGTAAGACCACGAGAGAAGACCTCCATCTGAATGAACAAGGAAGAAGGTATACATATGTGTATGAATTTGTGTTTGTGTGTGTGTGTGACTGCGTGTATATTTTATCTTTGGTGCTAACTAGCCCAAAAGCTCTGAGGGGACCAAGTCCCCTGAGAGGAATGATGGGTAGGTCCTATGCTGCCCCAGCCTTACTACTGTTTTGTTTTCCTAAATTTATTCTGTTATATCTTTGTCAAATTTAATATTATTTCTCACAAACACCTATGATCAACCATGTCCTTATGCTTCCATGTGTCCTTCTGTTTGTGGCAGGAAAGCACAATGGGAGCCACATAGAAGGGATTATTCCTAGCACTGGGCTGGGGGATCTCCACCCTCAGCCCATTGTTAGAGAATTTTACTCTCTAACTGGGAGCATAAGCACAAGCTACACATCTCATAATTAATCTTCTCAGGGCAAAATCACCATGAATTTGGGCCTTACTGTATAAATCTATCTCATAAATTCTAGTCAAGATTATAGTTTCCTTTTCTTTTTTTCTCTCAGTGTCATCAGAACATAATAGAACTACTGGGTTCTCTGCCTTACTTAATCCCTCTATGACCTATGATACCATTTGTGTCCTGAAGGGACACATGTTTCTTTTCATTATTACAACATCATATTTCATCATCATTTATCATCATATTTCAGCTGCTCAATATGTTTTCCTTACTGCGTTTCTCTTGACTGCTGTATTTGTATTTCCAAGGGTAGATACTTTGTCTGATCTCTTTATTAGGAATGATTAGAAATCTATTTTATGGAAATCCATTTTTTTTTCACTGTAAGATTATACTCAAGTTTGCTGGATGTTATTCTTTAGTGGCAAATCTTTTTCTTTTGCCTTTTAAAATAATGTATTCCAAACTGTCTTTTATTATAATTTTTATAGTGGTAGCTGCCAGATTTTATGTGATTGTAATTATGATCATGAATTTATGTGGTTTTCTGCCCCTCTCTCACCTTGTAGCTTCCTTAACCAGAGTCATGGGTAGTCTTTCATTCCTCCAAGATCTCCTAAGTTGGAGTGTTACTTCTTCTGACTCTTCTTGAGTTTTCATGGTCCTCACTACGGGGGTTTCTGACGTGACACTCTCCTCTTTGTCTCTGTCTCTCTTTGTCTTTTCCTGTGTCTCTGTCTTTCTCTGTCTGCCTGTCTGCCTCTGTCTTTCTTAGTCTCTGTCTCTCTGTGTGTCTGTGTTTGTGTCTGTGTCTCTCTCTGTCTCTGTTTCTGTCTTTTCTCTGTCAGGGCACTGGGTGATCCCTGTATTCCCTGGGAAGTCTCCCTTTTTGTGGCATTGTGAAAGTTTGATATTTACCTGTGCAATACTTGTTCAGAAGAAATAACTTTATAGTTTCTTTTGGGCTCTTTTTGTCATAATTCAGTCTGATATTCTTTTTAGGTCATTGCTGAAGTAAAAGTAGAAGAGTTAGGCGTCCGTATCACCTATCTAGCTCTCTTAAGTCTCCTTTCTATGAATTCTTAAATTCTTAATTCCATCAAATTCTTCAAAGACTTTTTTTCTTTTACATCTTATTATTTAATTGGGGAATTAAATTTTTTTTCTGTTCCTAGTTTTTTTAGTTGGATGCCCAACTCATTGAGCAAAAGACCTCTCCCCCCTCCCCACCCCAAGTAGCCAGATTACATTGCAAACTTCAAAAAGATTTATGCTGTAGGCAAAACAATTATAAGGATCTTGAAGGATTGATTTACAATTTTTCTTGAAGAGAAGATAAAAAAATGTGAAGAGAAAAATAAGACTTTATTGATATCAAAAAAGAGGGAGTAGGGAATCAAGAGAATATCAACAATTTTGAAGAGCATCAATTAATTACATGCTTGCTTTCACTTCTATATAAAATTTTTCTGAGAATTACCTATATGTGCATTAAAACAGTCTTGATAAAGACACTTTTAGTAAGGAATAGTCAAGCTTCTATAAGCAATACTCCAAAACAGAAGATCACACTATGCTTAGTGTTTGTTGACCATTTAGAAATAACTTTCGATTTGGTAGAACAAAATGCAGCTTTAGTCTCCCAACAAAATTTTTCTTATCCATACATCAAAATTATTTCAGATTTCACTAAAAACAGAATAACAGAAATGATCTTGTTTAATGAGTTGGACCTGGCATTAAACAAAAGAAAGAGAATGTGCTGGATTGCCTTTGGGAAATTTCAAATTGCCTTAATGAAATCTCTCTTCTTCCAGGAACAAAGCTCCATCCAGTTAACACCAATATCCCACTAATGTTTTCATATCATGTCAACAACATAGTCTTTGAAAAATCAAAAACTTATCAGTCACATAAAAGGCAAAAGAAGAGTTTGTGGCACATGAGTAAGCTGCAACATATAGCAAATAAGGAACTTTGAAGAGGAGTAAGAGTAAAGGAAATTATTAGGGAAATTTATTTAAAAAAGATGAATTTACAAATTACATCTTAAGAACAAAGGATAATGGGTAGATAGCTTGCAAGTTTAAAACAAGATGAGGAAAACTTCTAGCATGTGGAAGAATTTTTTTGTGGCATACTCATGGGAAGACTTGAGCAAAAGTCCAAAAGAACAAGGTAGTAGTTTTAATAACCATAAGGTGCCCATAATTTAGATAGGTAAATGAAGTACTTGGTGTTGAGTTTGATTTTTAAAAATACAACATTAATTTAAATTTTTTTGAGTTCTACATTCTCTTCCTTTCTCTAACCCTCCTGTACCCATTAAGAAGGCAAGTAATATGATACCAATTATAATATGAAATCTTGCAAAGTGTATTTTCATATTAGTTATGTTGAAAAAAAAACAGGAAAAATAAAGTAAAAGAAAATGTTTCAATCTGCACCTAGAGTTCTTTCTTTGGAGGTAGATAGTAATTTTTTTTTTTTTTAATCAGGAGTCTTTTGGAATTGTCTTGGATCATTCTACTGTTCAGGGTAGCTAAGTCTTTCCAGTTGATCATCATTACAATATTGCTGTTACTATGCACAATGTTATCATTGTTTTTCTCACTTCAGTTTTCCTCAGTTCATATAAATCTTCTTGTTTTTTCTGAAACCATACTGCTAATCATTTCTTCTAGTACAAAAGTATTTCTTCACAATCTTATACAACTTGTTTAGTCATTCCTTAGTTGATCAGCAGCTCTTCAATTTCTAGTTCTTTGACACTACAAAACGAGCTGCTGCAAATATTTTTTGTACATATAGGCCTCCCCCCCTTTTTTGCATCTTTTTGTGATATAAACCTAGTAGTGATATTGCTGGGTCAAAGGGCATGTACAGTTTTATAGCTCTTTGCAGAAAATTTTAAATTATTCTCCAGAATGGTTGGACCATTTCACAATTTCTCCAACAATTCTTTAGGATACCTTATTTTTTCATATCCCTTCCAACATTTGTCATTTTCCTTTTCCGTAATGTTAGTCAATCTGATAGGTGTGAGGTGGTATCCCAGAGTTGTTTTAATTCTCATTGTTGTAATTATTAGTGATTTAGAGTCTTTTTCATATGATTATCGATAGTTTTGATTTCTTCTTCTGAGAACTGCCTGTTCATTTTGACCATTTATCTAATAAGAAATGTCTCTTTCAAAATAAATATAAATTTAGCTTGATTTCCTTATATATTTGCCAAATGAGACCCTTAGCAGAGAAACTTTCTGTAAAAAATTTCCTCCTAGTTTACTGATTTCTTTTTTTTTCACAAGTGAATTTTTTTGTTTATTTTTCGTTTTCAACATTCATTTCCACAAGATTTTGAGTTACAAATTTTCTCCCCATCTTTCCCCTACTCCCAACATAGCGATCCTACTGAATACCCCTTCCCCTGATCTTCTCTCTCTTATATCCTCCCTTATCCCTACTCTGACTTTCTAGTAGGGCAAGATGGATTTCTATAGCCCAGTGCCTGTATATCTTATTTCCCAGTTGCATATAATATAATAATAATAATATATTTTGACATTTGATTTTAAAACTTTGATTTCCAGATTCTTTCCCTTCTTCCCTTGTCACCCACCTCAACTGGGAAGATAAACAATTCAATATAGGTTGTACATGTGTAGTTATGCGAAATATTTCCATAGTAGACATATTGTGAAAGACTGGGTATATACCCTCCATCCTAGCTTGCCCCCCACTTATTCTGTTATCTACTTTGACTCTGTCCCTTTTCAAAAGTGTGTGCTTCTAACTACTCTCCCCCCCATCTGCCTTCCTATCAGCTCCCCTTTTATCTCCTTCCCCCCTACTTTCCTGTAGGATAAGATACCCAATTTAGTGTGTATGTTATTCCCTCCTTAAGCCAATGAGAGTAAGGTTGACCCATTCCCCTTTGCCTTCCTGTTCTTCCTCTCCATTGTGACAGTTTTCTCTTGCCTTTTTTATATGAGATAATTTACCCTATTCTGTCTCTCCCTATTTCCTCTCATTATATTCCTCTCTCACCTCTTAATTTTATTTTTTAGATATCATCCTTCCTATTCAAATGATCCTGTGCCTTCTGTCTATGTATACATGTACACATATATATATATACACATACTCATATATGTATTTATATGCATATATACCCTTCTATATAGACAAATATATGTATGTGTATGTATATGTATGTATATATATATACATATATAGACATACATATATATATATTCCTTTCCAACTTACTCATACTGAGAAAAGTCTCATGAGTTACAATTATTGTTTTTCCATGTAGGAATGTAGATAGCTCAACTTTAATAATTTCCTTATGATTTTTTTTTCTCTGTTTACCTTCCCATCCTTCTCTTGCGTCTTGTATTTGAACATCAAATTTTGTATTCAACTCTGTTTTTTATTCCATCAAGAATGCTTCAAAGTTTTCTATTTCATTGAATGACCAAATTTTCCCTTGAAACATTATACTCAGTTTTGCTGGGTAGGTGATTCTTGGTTTTAATCCTAGCTCCTTTGACTTCTGGAATATCATATTCCAAGCCTTTCAATCCCTTAATGTAGAAGCTGCTATATCCTGTGTTATCCTGATTGTGTTTCCACAATATTAAAATTGTTTCTCCTTGGCAGCTTGTAATATGCTCTCCTTGATCTGGGAACTCTGGAATCTGGCTATAATATTCCTAGGAGTTTTCTTTTTGGGATCTTTTTCAAGAGGTGATCAGTGAATTCTTTCAAGTTCATTTTGCCCTCTGGTTCTAAAATATCAGGGCAATTTTCCTTGAGAATTTCTTGAAGGATGATTTCTAGGTTCTTTTCTTGATCATGGCTTTCTGGTATTCCAATAATTTTTAAATTGTCTCTCCTGGATCTATTTTACAGGTCAGTGGTTTTTCCAATGAGATATTTCACATTGCCTTCTATTTTTTTTTCATTTGTTTGGATCTGTTTAATAGTATCTTGATTCCTCATAAAGTTATTAGCTTCCATTTGTTATAATCTAATTTCGTAGGATTTATTCTCTTCAGTGAGCTTTTGAAATTTCTTTTCCATCTGGCAAATTCAGCTTTTTAAGGCATTCTTCTCCTCATTGGCTTTTTGGGCCTCCTTTGCTATTTGAGTTAATCTATTTTTTAAGGTGTTATTTTCTTCAATCAGGTTGTTGACTCTCTTTTCACGATTTTTTTTGCATCATTTTCATTTCTCTTCCTACTTTTTCCCCTACTTCTCTTACTTGCTTTTCAAAATCCTTCTTGAGCTGCTCCATGGCATGTAAGCAGCTCATATTTTTCTTGGAAGCTTTTGATGTGGGAGCTATGACTTCATTGTTTCTCTGCCATTCCATGTTTTGATTCTTTCTGTCCCCCCAAAAGGAATCTAAGTTTGATTGCTCTGCTTGCTTTGCTTCCTCTGCTTGCTCATGTTGCCAGTCAATTACTTGACTTTTGAACTCTTTGCCACAGTAGAACTCTGCTTCCATAGAGGAGAGATTTATCCCAAATTGCTGCGGCTTTTGCAGCTGCCAGAGCTATTAGAAGGGTGCCTTCTCTGCAGCCCCCACAAGCTTTGGCCCACTGGCCACACACCCAGGACTGCCACTCAAGATAGCAATTCAGATCCAAGCAGGTTAAAGCAAAAGCAATTACCCTCTGAATGGTTTATTGGTCCCTCTAGGATCTGCAGGCCAGGAACTCTGGAGGCAGATGCATGGGGCAGTAGCTTCATCCACTGTGACTCCACCACCTCTCACCCTGGGGACAAGGGCCAGACAAAGCCCTTCCTTTCCAACAGAGTTTCTGACTGACCTTTTACTTGCTCTTTGGCATTTATGGGTTGAGAAGTCTGGAAACTACCACAGCTGCTGGTGACTCACTCTCCTGAAATCTGATCTGGCTACTGCTAGTTGGGCCAAAACCATGTGGCTTGCATGGGACTGTGCTCTGCTTCCAGTGTGCTGCAATAGACCTTTCCTGCTGGCCTGCTGGGCTGTCTTCAGTGGGAAATTTGTTTCTCTCTGTCACTTTGTGGGTTCTGTAGCTCTAAAATTTGTTAAGAGTAATGTTTCATAGGTATTTTCCGTTTCCTGATTTCTTTCTAATTTTGGCTGCATTGGTTTAGTTTGTACAAACTCCTTTTAATTTTATATAATCAAAATTATTCATTTTAGCTGTCATGACCCACTTTATATTTTGTTTGATCATAATCTCTTCTCTTATCCGTGGATAAATCAAGTAAAATGTCCACAGTCCCTAATTTGCTCATGATATCACCCTTTATGTCTAAATGATACCCACACACTTTTACCTTAACTGGGTATATACTGTAAATATTAGTCTATGCCTAGTTCCTACTGGAGTGCTTTCCAATTTTCCCAGCACTCTTTGTTAAACAGTAAGGCTAATATAACTTAATAACTCCAGTAGAATATCTAGAAAGCCTACTTTGTGGTCATTGGATGAGATTCTCACATTTAGAGTACCAACAACCAACTTATAATTTGCTCTGTGATTCTTAGTATTTTTGTCTCCCTTTCTGCCTCTCTATCAATCTATCCTTGCCACTCACACTGTCAATTCAGGAGGCCATACAAGACCGAGAGACATTGACATTTTTCTTTATTTCATGTATAATTGGGGCTCATGCCTTGTTTATTTTCATGACTCTCCTCATGGATGGAGAAATTGATGGAGAGTTGGAGAATTGTCCAGAACTGGGGATAGGAAAGATCCTTTTTCTTTTGGCTTTTGGCATGAATGGTCCAAGAGGTCTCTAGTTTTTCTTGGGGAGGCCCCTAGAGGGAAAGATTTTGGGAAGAAGTAAAAATGTCAATGTACCAGTTTCTCTACTTTATTCCAAAGTCAAAATTCATTCTCTTCAGGGGCACCTCCTTGAAGTAATTCTGGAACTGAATGTACCTCTTATTGTAAATCATAAATAGGAGAATCTCTCTTTTCCCAAGATCTCAACAACTCCATGCCTCATACAGGCATGGAGCATTGAGTAATCATTTCCCCCATCAAAGATGAGAGTCTTATGCCAGTGTTCCAGGCTAGAATTCCAGGTTATATATGGGTTGCCATTCTACCTACTGATAAGGAGCCTCAAGCTTGTTATTGGAATACAGAATCTGTTTGTAACTGTACTGAATTCTGAACTTTTCCAGATTAATAGAACCTGTGAAAACTTGTACTCAACTGGCATTCATTATCTTTGAGAATTTAGATATGATGAAATATCATCATAGGATTTTGTGAAAGTGTTTATAACTTATTCTTTAAATTATTATTATTATTTATTTTTTGCTTTTTGTAGCGGGGAAGGTAATGTAATTGGGGCTAAGTGACTTGCTCAAGGTCCCACAGCTAGTTTTGTGTTAAGTATATGAGGCCAGATTTGAACTCAGATTCTTGTGACTCCAGGGCTGGTGCTCTATTCACTGCACCACCTAGCCACCCCAATAACTTATTCTTCTAATATGAAACCTTTTAGGATACAAGAGAGGAATTTAATCCAGCTCATTACCTTTTATTGAACACATGTTCAATAAGCATTTTTTCCCAATTTGATTAAATTTCATCCCAAATTCAACTTATTAACCTTCTACTATATGAAAAAAACGATAGAAGGGTAGGTATGAAGATAAGTCATATTCTGTGCCCACAAGGGAAATATATTCCCTTAAAAGATCAAAAGAAATGTAACATTTCTTGACAATCTATAAAATATTGCTTTAAAAAGTAACCATTCAAGCCACTTGTATGAATAATAGAATGTAATGCCTTATTTTATAAGTGAGGAAATTATGCCCAGAATTGCTAAAAATCATATAGTTTGGTGAGAACAATAGGCTAACACCTGCCCTTTGCAAGTTAAGCTAGTTTTTCTTTAAAAGGTATTAAAACCATCTTCAAAACTTGATTGGCTAAAGGAACTAAAAGCTCAGGTTGTTAACATCAGTTCCTGGTCACTAGAGTACAAAATAGCCTTGGGGAAGCCCATACTTTGATGTATGATATTTTTCTGTCAGATTACAATGGTTAACTAGACAATGGAACTTTGTTCAGATGAATTAGTTCAGAGTACCCTCAATGCATTCCCTTGTGGAAGATCCTTCTCTGGCTATGATTATGTAAAAGTCCTTTTGTTAATTACTGAATGATCTAGTAGCATTGCATTTTTTTCCAGTGTTAAACATAAAATACCGTGGACTGGCAAGGATCATGACCAGACTGGAACATGTAACTAATAAATGTCAGAGTTGGAAATTTGAACCCAATTCCTCTGTCTATAAATCTAAGGTTCTTTCCATTGCACACTACCACTTTCTGCTTTTGAAAATGGTGGTGTAAGTTAAGAAAATATTAAGAAACAACTGGTTAGAAAATATAACTTCAAGTCTTCAATGACCGTTTTAGTGATACAGTCTTGTACTTAGTGTCTAAGACTGTTCCCATCCTTTCCTAATCTATTCTAACCTTGAGAGACCATTCTCTAGCCATAAAGACACAGATACATGTAAAGCTCTATAACCCTTTAAGTTTTTTCCTCTTAGCTATTTCCCTTTAGCTATCACTTTAGATTGGTATAATAATTCTCAAATGACAATGCTAATCTTTGGACTTTTTGCATGAAATATTCATTCTTTTATGCCATTTTTCAAAAAATGCAGAGCAGTAATTTGTAAGTCCTAAAAGTAAAAAAGTCTTTTCTGACACTCCTTTCATATCTTTTGCCAGATTTTAAACTTGTGAATAAGGTGTTTGCAAAGAGAGATGGGCCTACGTGACAGAATCCTAGGTGAGAGTGAGCAATGCCTTCTCACTTACAGCTTAATTTTATTTTTATGGTTTTGAGGGAGAGATAATTCTGTCCCTTATAGTTTGCATCTTTGGATTTTTAAAGGGTTTTTAAAGAAAGTTCTAAACAAATATCTAAACATTCTACAATTTAGAATTTCATTTTACTAAATTGAAAAAACGAGAGAAAAATTTCTAAAGAAATCTAAGATGTTATGACTTTTGTCTTTCAAGTCAAGATTATTTTTAAGGCCTATTGACTTACTCATATAATCATGGAAATTTAGGTTTGAAAGGACACACAGTAACCATCTGAACAAAGCTCACATCCATTACCAACTTGTCTCTGAGATGTCACTGACATATAACCATCTAATATCTATTTGATCATTTGCAGTAACAGAGAGTGGATTCCCTCTCAAATTAGCCCATTTCATTATTGGACAGCCCTAATTATTTAAAAATTCCTCCTTTTATTAGAGGATGAGAAGAGAAGTATCTTGGGGAGTCCTACGGATTTGTCTCTGTTCTCTTCACCATTTCAGTTGGAACTTGGGTAAAGATAAAAATATGTTAACACATTTGTATATCACATGAAACTGGGATTTATGACAGAATATATAACAGAATAGAAATCTAAAACATTCTCAGAAGTCTCAAATGGTAGGTCAAAGTAATATTGGGATAAACATGAAAATAAAAATGAAACATGAAAATACTAGCCTTGGTTTCAAAAAAGTCAACTGCACCAATAAGTGGAGGTGGGGAGACATGGCTGAAGAAATGTGATCTCAGATGGTAGTTATAGAAGTGTAGTGACCAGAACAGAGGAAATTAGTAGTCCTGTTTCCTTTCCAGGTATCTTCTTTATAGAAGTTGCTGAAGCAAAGAAGTAACCAGACAGAAACAGGTTTCTGTACAGTGCTTGGCACATGCTTAATTTCAATTTAAGAGATTGACTCTAACTCTGTGTGCATTAGGACTTTGGCAGTCATATGTTAACTGCAGGTTAAAAGTAGCTGAACAAGCTAGCTTCCTATTTAGATAAATGGAAAGGAAGCCCAATTCAATTAAAGCTTAGTGACCCTCACTAGAGGGTCCGAGTTATCCACAGGAATGACAAAGGAGAAAGAATCTCAATACCAATAAAAATGGAGGACAAGTAAGATCTTTAAAATAATCTTTAGTAAGTATATGGTTTGCAATAGCTACCATGCACAAAACTATAGGTTGATCTTCCTAGTATGGAGCAATACCTCTGTATTCTCTAGGTTATCAAGGAGAATGAAGAATTTCTTGAAATAATGGGAAGGTTTTGTAGTGGTCAGAATAGAACACAAAAGTCAGGAATTTTTGTTAGTTTGTTTTGTTTTGTAACTGATAGATATGCATAATTAGTACAAAGGCCCTACAAAGGAAGATTCTATCTGCATCCAGAAAAAGAACTGATAAATATAAGTATTACATAGAATGATTTTGCATATATACATATATATACATTTATATATACATATATATACATATCCGTTTGTGTCTAATGGTAACCATCTTTAGGGTGAGTGGGAGGGGATGGAAGAAAAAAAAGAAAGTTACATGGTAACTTTTTTATATATTTTAAAAGAATAGCAAGTTGTACATAATAAATTTGAATTTTCATGTGCAGTCATCTTTTTAAAAATTCTATCATATTAAAGTGCTTCTTTTATTTCATAAAATAAAAAATAAAATCAATAAAATGTTTAAAAATACCTTCTAGCCATTGCTCTTTAGCAGATGGAAACTAAAATGGCCCTCACGTGTCCTTAAAGAGATGAAAACTAGTTGCTGGTAACAAGACTTATCTGCATATGTAACCTCATCCATAGCTTGAGGGAAATGTAGCCTTTGTGTGCATGAGGAGAATCTACTCTTGTCATTTTACAAGCAGCATGATATAGTAGTGGAAAGAACACTAGGACCGGAGTTTAGAACACAATTATGCATGCTCTATTGCATACTATCTTTGTGACTTAAGGAAAGGCATTTAAGCTCTCTGGACCTCAGTTTTCTTACCTGTAAAAGAGGGAGTTGTACATGAATTCTAAGGTCTCTTCCAATTCTAAATCTATAATCTTATTTGCTAAATTGTTTGATTTAATTTTTTAAAAAATGAACTAATGTGTTTTATGACTGACTCTTAAAAGCAAATACGTCAGTGGGGGCTCGTAAGCAATGATTTAGAGTAGGTGCTGACTCATAGAGCAGAGATGTTCCAGAGGCTGCCTGTGGAGGAAGTATTTCAAAGGGAAAGCAAAGAATAAAAGTAATTTGAAGAGTCAGAGAACATATCTGACTTTTATCAGGAGGCTAGAGAATGGTAGAGTGTGACAAATAGGAGGAGGAAAGGAAAAAGAACCACTGAAAATTGAACTCGGGATAGGAATGAGGCTTTTTCTGTATAGGGTAAGGGTGGACCTTTTACAAAACTTTTGATGCACTAAGGCAGTGGTTCTCAACCTTCCTAATGCCTGGATCCTTGAATATTCATATGTGGGCGTATCTGTATGTGAGCTGACCCACCTGGAGATGGATAGAAGAGCAGTGTCCCAGTTCCTAAGACCATCAGAAATATGCGTTTTTCAATGGTCTTAGGCAACCCCTGTGAAAGGGTCATTCCACCCCCAAAGGGGTTGCCATCCACAGATTGAGAACTGCTGCACTGAGGAATAATAAGGTATAATAATTGGTGCCACCAGGAAAAAAATCACCTGATAATGTTCAGAGAAAGAAGTAGTCAGGGGTCACTGGTGATTTCCCAAAAAGGGATACAGAAGCATTTGTCAACCTGACATAAACAATAGACAAGTATGTTATCTTTCCAGGGTAGGTGTCTGGGAAATAATGGAGAGCCTCCTAAAATCTGACAAATCTGGGAACCACTACCCACTTCTGGTAATTCCTGTAGGGAGAAAGAGTATCATCAGAATAAAGATAGAAAATGATGTTAGTTATTTTGAATTCTCAAGCAAGAAATGAAAGCTGTTAAGGGCACATGCAGATTGAATGTAATGAATTTAGAAGAGAAATATGAAGTTGGAAATGAAATAGCTGGTTAAGATAATTATGTCTGAGAATAAGAGTAGGACTT
The DNA here is from genome assembly GCA_028646515.1 of Pseudochirops corinnae. Classification (NCBI taxonomy): domain Eukaryota; kingdom Metazoa; phylum Chordata; class Mammalia; order Diprotodontia; family Pseudocheiridae; genus Pseudochirops; species Pseudochirops corinnae. The sequence goes on along the minus strand of CM053585.1, from coordinate 414,609,288 downwards.
AATAAATAGGAATTATGGACTCTTGGCCAAGACAGGAAATGGCCTTAAAAAGGTCACTAAATTGCATTTTCCTGGAGACTTAAAATTCTGAACAAGAGTACTTTAGTTTGGAAATAGAAGGTCAGAGACAAACAAGTCCATACATGTCTACCAAGACAGCTATCAGAGAGAGTAGCAAGTACATTGTAAAAAGAATAATATTAACATAATGAACTAATAAATCACAGGAGATGAAAACTAATAAATCTAGCTAAATATCTACCTACAAATGAGTAAAAGCATGGGTAACAAACAAAATGAATTAGAGATCTTAACAAAAAATAAACCGAGTTTCCTTGATATCACTAAAAGTTGATGTGATGGGATTTATTACTGGAATATGACTATGGAAAAGTAAAACTTCTTTAAGAGGACCAGAATAGCTAATAGGATTTGTTGAATAATAGTATATAGGAAGGAGATATTCTCCTATAAGAAGATCTGTAAACTGGAATTTGAAAGCATATGATAGAGGGGTTTTTGATAAGGACTAAGATAAGGAGAAATAGCAATATTATGGGATATATTTGAGACTTCCTCTCCTTCTGTCAAAGCAAGAAGGAGGAAACAGGTAAGGAATTTTGGAAGTAGATCAAAAACCAGACATAGAGGTTGGATATAATAATGAAAAAAGACCTCAGCTCTTCAGACAAATGTTTGTTTTTGCCAAAAGCATAATAACTGATAATAATGGAAGTAGGTGCTTTTGGAAATGGTTGAATGGAAGATGAGAAAACTGCATATATAGATACGTATATATGTGTATATACATGAATACATAGAATACATTTGTATGTATATTATGATACATGTACATATACAAATATATGTGTGTGTATATGTGCTATATTCTTGTCTAAAATATCTAGTTATTAATGAATACCAAGATATTAATCCTGCAAAGATGCTGGAATGGTTTGCCATTTCCTTCTCCAGCTCATTTTACAAATGAGAAAACTGAGGCAAACAGGGCTGTCTTGTCTAGGGTCACAAATTAGTGTCTGAGGCTAAATTTGAACTCAGGTCTTTTTTTTTTTTTAAATTGATTTGTTTATTTACTTTTAGTTTACAAGATTCAGTTCCACAATCCCTTGAGTTTCAAATTTTCTCCCCTTCCTCTCTCCCATGGCGGCATGCAATCAAGTATAGGATCTGCAAATACTTTCATATTGGACATTAGTCTGGTTGTATAGAAGGGCTATAACTAATGGAGTGAACTATGGGGAAAAAGAAAGAGAACCAAACATGAAAAAGAGTGATAGCATGTAGATTGCTTCAGTCTCCATTTAAATTCTGTTCCTTCTAGATCTTTCTCTGAATGTAGATATCTCCTTCCATCCTGAGACGTGTAGAGTTGTCTTATAATTGTGCGTTGGTGAGAAGAGTCCAGTTTATCAAAGTTGGTCATCACACATATGATGTGTCTGTAAATGTATACAAATTTTTCCTGGTTTTGCTCTTCTCACTTGGCATCAGTTTGTATAAGCCTCTCCAGGCGAATATGAAGACTGCCTCCTCCCCATTTCTTATAGCACAATAGTATTCCATTACATTCATATACCACAACTTGTTTAGCCATTCCCCAGTTGATGGATATCCCCTTAATTTCCAGTTTTTTGCCACCACAAAGAGAACTGCAATAAGTATTTTTGTACGTATGGGTCTTCCTCCCATTTCTATGATCTCTTTGGGATACAACCCCAGAAATGATATTACTGGGTCAAAGGGTATGCAATTATTTATAGCCCTTTGGGCATGAACTCAGGTCTTCTTGATTCTGGGCCTGGTGTTTTTTACACTGTGCCACCTGAGTTCAAATTCAGCCTTAGGAACATATTAGCTATGTGAACTCAGGCAAATCACCAAACCTTTCTCTACTACAGTTTTCTCATCTGTAAAATGGGGATAATTGATAGCTTCTACCTTCAAAGGTCATTGTGTGGATAGGATGAGATAATATTTGTAGAGTAGTATTTTCAAACCTTAATACACTATATTAATGCTAGCTTTTAGCTACTATTATTTTCAAAATAGTTTTAGTTTTCTCTGTCAAGGAGAATAGCCTTTTCACTGGAAAGGACAGAACAAAAACAGCTAATAAGGAGTTCATATTTAATATAATTTCTACTGAACATAGGAAGAGAGCACTTAAATTGTACTGGATGAATTCATGTCACCTGGACTGTTTGAGTTACATCCTTGGCAGATATGATTGCTAAGCTACCGTTAGTGATATTTGAAAGAATACAAAAAAAAAAACCCCAAAACTATAGAAGATGAGGGGGAGGAGGTAAAAGGATGAATATAAGTATATTGCTAACTAATAGAAAGAATGTGAAACATGCTAAATAATGTTATAAATGAGTTTATGTTGATAAGGAAAGCAAATGACAACAAAAATGGCTGTGTTGACTGCAATGATGGTGGCATAGTATCAGAAAAATGGGTAGAATCACATAACTTCTAGACCATTTCCAAACATTAATTGTTGGTGCTGTAAAAATGCAATCTTTTTAAAATGGTTTTCTCTCAGTGGAAACAGAAGAGAAAGGAGTCATAGCTAAATGTCAGGATACTATCTCACATTATTGCCTTAGAAAATCAGATAGATTTGGTTTCATTATAAATCATACTCAAAAATTATTATAGATCTACTTTGAAGTCACCTAGAATCAAAGTAATTTTGAGTGTGGGGCAAAAGTCAGATGAAATTCTGCCTTGACATTATACTTTGCATTGTTTATATTGGAGGTTCTAGGGTAGAGAAATTGGGAGTAGTGGAAAGGAAGCGGGAGAGATACCACCAGGTTTTGATGCTTCTGCTAGAGCAAAGATGGAGGATGTCACTGGGAAGTTATCTGGGGGTATGACTGGAGGAAGCAAAGAGGAGGAAAGCCTGCAAGGTATCATGCAGTTTTTACTATGATGAGGGGGAACCAAGTAGTCTTTGGGACAAAGGCTGCTTCATGGGGGAAGAAACAATTGAGGTAAAAGTCTACCACCACGTGTGTAGGTAGGGGAAGTCTTCCAGGGGAAGTGCCATTGGTTCTCACCAAATTGTCCATTCTGGTTTTAAAGCCTTGATGGCCCAGCTCTAATTATAGCTCTGCCTCAATACAAAAGTGGTCTTAAGGATGAGCTAGGAAGACTATTTTCCGATAGGAAATTGTGATTCAGAATCAAGAAATAAAAGAAGTCAAAAGCTTGTAAATTATTCAAAAACCTTACCCTTATTTATCATGAATTCTGTCTTTAAGAATAGAGTCAGAAGATGCTGAATGTGACTGACAGTCACAGAATATCACATACACACAAAAGTGAAATTGACTACCTCTTAATAGACAGGAAATGAATGCTTATCAGTGGGGGAGTCATTTCAGAATCAGCTGTCTGTGTGCAGTCATAGCATCAATTGCTAGTGGAGAGAATGCTAGAATTAGCATATGAAGACTTGGTTTTGAATCCCTTGTTTTCTACTTACTCCCTATGTGGCCTTGGGTGAATTATTTTATTTCTTTAGGCTGAATCCAGCAGAGACAGTATCCACACTGGTGAGGTCATGAATCCATAGAGTGAAGTGATACCCTCTAGCTAGGTTAAATCAGTTACTCTCTGTCAATAAAGCATGGGGCAACTAGAAATTTTTGTGTTTGAATTAATGCACATAGAAAGAACAATGTCTCTTCTCATCTCTTGTTAGATTGTCATTTTTCAAAAGTATTTCAAGAGCATTTAATGATGCTTCTTTGCATGTAATGAAATGCTAAGGGTTATATGAACATTGCCTTTCAGAAGCTCTAATGTTGTTAAAAGCATTGGTTATGTGGTAAAGCTACATAAGTTTCAACAATTCAATTGTTTGGTGATATGTAAGGAAAAAAGAATAAATTAATTTGTTGGGGGGGGGTGGTTAAATAAGAGGTCATGGTATTCATATGCAAGTGGCAATAACTTACTGATTGGGGGAAAATTCAGTGTGTTTTTCCTATAAATGTTACTGAGTTATCCTCTCTGTAAATATGTAGCATAGGCTTAAATATTTAACTCCTCTTAACGTTTAACTCCTCTTCACTTTCTCATATCTCCATGCTTCTCTATGTCACACCAGGGAGGCAACATGGTATAATGAACGAAATGTTTGCTCTGAAGTTAAAATCCTGGGATTCAAGTCCCTCTCCTGATTCTTAAAATTTATGTCATCTTGGGCAAGCCTCCTTGTTTCCCTGTTTTGTCCTCTATATAATAAAGCATTTGGATTAGATGGTTTCTGTGGTTTCTTTTAGCTCTATTTCTTTGATCTTTTTGTCTAGGACTATATTCTATTAGAAGGGAAAACAAGTCAAAATATAGAAATAGTCCAAGTTCAAAGTTGTAAGATTACCAGTAAAGGAGTAAAAGAAACCCTTTCTTCAACTAGTCTACTAGATCGTAAACTCCTTATTTGTTACTTTGTCTTATTCTTCTTTGCAAACCCTTCCTAGAATAATCTCTTCTTGAGTGTTTCACAACTCTAAATCAAACCATTCCCTCCAATTCTGGTAATTCTAAATGTTAGGAAGTTATTCTTTAAGCTTAAATCTCCCTATAACTTCTACTCATTGGTTCAAGCTCTTCCTTCTGAGGACAAACAGACTAAATTTAAATCCCTCTTTAATGTGATTGTGAATATTTGAAGAATATATTTAGGTAATGGAGTCCCCTCATATCATCACACAACTGGCCTCCCATAGGTCTATTAGAAATTTTGTTTGCATATGTTCATAATAGCTGACATATGCAGATCATTAAGGTTTACAAAGAACTTAATACATTTGATTGTTGTGATAACTTTGTGATCTAGATTCTGTTATTTCCATTTTATAGATAAGGAAACGAAGGCCCAGAGATTCAAATGGCTTGACCATGTTCATATAGTTCACATCAGAGGCAGAGTTTGAACTAAGGTCTCTCCTGGCTCCAATTCCATTTTATTTTATTTTATTTTTTTGCTTTTTTATTTTTATTTTATTGCTTTTTTTTATTTTATAATACACACTGGCTCTTAATATTGTTACCTGGTTGTTAACGTAGTTATATAACTATGTTATAGAACCCGGAACAAGGCATTTTGTATATTGGGTTTTGTTTATGCTTCTTTAATAAAGGACTCACAGTACTAAATATGCTTCCTCTTGATATAAACAGTGATGGGAATATGAATTCCTTGCTCAAGGAACCCTACCTTGTATCCTACAGCAAGCAATTTTTCTCAATCCATATCAAAAACTGAAGATAATCTTAGATAAGTGGAGTTGGTAAAAGAATATTGGGTACTTCATTAAATTTTGCAGTTTTACCTAATTTTTTTTTTACCTAATTGCTAAAGAGAGTTCAGGTGGCAGTTCACAGGCTAGTATGGTCAGAATGTAGAGGATTAACATAAAATAAGGCTGGAAAAGTAAAGGACAGCAAGATTGCTGAGAGCTTTAGGTTTCAAGGTATTTTATCCTAGAGATAATAAGTAACCATTGAAGACTCTTTTTAGCAGCAGATTTACATGTTCATACCTATGGCTGAGAAAGATTACATTGGTATCTCCATGGAAGGAGAAAAAATGGAAACAGGGTACATATTTAAGAAACTGTTGTAATATTACAAAGTAGAGGTGATATGGGTATGAACTAAAGTATAATCAGGGAGAGATATGGGGTAGACTCAAAGAGACTTGGCAAATGTTTGGATAAAAGTGGGGGTTGAGGGAGGCAGGGAGGAAAGAGTCAAGGGTGTTTCAAGGTTTGTGAATTTGCATGACGGAGGATTAGCGGTGCTCTCAATAGAAACAGGAAAGTTTGGAGGGAGGGTGAGTTCAGATAAAAGATAGTGAGTTCCAGTTTAGACCTGTTTAGTTGAGATACCAGTGAGACATGTCCAGTAGGCATTTGGCAATGTAGGTCTGGAGTGTAAGTGAGAGTTGTAGGCTGAGTGTATAGATCTGGATGTCATCTTCAAAGAGGTAACAATTAAATCCATAGGTACTAATGAGATCACCAAGCAAAAGACTGAAGAAAGAGGAAAGTGTCCAGATTAGAACCTTGGGGATGCCCAAATAGATCATTTACAAACTTCCCTTCTAGATCACTTCCTCTTACACTCTTTCTATCCTTTTGTAGTCTCAGAAGTCCAGTTTCATCTAGAAGACAACAGAAGAGGCCTTTCTGGCTACCATCTGTAGCCCCATATGCTTCCTCTCCCTTCCTTCACATTTGGATAGCAACAAGAGTTGGCATGGTTCTTGTTCCCCAAAACTCCCCTTTTAGTCTTTACCTTTGCCACTGTCATCTAGTATCCTCTCTTTTTTTTGAGATTCTATATGACCCTGTCCAGTTCAGAAAACAAAACAAAACTTAAGCCCTGTTTTATTTATCTACCAGCCTTCCTAATGGAGATCAGGGTCTCACTCACAATACTCTGCCTCAACACCTGTATTTATAATCATGTACTTCAATATCAATGTCAATGTGCTTATAAGCATACAGGCTTCTCGATTCGTCAACCTTGACCCTATGACCTATAGCTTCAGTCCTATCTCAACCATCCACGGTCATAACCTAGATCTCACCAGAACCCAGAATGGTACTACTCTTTATGGCTTTGAATTCTGGAAATTCCTTATCTAGTAATAATATCTGAACCTTCCATTACTTCTTCTACTGCACTCCTAATCTTCTTTTTATTTCTTTTTGGAGGGGGGGAAGGCAGGGGACTTGGGGTTAAGTGACTTGCCAAAGGTCACACAACTAGTAAGTGTTAAGTGTCTGAGGCTATATTTGAACTCAGGTCCTCCTGACTCCAGGACCAGCACTCTATTCACTGAGCCACCTAGCCACCCTGCACTCCTAATCCTCTAAACCTAATCATCTTCCTTACCTTGATCTTTAGTCCTTCATCCTATTCTCCTTTCCTGGTCCATCATCCCTGCTCTGACCTGAGTTTCCTTCTTTCCCTATCTTCATCCTATTGTTAACAAGCTCTACTCTGCACTGTCCACCACCCCTGAACACTTTGTAGCCCTGTCCTCACAATTTTCCAACCCCATCCCCAAGTAACTTTCACTACCAAAGGATTTACTTCTGTTACTCAGGCTCCTGTCTGCTCTGCTGTGCAAGAAAGCACCCACATTTTTCATGAATTTCATTGAAACTTGGTGACAGAATGTACCATTCATGTGCCAGCATGCCATAAATGGGATCATTTCTATTTTATGATAATTTTCTACCTAATTCACGTACATATGACAGGTCCTTTTTCTCTTCATTTGTTTCTTGTGGAAAACTGTTAGTGACATGACTGATTGGAAGCTTTTTTTCAAAGTGTAGGAAAAATGCTACTAATAATAGAATATCTGTCAAGATGGCATCATTCTGTAAGATAAAGGTTTTAAGAAATAGCAAAATTATCATTCTTTTGGTAACTTGAAGGAAAATTGTTGAAAATGAAACAACTTTAAGGAATACTTGCTTGAAACTTAACTGTTGATGGATTGGTTTATCTTATGTTATTTAATCAAGAAATATTTACTGATTGAAGGTCATCTAGTCCAACCACCTCATTTTACAAGTGATGAAACTGAGAGTTTGATAAGTTAAATGACTGGTCCAGGGTCACACAGGTCAGTGGCAGAGCTGAATAATGGAACCTGGCTCCTCTGACTCCATGCTCAGTACTCCGATTTACATGCTATTTCCACTGAATAGAACTCAAAAGTTACAAGGATATCTTGGTCAGTTAAATGATGCAGTAGACGGGGTGTTGGGCCTAGAGTTAGGAAGACCTGAGTTCAAATCTTACCTCAGACTAGCTGTGTGACTCTGGACAAGTCACCTCATTGACATCTACCTCAGTTTTCTCATCTGTATAATGGGAATAATAATCACATCTACCTCATAGTTGGGAGGATAAAATGAGCAAATATTTGTCAAAGTAACTTGCAAATATTGAAGTGCTGTATGAAGGCCATCTATCATTATTAGAGTTGCTGTTATTGTTGCTGTTGCCAAGCACATCAACTACAGAATAGGGTTTAAATATAGTTTTTATTCTCAAATAGCTTGGAGTTGTTTCCTGGTTTTCCCTCCCTCCCTAATAGAACCCAAGACTTGGAGTAAGAGACCTGGGTCTGAATCCTCCCTCTATCGCTTATTAGCTGTGTGACCTTAGACAGATCACTTGGCCTCTCTGAGTTTCACAAAGATAAAAACGCTTCTACTACCTGCCACAAAGAGTTGCTTTGAGAATAACCTTGTGTCTGGAAGCCTTGTACTTATAAACTTAAAAGTGCAATCTAAATGTGAATTATATTTTACAAGTTCAATATGAGTCAGAGGTGTGACATCATAGCCAAGAAACCTAATGCAATTTTATATTTTAAAAGAGGCATTGTTTCCTGAATTAGGAAGTTGATAAACCTGCTATACTCTGTCTAGGTCAGATAACATCATTTCAATTCAATTTTATTCAAAAAAACAGTTGTTATTCAGATGAAAGAGAGTTACCACCCAGCCTTAGTTCAGAAAATCTTTTATGGGAACAAATGATGGGATGGTGCTTGAATTCATTGCCATGGTCTCCAATAAAGGGATAGAATTCTACAAACTTATCTTAATGTGCAGGGAGCCCACAAGCAATTAGATCATTGGAAAGTCATCCTGTATCAAAGACTGGGAAATTTTCCAGCCTACAAAATAATCCCAGTAGGTGGTATGGGGATCTACAAAGAAAACATGTCATTGCCTATTAGAGAGTTAGTTGGACTCCCTGTTGATTAGGAGGGAAGAAGTGACTGATTCTGGAATGAGCCTAAATGCTAGCAGGAGAGAGACCTGGATATTAGCTCAGAAGATGGAGCCCTATGAAGGAGAACTTGAGAGTTCACACCCACTAGAGAGCTGGAGAACTCACCTAAATAAATGGTTAGAAAAAAGAAACCTATTTTCAAATAGAAGGAAAGCATTTAAGCTAGATAAAGCTTCTTTCTAGCTTAAAGTCTAGCTGTAGATAGAGTATCCACCCTTGGAATCAGTAGGACTTAAGTTCAAGTCCAGCTTTAGACATTTATTAGCTGTGTGGCCCTGGGCAAGTCACTTAACCCCAACTGCCTAAAACCCCCCACAACCTATATTACAAAAAAATGAAAACAAAAACAAAAGGGGAAGCTAGGCGTCATGGTAGATAGAGAACTGATCCTGGAGTCAGGAACACCTGAGTTTAAATCTGACCTCAGACACTTGACACTTACTAGCTGTGTGAACCTGAGCCCTTCTATCCCCTGCATCACCTCACTACATAAATTATAAAGACATAATTTAATTTTTTTTCAGAAAGCCTCTGAGTAACCCAGTCACTTAACCCCTGATTGCCTCACCAAAAAAACAACCAACAACCAAAAAGGAATAAGAAGCATCTCTACATCCAGAGACTGTGTCAGCCTTGATCATTTATAAATTCGGGATTTGGACCATAGACCTGGAAGGTCCCAGGGTACTGAGGATTAGTGCAAGTGATTCATAAACTCAGAATTACCTGACCTTTTCAGTCTGAGTTCAAGCTTGAGCATGAGACTTCAAAAAAAAAAAAAAGTGACCACCCATACAAACAGGGTCTGAGTTCATGTAATTTGTGTTTTGTATGTAACTCTAACACATGTTATGAATGAATAAGTGAAAAGGCATTTATTAAATGCTTACTCTGTGTAAGACACCGAGCTAAACACCAAGGATAGACATACAAAAGCAAAGATAGTTCCTGCCCCTGAGAACCTTATATTCTACTAGGCAGAGGCAACACTTATAAGGAAGTGGTGGTCAGGGAAGGATATTTTGGTTTGACAAGTTACAGTGATGGTGAATGGAGCCATCAGGGAGGACTGACTCTCCCTCAATTGTCACATGAAAGTATTATTAGCAGAGGAAACAGAGCAGCTGTTACTAGTTGGTTTGTTCACATTCAGTGAGTTACTATTCTAATAGTATGATAACAGTTGGGTTCCTCAGAGGCTTTCTGAAAAAAAATTAAATTATATCTTTATAATTTATGTAGTGAGGTGATGTAGGGGATAGAAGGTTGGTCCTGGTGTCAGGAAGATTTGAGTTTAAATACAGTCTCAAATAATTAGTAGCTGTGTGATCTTGGACAAATCACTTAACTTCTCTTTGCCTTCATTTTGTTATTGAGAAAAATGAGGATAATTATAGCATTTACCCCCCAGGGCTGTTGAAAGGATCAAAAGAGGTAAAGATGCCTATAAGTCACTTAGCACAGTGCTTGGCACATAATATGGATTTAATAAATACTTGTTTCTTCCTTTCCTTTCTTTGTATATATTTCCAAATAAAACATTACCATCTAGAGATTAAGAGTGAGGATTCTGGGAAGATGGCAGAGTAGGTCTGAAAATACCAAGCTCTCAAGATCTTCCCCCATGAAAGAATTAAAATAGCATCTTAGGGTGAACAAAATATGGGTGGAGATAAATAAGAACAGGGGCATAACCCAGGTCCTCCTGGGACAATTTGAGAAGATAGGAAGAAAAATCGCAGGATGAGGTTTGATCCCAGTGAAGAGTAAACACCTCTAGGCAAGGTTCCATTTTAGCAGCAAGGGTCAAGCCTCTTAAATAACAAGTAGCAAATCCTGAGGTTAGTTGGCTTGAGAGTCTGCCTCTGCCCCAGCCCCTAGAACTTTTACCCCTGGGATAGTGAGGGCAGTTGGGCATCTGAGCCTGGGAAGATTGATGGAACCTCTGCTGGTAGGAAATGTCAGACCCAGCTGTGCTGCAAAGAGTGGCAGGGGCGAGAAGGAACCAGCATACCTGGTGGGTGCAGAAGCAGCAGGGCAGAAAGCCTCTGGCTGTGGGCTCTTACAGGAGGTTGGAGGCTTGGCTTTGGTTTCAGGGAGGAGAGGGGAGAACTGAAGATCTGGGGGGAGAGGAACCATTTCCTATACCCCAGAGACAAAGGTGATTTACAAATAATTAAGCTATCACCACAAAAAAATGCACAGGCAAAGGAGAAAGAATCCAACCATAGAAAGCTATTATGAGAATAGAGATGACCAGGGTTCACCTTCAGAGGAGGATATTGAAGTAAAGAAACCTCCAAAGAGTAACGTCAAATGGTCACCTGCCTCAATAAAATTCATATATTTAAAAAAGACTTTAAAAATCAAATGACAGAGATGGAGGAAAAACTAAAAAAGAAAATAAGAATAATCCAAGAAAAACAAGAAGAGTATGAAAAGGAAGTCAACCAATTAGAAAAGGAGATCCAGAATCTGAAAGAAGAAAATGACACCTAGAAAATTAGAATTAGGCAGAGTGAAGCCAGTAAAATTATAAGAGATCAAGAGATGATTAAACAAAATATAAATAATGAAAAAACAGAAGAGAAAATGAAATACCTTAAAAGAAAAAAACAGATGTGGAGAATAGATCAAGAAGAGAAAATATAAAAATAATTGGACTAACTGAAAGTTATGATCAAAAAAAGAATTTTGATACAATAATACAAGAAATAATTAAAGAAAATTGTCCTGAAGCGTTAGAACAAGGGGCGGGGGAGAGGAAGTAGGAATAGAAAAAATCCATTGATCACCACATAAAAGAGATTCTATGGGGAAAACTCATAGGAATATCACCCCCAGCTCAAGGAAAAATATTAAAAGCATTAAGATTTAAGATTAAAACAATTTAAATATGATGGTGCCACAATTAGAATCATTCAAGACCTACTTTCATTGGGAATGGGTTTAAAAGGGAACAATAAATATATATTTAGAAGAGTATAAAAGTCTTCTAAATTCAGAAGAAAAAAAATGGTAGGGGCATAGGGAGAGGGGAGAGACCAAGGGAGGGATCTTTAGAGGGGAGGGTGAGGGAATAGGTAAATAGGGATACGGGAATGGGAGGATAAGGGAGGAATCCTTGGAGGGGGGTAAGCAAGTCATAGAAGGGCAAGGTGGTGGGTAAGAGTAAAGTAGAAGAGGCAGGAGGGATAGGGAACAAGAGATATGCACATACACAAAAACAAAGATCAGGAGTGGAATAGGTTTGGGAAAGTATATGTCTATATATATGTCTATATATTTATAGCTATAGAGAAACATATATAAACTTTTTTTTTTTTTTGCTTTTTGTGGGTTTTTTCCCTGCTTTTTGGAGGGCAATTGGGGTTAAATGACTTGCCCAAAGTCACATGGCTAATAAGTATGTCAAATGTCTGAGGTCAGATTTGAACTCAGGCCCCCCTGACTCCAGGGCCAGTGCTCTATTCACTGTGCCACCGAGCCGCCCCTCTGAACTTTATTGTGGCCTACTGGGGAGGGGACTTGGGAGGAGGGAAAAAAGGAACAAAGTGAAAAAGTATGCAGTAGAGAACAAAAGAAAACTCACGAAGAAGAAGAAAAACTCACAAAAAGATGGACAGCTCTCAACACGAGTATATTTATCACAGAGGCTTTCTTAAAATGGAAATTTATTGTTACATATTTTTAATCCTCTCTTATGTTCTGCTATTCATATGACATTGCTTATTTTCTTTCTAACTTTGTATTTAAGTTCCAATATTTATGATATGTTTTTGTTTCTTTTGTTTAAGTTTATGATATATATATATATATATTTTTTTTTTTTTCTCCATTCTATATTTGTGTTCTGGGGTTTGAGTCTAAAATAAAATTTTGAGAAAAAAGAAATTAAAATAGGCAGTCATACACTTTAATAGTTTGGTTCAATACCAATTCTTGCCCTATAAAACCTGCCTGGGGATGATTAGCCCAGAGCTAGTTGCAGTAAAGAGGCTTTGAATCCTAGTGCCTAAAATGACGCAAGAAATAGGAATAGTGAACCAAGATGTTTGTAAAGTAATTTTTGGGACATATTTAGTAATATTAAAATAGCACCTAAACATCATTTTAAAAAAATAGAGGTTTTTCTCCATTGCACTATGTATATTCCAAATGAAATAAAAATCTCTTGCAGCAGTTTTGACAGTGATCCTGGATAAGTGTTGGAGCAAACCAGAGGATGATTTCTATAGAACTTCTTCCTTCTTTTGTCTACTAGCACCTTATAATCATATGAATGGGAATTTATTTTGTATGCTCCTACTTTATTGAAGGGGCAGCTAGGTGGTAGAATGGGTAGAGAGCCTGACTTGGGGTCAGGAAGACGTCTTCCTGAGAACAAAACTGGCCTCAGTTATTTATTTAGCTGTGTGACCTTGGTCGAGTCACTTAACCCTGCTTACCTCAGTTTCCTCATCTGTATAATTAGTTGGAGAAAGAAGTGGCAAACCACTCCAGCGTCTTTGCCAAGAAAACTCCAGATGGGTCATAAAGAGTTGTACACAACTGAAACGGTAAAGCAACAACAACTTTAATGAAGTTGATATGATAATTATCTCATTTAGTTTCTTTTAATTATCTTAGATATCATTCTTAGATATCATTCCTTCTACAAATAGGGATAATTTTCTTTCTATTTTCTTAGTGTTTGTACCTTTAATTTTTTTTTAATCTTATTGCTATACCTAGCATTTCTTAGGAGTATGCCAAAAGTAGTGGGGAGTAGTAGAATCCTTGCTTTACCCTGTATGTTCTGGGCAATCTTCTAGTATTTCACTTTCATCAATTATTTTCCAAGGGGACCTTATTTTTCTTTTTTATATTTTGCAAGTCATGGTGGACAAAACGAGCAAAAGCAAGGATGGGAAAGTAAGAGAGAAGACTTTGCCCTGTCTCTTCACCGGTAGGAATCACCACAGTTTCCCATTCATGAATTGGGGATATTTGGCCTTCTTTCAGAATCATGTGTCTCCCATATCTAGATGCTTTACTATGGGCCTCACTAATCAGCCCACGTTTTTTTTTTTCCTGTCATCTTGAGTATAAAACCTGGAAAATCATTGTGCTAAAATGATATCTTGTTGCTTAATCTGTAGATATGGTGGGGTATGGTGGTGGTCAGGGGGCTAGGGAGTAGATTGCACTAAAATAATATTTTACTCTGGTCCTCCTGACCTTCCCTCCAACTCTAGTCAGTGTAGTAGGCTTCTAACTAGACAGTATAAAGGGGAAATAGCAGGAAATAAGATCACAAAGGGGATCCTGGAAGTCCTGTACAAATCTTTCCAAAGACCAAAGGATCATAATTAACAGATTATATCATATATTAAACAAAAATCACACCCTGGTAATATGCGCTAAATCAGCAAAAACCATCTCGGCACAGTTGTCATAGTTTTTGGTCCTGATATGTAAATCCCAGGCAAATTTCTCCACAGTTCAAGACTCAGCAGAACCACAAAAGGCGATGAGAATTGAAGTTTTCCTGATAACTTTGAGATGATTTGGATATGTTATTGAACTAATCCTAAGGTGGCAGGGATAAGAGTTGGTCTGTTTTCCCCCCAAACCCTATTAAAATGAGACTTCAAACTCCTGCCCTCCAGCATTCTTCTATATCTATTGTGTCTATGCTGTCTTCTTCAGTTGTTTTTTTAGTCACGTTCTACTCTCCATGACTCCATTTGGGGTTTTCTTGGCAAAGATATTGGAATAGTTTGCCATTTCCTTCTCCAGTTCATTTTACAGTTGAGGAAACTGAGGCAAAGAGAGTTGAGTGACTTGCCCAGGATCACACAACTAGCAGGTTTCTGAGGTCAGACTGGAATTCAGGAAAAGGAGCCCTCCTGATTCTGGCCTGGTACTACATATACTCTGCCACCTAGCTACCTCATACTGCCTAGTGCTCCCAACTCTAATTTGTGGTTATGTGAATGACACTCTTTACTTTTTGTGGACCATTCTGTCCATGATACTGGAATGGTTTGCCATTTCCTTCTTCAGCAGATTAAGACTAGCAGAGGTTAACTGATTTGTCCAGGGTCACACAACTAGTAAGTTTTTGTGGTCATATTTGAACTCAGGTCTTCCTGAATCCAGACCCAGCTAAGGAGCCCCTTAATTGCTTCCATTTTTTGGGTACAACTCTTATTGTACTACGCATGATGTAATGAATTAACGTATTTATAAGAGGATCATATGAAGCTTATTTAAACTATTATTTTTTTCATTAATATCTAGAAGAAAGAATTGCTATAGATGAGGTATATTCTCTTGGGTCAAGACTTTAAACTCTGACCATCCAAACATTGGAGAGCAGCAACAGGACAATGATTTGGAAAGGTGGAGCTAGGTGGTACCTACTTACAAGTCCAAGTGTAAGTGTGGTGATTACCCTCTGACTCATTCTTCCAGAATCAGGCTGATTATACCTGTCCCTTATGTTTCTAGGGTACGTTGAGGGGTTAGGGGGCCTCCATTTCTATATTCCCTCATTGACTTTGTGCCCCTTACTGTTAAATGCTAATAAGTGTTACCCCATATCCTTGTAACCATTGATTATGAATTAGCTTTAGGAAGGGCTATTCACTTTGAAGATATAGTAATAACAAAAATACAAATAATTTTGCCAAACACCTAGGCAGTACACGCTCTCCCTTGTCTGACTTCTGTCTCTGGGGAGATGAGGCTCAGATTTAACTCAATCCCTCCCATTGACCCCACCAAGTTTGCACCCAAAGACAGCATCACAAGTTCAAGAATCTTTGACTGGGGGCAGGTTCCGGATGTCATTCTGAAAGGTCATTCCTTGCATCTCTGGCTAACAGTGCTGAACTGGTTACAAAATCTAGATGCTAGGATGCCATCCTTCCTTTACTTAAAATAGAAAATAACACATAAAAAGAAAAGCAAAGAGCCCAGGCTTATATTCATGATGCCACATGGCTTCCTCAGTGGGAAAGGTTCATGGTCTCTCCTCTTAAAGCATTGTCTCTCACCAGATTCCATCAGGGGAATCCAAAAGACCCATTAAGAGCACACAAAGAGATAATGGCCAAAGGGACTAGAACAAGCTTGACTCAGGACTTTTTGAATATACTTCAAGTTCTAGTTACGTAGTCAATCAAAAAAGGGCTTCTCTTAACCATGTGGTTAGCAGATTGCACCCAGATACAGAATGTCTATGCATGTTCCATGTCTCTCCAAGCACTTCCACTCAGTCATCACAAGGAGAAACAGGCTTTGCCAGACGGAGTTTCCTCAGCCTCTCTCCATGAAGAGATACCAATGTAGGCTTTTTGTACACATTATATAATTATATATATATATATATATATATATATATATATATCATATTATATATGTCACGTTATATGAGGAAGGGGATATGCCTCATATCTCATACCTTTAATACTTCAAGGTTCTTCTTTTGATTTGGTTAATGTCTCCATTGATGTACATTTCAACAATGGCTGCTATGCTGGTCCTTGAAGCCCAGACATACAGTCTATTGCTGGGCCTTTTCCAAGGAAGTGGGACCTGCTCCAGAGCTTCTCCTTCATTGGTGTGGCCTTCAAGGAAATCACTCTACATATCATAAAAATATGCTGTTTGAATTCTTATGGTGTATGAAGAAGATGGTCTAAGACTTGGATGTGGAAATAAGAAAACCAAACTTTCATTGTTGTTGTTCAATCATTCATTCATTTCATTCTTCATGACCACATGGACCATGATGTACATAAGGTTTTCTTGGCAAGGATACTGGAGCAGTTTACCATTTCTCTCTCCAGTGGATTAAAGCAAAGAGAGGTTAAGTGACTTGTCCAGGGTCGAATGGCAGTGTCTGAGGCCAGATTTGAACTTAGGTCTTCCTGATTCTAAATCCAACACTTTATCCACTGAACCACCTAGCTCCCTCCTTTAATAATATAAACATACAGGAAATATTTAACCTTCATTTCATTCTTCAACTTGGCATATTTTCATCAGCCAAAGGGAGTATGATTATTTTCCTGACCTGAATAGATTCACTAAGTGGTCGCTCTGGGTCACACCTAAATTTAATACTCTCTGACTTCACACATAGCTAGCATGCACCAGCACTTATTCAAAGTGGCAGAGTTTTAATAACAAGAAAGAACATCTCCCAAATATTGGCTTCTACATATATCAACCAAGGTTGATCTTTTTCTCCCCAGAAATTTTGTCTATCTTGGGATCTTATTTATATAAAATAGAAAAGGGACTGGAGCAGTGATTTCACCTACATAGCAAACTTCCAGATGAGGAAATTTCTATTATCTATGCATACCAGAGATTTTTCTGCAAACTATAATCTTAGACAATTACGTAAGACACTAAGAACTCTGAAGCCAGCTCACTATCCACTAAGCCATATTTCATTCATATATAATATTATAGTATAGTATTGTATGTGATACACAATATATGTCATATGGTCCAAAATGTATGTCACAATATGTCCCCAAATCTTATAATATATATGTCCTATGTATGTATTGCATACATGTATAGATGTGTGTCTATCTGTGTTTCTTTTGATCTCGCATACACGAAATATAATAACACTGAGCTTGTGAAAAACTGCAAACATTTGAGTGAGTTCTTCTGATTTTTGTCTTGCAAACTGAATTCTCAGGGGAAAGTACTATTCATTTAGGAATTATTAGGAAACCAGGTTCAGCTTACTTGCCTAGTTAGAGATGATTTTAAAATGATAAGATTTCTTTTGGAGGTATGGTGACCCTACTGTCCACCTAATACCAAATAATTTAAAACATGAAGCCCAGAAATTGGAATTGGCCTAAGAGCTTTAAACTATAATTTTGTTAAATATGTACAATCTATGAGAGTCATTTAATGCCCTCAGATATCATGTTCTCATTTTTAGAAATTTCTTATTGTAGAGAGCCAATGTTGTGAGCTAAGAGTGAAAAAAAACCCAGCCCCAGAACCCCAAACCCTGGCTTCTATTGTTCTGCGGCCTGTGTAACCTTGGATGGGTGATTTAAGATTTTTGATATTGGGTTTCTCAATTGTAAAATGGGTGTAATCATCTTTGTCTGATCCTGTTGTGAGGTTCAAAGGACATAATTAATTCAAATGTAAATGACCTTCACAAGGGACAGATATTATTGTTTAGCACAATGACAATCTGGAGAAGGATAAGAATTCAATAAAAAGTAACATGAGAAAAGCATTTTTATCCCAGTAACCTGCAACTCTGAGCCATAGGAATTAGCAAAAAGGTGAGAATATCCTGTAGACATAGGATGTTCATTCAACAATCATTTAATAAACTCTTACTATGTACAAGACACGATACTGGGTACTAAAGATACAAAAGATAAAACTGTTGAGTACAAGTTGATTAGCAGGAAATGGCAGCTGGGAAGGTAAGGGGATCAATTAAGATCACCATTTAGTAATCCGAGGCAATTAGGAGCTATGGCAGACATTTCACTCTTCTGTTTTTCTATCATGATCCTTGACAAGAGGGCTTGGGCTCTGGACTTGGTAGTGAGGAGGGTGATAGTAATGGTGGCCAAGAGAGTCATTTGGTGAAGTGGGCCTCTAATCCTGAGCTGCTGCTCCTTTTACTTCCTTACCCCCATTAATTCTTTTCTTAAGATGACAATGACACTGATGGAAGGATATATTATGTTAATTTTTAAAACTCATTTTCCCAATTAGACATGGATATCTAGCCCTTACGAAAAACTAATGAAAAGAGATGGTTTAAATTTTAAGAAAGGCTAGCACAGCTACTCAACTAAATTTAAAAGTCTGAAGAAGAAACAAAATAATGAATGAATACCTCATTATCCTTTTCCCCAGGAAAAAAGACAGAGAGATCACATTGATTTATCAAAAAGTTCTGCTGTGTAACGAAATGAGTTTTCTCCCCAGTTGGTGAATTGTTTTATTTTTAAAAATTAAATTAAAATATTTTTGTTTATATTTTAAATTCTGAACTTTCTTTCTCCCTCCCTTTTCCCCTACACTGTGTAAGAGAAGGCTAGCATTTGATGTAGATTTATAAATATATGTAACCCATATTATTTGTACTTCTATTAATCAGTTCTTTCTCTGGAGGTGGATAGCATCTTCTTTCATAGGTCCTTTATAGTTAACTTGAGTATTTATAGTACTCAGAATAACTTGGTTGTTCACAATTATTCTTGGAACGATAGTGCTAGTGCTGAATACAATATTCTCTGAGCTCTTTTCACTTCACTTTTCATTATTTCATGCAAGTCTTTTCATGTTTTTCTAAAATCAAACAAATCAAAAATTATGGTCATTTCTTATAGCACACTAGTATTCCATCACAATCATATTCAACAACTTGTTCAGCCATTCTCCAATTGATGGGCATCCCCTCATCTCTAGTTCCTTACCACCACAAAGGGAGCTGCTATAAATACTTCAGAATATATGTCCTTGGCATATTACTAACAAAGCCCAACGGCAAAAGATAGAAAGAAAAATTCCATTTAAAGTTACTGTAGACATTATAACATATTTGAGAGTCTACCTGCCAAAACAAACCCAGGAACTATATGAATACAATTATAAAACACTTCTCACACAAATAAAGTCAGATCTAAATAATTGGAAAAATATCAGTTACTCATGAGTAGATGGAGCTAGTAATATCATAAAAATGACAATTCTGCCTAAATTAAATTATTTATTTAGGGCCATACCAATCACACTACCAAACAATATTTTATAGAGCTAGAAAAAAAATAATAAAATTCACTTGGAAGAACAAAAGGTCAAGAATATCAAAAGAATTAACAAAAAGAAATGCTAGGGAAGGTGGCCTAGCTGTATAGATATTAAATTGCATTATAAAGCAGCAATCATCAAAACTACTTGATACTGGCTAAGAAACAGAGTGGTGGCTCAGTGGAATAGGTTGGGTGCACAAGATACAGTACTCAATGACTATAGTATTCTATTATTTTATAAAAAGACTCCAGCTTCTGGGATAGGAACTCACTATTTGACAAAAACTGCTGGGAAAACTGGAAAATAGTATGATAGAAATGAGGCATAGACCAACATCTTACACCCTATACCAAGATAAAGTCAAAATGAAAGCATGATTTAGACATAAAGACTGATACTATAAGTGAACTAGGAGAGCAAAGAATAGTTTACCTGTTAGATCTATGGAGAAGGGAAGAATTTATGACTAAACAAGAGATAGAGAACAGTATGAAATGCAAAATAGGTGATTTTGATTACATTAAATGGAGAAGTTTTTGCACAAAGCCAATGCAATCATGATCAGAAGGCAAGCCAAAAGCTGAAAAAAAATTTTACAGTCAGTATCTCTGATAAAGGTCTCATTTCTAAAATATATAGAGACCTAAGTTGACTTTGTAAGAAAACAAGTCATTCCCCAATTGATAAATGGTCAAAAGACATGAACAGTCAGTTTTCAGAGGAAGAAATTTAAACTATCTGTAGTCATAAGAAAAAAATACTCTAAATCACCTGATTAGAGAGATGCAATCAAAACAACTCTGAGGTACCATATCATAGCTATCAAATTGACTAACATGACAAAACGGGAAAATGATAAATGTTGGAGAAGATGTGGGAAAGTTGGAACACCAATGCATTGTTAGCGGAGTTGTGAAATGATCCATCCATTCTGGAGAGCAATTTGGAACTATTCCCAAAGGGCTATAAAACTGTGCTCCCTTTGACCTAGCAATGCTAGTTCTAGGGCTATGTCCCAAAGAGAGCATAAAAACAGGAAAAAGACCCATATGTACAAAAATATTTATGCCAACTCTTTTTGTGGTGGCCAAGAATTGGAAATTGAGGGAATGACTGTCAATTGGGGCATGGCCGAACAAGTTATGATATAGGAATGTAATGGAATACTATTATTCTATAAGAAATGATGAGCAGGTAGACTTTAGAAAAACCTTCAAAGACTTATATGAATTGATGCTGGGTGATATGAGCAGAACCAGGGTAACATTGTACACAGTAACAGTCACATTGTGTGATGATTGACTTTGATAGACTTATCTCTTCTCAGCAATGCAAGGATCTAAGACAACTCCAAAAGACTCACAATGGAAAATGCTATCCACATCCAGAGAAGGAACTTTGGAGACTGAATGCAGATGGAAGAACACTATTTGCTTTCTTTTTTTCTTTTGTTGTTTTGTTTCTTCTTTCTTAGTCCTTCTATCATTTTAGCCAGTCTGATAGGTGTAAAAGGATATCTCAAGGTTGTTTTAATTTGCATTTCTCTAATCAATAATGATTTAGAAAATTTTTCATATGACTATATATACTTTTGATTTTCTCATTGAAAAATTGCCAGTTTATATCCTTTGACTATTTGTCAATTGGAGAATGATCTATATTCTTAAAAATTTGACAAAATTTTGACAAAATTCTCTGTATATTTGAAATATGAGACCTTTATCTGAGAGACTGCCTATAACATTTTCCTCCCAATTTTCTGCTTTATTCAATGGTTACATTGATTTTATATGTATGACCCCTTTTTAATTTAATGCCATCAAAATTTTCCATTCTATATCTCTCAGTGCTCTCTATTTCTTGTTTATTCATACTTTCTTTTCCTATCCATAAGTCTGATAGTTAATGTTCCATGTTTTTCTAGTTTTTTTAAAAATTACATCTCCCTTTATATCTAGGTCATATTTTCATTTTGATCTTATCTTGGTAAATAGCATAAGATACTTTTTCTATGTCCAATTTCTGCCAGACTGCTTTCCAGATTTCCCAACAATTTTTACCAAATAGTATATTCTTATCACAAAACTAAAATCTTTACATTTGTGAAACACAGGGTTACTGTAATAATTTACTACTATATATTCTATGTCTACTCTGTTCCACTGGTCTACTTTCTATTTCTTAGCCAGTGCCAGATAGTTATGATAATTAATGACTTATAATATAGGGTACAAACACATACATACATACGTACATACATACATACATACATATATACATATATATGCTAAATACCCTTCCTTCACATTTTTTCATTAATTCCTTTGATTTTCCTGACCTTTTGTTCTTCCAAATGAATTTTATTATTATTTTTTCTAGCTTGACAAAATAAATTTTTGGTACTTTAATTGATATGGCACTGAATATATAGATAAGTTTAGGTAGAATTATTCTTTTTTTTTATATTGTCTCTGCCCCCCCATGAACAATTAATATTTTTCTTTATTTAAATCTGACTTTATTTGTATAAAAAGTGTTTTATGAATATATTCACATTGTTCCTGGGTTTGTTTTGCTAGGTATATTCCCAAGTGTTTTATAGAATCTAGCTATTTTAAATAGGGTACCTCATACTACCTCTTCTTGTAGGGTTTTGTTGGTGTGGTGGAACGCCATGTGCATGGCATTTCCTGAGGTCTTTTGTTTACTTGCATCTGTAATATGGCTTCCAAGCTTTTGGATACATGAAGCACATTTCAACATGCTTTCTTTTTTCTTCTTTTCCCTTTCACATTATACCCTTTAGAATTAGTTCAACATTCCACACAGCTATTGACATCTAAGTCTTTGTTATCAGTGATTAATACAGGAATCAGCATGGTAGTTATGCATAATTTCAATGCAGGCTACATCTGAACCCTCCCAAGAACCAATAACAAATCAAGTCAATAAGCATTTGTTAAACACTTATGTGCCAGGTACTGTGCTAAGTGCTGGGTATGGGAAAGGGAGATAGTTTGAGGGTACACAAAAGGTCCCAAATGATCTCCTCCCAACAATAAAAAACCTTCACCTTCAAGGAAGTCACTGTTTAATGGGGAAATAATGCAAATAACTAATAAACAAGATACAGAGAGGATAAATTGGAGATAATTGGATATACTCAATAGAGAGAAGTCACTAGCTTTAAACAAGATTGAGAAAGGCTCCTTGTAGAAGCTGATTTTTTATTGGGGACTTGAAGAAAGCCAGGGAAGCCAGAAGAAAGAGATGAGGAGAGAGAGAAGTCCTGGGATGGGAATTCACTCCATGATATTTACAATTATTACTTTTTCAATGTGAAAATAAACATTTCTCTTTTTAGGAGACTCCCATAGAGTGCCACTCTTCAGACAGGTATATGAAGTATTGTCATTGGTACCAATTACTTCTAAGCACCTATAGCTTTCTTTTGTATTGCCAAAAGATTTGCAGCTGCTTTCCAGTTTATTTTGTTTTCTCGGCTTAAAACTCTTTCACCTGCTGTTTACAAGGAGGCAGAAATATCCTACTGACAGTAATTTTTCCATCTATTTTCCTTGTCCTCCTTATCTTTTTCTTCCTCCTCCTCTTCCTCCCCCTCCTCCTCTTCTCCTTCTTTGCCTTCTTCACTTCTTCTCCTCTTAGTATACTCTTTCTACTTAGAACCATTCACAGAGTTGTTCCAGTCATTTAATATCTTGTACTTTTCCCACAGCCAACTCAAAATTCTTTTGTAAAGCATCAACAAGATAGAAAAGAATCTGCCATACTATTCTTTAGCCTGCTTTTTGGGGGCTAGATTTAATGTAGTCTCTCATAAAAATGGACACCCAGGCAGGTAAGAACTTCTTGGGCTTATGACCTCTTGCCTGTACTATTGCATTAGTTTCTTGACTCTGTCTTCTCCCCTTGGCAATCTATCCTCTACAGCATTGCACATTGATATGCCTAAAACATAGATCTGATCATGTTACCTACCAACTCAAAACCTTCAGTAGCTATCTTACAGCTTCCAGGTAAATACCTTAGCCTGAAATTGAAAATATTTCATAATCTGGCTCCTATCCCCATCTCCATTCCTATTTTATATTCCTATCCTTTAGGGATGCTCTATTCTAGTCAAACTGTTATGCTCAATGTTCTCTATACACAGCATTCCTTCTCCCATTTCTGTGTCTCTGTGAATTTCATATGTATGGAAGGTATGCTTTTCTCATCTCTGCCACATAGAATCTGTAGTGTTGTTTTTTTTTTTAAATAAAAACACAGCTTAGATTCTGCCCTCGAAATACAGCCTTTTCATGCTTCCTCAGTTATTAGAATTTTCTTCCTCTTGAAATTATTAATGTTACCTGGTATATGCTATTTTATATTTTATATTATATTTTATTATTTTATATTTTATATTAAGTTGTATACATGTTGCATAAACTCAATAGAAGGTAAGCTCCTTGAAGGCAGGAACTATTTCATTTTTGCCTTTGGATCTCTATTCTCTATTATAATGCCTTCCACATAGTCAATGAATCAATGTTTGTTGAATAAATTCAATCTCTCTTTCCCAATGAGAGGCCAAGGCTACAACTGCTAGTGGTATCACCAGTGAAAATAGGAAGACATTTTCTCTAGTTAGCAGCAATGTCTTCTATATGCCTCAGCCCTTGGAAGTGATAGAGGCCACATTAGGTGCTATTTTCAAAGATGACAAATATGTTTGGTGATGCAGCATAAGAATGTGGAATAAATGCATCCTCTACGGATGGCAAAGTTGTGCCATGTAGTAAGAAGATCATAATCCCTGTGAGATCAGTTCCTGAAAGGGGCTAGGACTTAGGTTCTTAGAACTTTCTGGAATATGTGACAGAAGAGGGTAGAGTAGGTTCCAGGATAGTGGCAGTAATATCATTGTCAGCAGCATTTCCATTCTCCTTAGTGGTTGCAGCCCTGAATACCTGGATCTTTTGTGGTGATGGATGGGGTCTCAGTAGGTACTAACCTTGAACATGAAAAAGGCAGATCACCCATTGTATGGCAGAAAGTAGAGTAGACATAGTTTTACATATGCAAACTTACATGTGTTGCAGGTATAATTAGAATGAACTCATATTTTTTGACTGGGAGAAGAAAAGTATCAAGGACTGTTTCTTATTCCTTCTTCTTTCAGAAACAAAGGTCCAAAATATAACAAAATATTTATAGCAGCACTTTTTTTGGTAGCAAAGAACTAGAACAAAGTGGGTGACCACCAATTGGAAATGGTTGAAAGAGTTGCGTTATTTGAATGTAATTAAACATTATTATCCAGTTAAAAATGAGAAATTCAGAGAAACATGGGAAGATTTGTATAAAGTGATGCAGAATGAAATAAGTGAAAACAAAAGAACAATTTACACAGTGACTATTGTAATGTAAATTTAAAAATCACTAAAACGATAATGAGTTCTGAATAATAGAACAATCAGTTATGATCCTGGAGAATAGATAATGAAACATATTTTCCTCTCAACAGAGAAGAGAGGGACTGTGAGGGTAAATTGTGTATGTTTGTCAGATTTGGTCATTGATTAATTTTTTTGAGTATTTTGTTAATACAAAAAGAGAGTTCCATTTCCAGCTGGATTGGAGGGTGTATTTCCATAAAGGTCTGTGATTTAAAAACAAAAAAAAAAATCAATAAAACATGTTGAAAAGAAAAATATCACTATGCATTAACACTAAATAAAAACAAAATTATGATCAATTTTGATAGTAAATAAATTGTGCAGTTGTTCCCATTCTGAGAAATATCTAGCTAAATATTAAAATTTTGTTTGTATTTCATTTTCTTTCAAATATATAGTTTGTATGTTTATTTCTTTGTCTGCATTTTCCTTCCTTTTAATGACCACTTCCATCACTGCAGCATTGCTCTCTTCTGGATGAAACTGCTTCCTCAAAATAAATACGATGAGCAAGGCTGGGACATAGCTTACTCCTCTTAAGATGGTTGACAATCCAAGATAGATAGTTCTGTGAAGAAATGTAAACCTGTAAGACCTTATGCAGTCATGCAGCACACTGAACACCCACCTCCTCTCAAACACTGAATTACCTATACAGGAGTATAGGATATCCTTGCTATAATTTTACTAATGTATCATTGTTGAATGGCAGTAAAAGCTGGGAGGGATCTCAGAGATCAACTCATCCAACACCCTCATTTTACAAATGAGGAAACCAAGGCCCAGACTTGACCAAGGTCACACTACTAGTAAGTGGTAGACCTGAAAGTTTAACTCAGGTCATCTGACTCTTCATTCTGTCCTCTATCCACTATACTACAATGCTTCTGTTAATTCCTTTTCTGTATAAAGGATAGTACTAGGAATGACAAAGATAAGCAAGAGATGATCCTTGCCCTAAAGAAAATTACAACCTTGTAATTGCATATAATGATTATTCTATGTACACATACACATATATGTTGATATATTTCATGATATATACATGCATGTTTATATTGATGCACATATGTAAAAATTTATAAATATGTACATGCTTGCCTATATACGTGTATGTGTATATATCTACATACATATATCTATACACACAAATTTTTTGTGGTTAGTTAAGGAGACTTCTCTGTTCCTTTAGGAAAAACTAAATGCATTTGGAGAGAATATAGGAGGCTTATAGTAGAAAGGTCACCAGATTTTGAGTAAGAAGACCTGTATCTAACTCCTGGCATCATGATTTATGTGACTGGGCAAATCATTTAACCTCCTCTCCTCTCTGTAATATAAGAAGGTTGGACTCAATAATTTCTTAGATCCTTTTCAGTGCTAAAGATCTATTATTCTGTTTTTAGTTTGAGTGACCAATCTATAGCTTCCCAAAATAAGACACAGAACTGAAACTGTGTGACTCTGGGCAAGTAACTTGATCTTTCTCAGCCTTAACCTCATTTTACTCATTTCTAAAATGGGAAGTACCCAGCTCCCAGGGTTGTTGTAAGGATCAAATCTTACTTCTCACCTGGATTCACTACTCTGGGACTTCTCTAATTCTTCCACTATGCCTGGGCATCAGGTATTCCCTCTCTCCTTTCCCATAATCCTCCTTCCCTAAACCCTTTTCAGCTTCCCCTTGTGTGCCATCTTCCCCCATTAGATTGATTGTAAGATCCTTGATGGCCCGGACTTTCTTTTTTGTTATTTGCATCCCTAGCACTTAACACATAGTAAACACTTAGTAATGTTTGCTTAATGACTGACAAATGAGATTATCTATCTATCTATCTATCCATCTATCTATCTATCTATCTATCTATCTATCTATCTATCTATCTATTATTTATCTATCTATCTATCTATCTATCTATCTATCTATCCATCCATCCATC
>CM053585.1:414553212-414581709 GCA_028646515.1 Pseudochirops corinnae | reverse complement strand
CCATGACCAGGTCATATTTGGAGCATTGTTTTCAGTTCTCATCACTACATTTTAGGAAAGACATGAACAACTTGGAACATATTAAGGAAAGAGCAACCAGAATGGTCAGCTTTTTTCTATTTGAAAACATGTAATATGAGGATAGGTAGAAGGAAGTGGTGATGTTTAGCCTAGACATGAAGACTTAATGGTCATGTGAGAACTAAAATACTTGAAAGTCTGTCCTGTGAAAGAGAGATTCGATTTGTCCATCACTTTCTACCATCTTTTTCATCCATCTTCGTCCATATTACATTTCTTCCAACAAGACTTACAGAAATGAGAGAACAAAAGGAAATAGACAGGGATAAAGTGAAGGCCTGTCTAGATAAGCTGGAATGCCAGGGAGGCTCTCTCTCTCCTTAGTGCTACTAGCCTAAACACAACAAATAGTCTATTTGTGGCTATGATAGATCACTAGGAGATCCTAGAAGCACAGTCAGCTTAACTGATGCTCTGTATTTTTAATGTATTTTTGCTTAATGGGAAAATCTTTCCCATCCATTAATAGGCCCATATGACCTGCTTAAGTCACATGGAAGCTTAAGTCACATGAAGCCTGTGGTAGGAGGAACTTGCTGATCAAGTGGAGCTGGAAGGGTGGAGCAGAAACCAGAGGAAGTTAGAGCAGTTAGGGCTAAGGGAGAGAGATGAAGCAGGTAGTGAACTGTGAGTGTTTGTTTGTGGGAAGGTTCTAGCAGGGGGAAGGCTTGGGGACAGCAGTACCCTCTGCAGTGTTATTGTGTATAGATTTCGTTGTTGCTATGATGGATTTGGCTTTCTGGTGTTGGGATTTGGCTTTCTGGTGTTTGAATAAATATTTTGGTTCTGTCTTCTATGTGGAAAGTCTATTATATCTTGCTAATTAAACCTGAGACTATGCCTACATATGCATAGCAGCTGCTGTGAGTAACCCATTGGTGAAATATGCTCACACAGTGAGAAGGAGGTAAACAGGAACTTAAAAGGACTGAAGGAATAGCAAATTACCATCTCTTATCTGGTATGTTCACAGCAGGACACATGCCTCATTAAGTAGAGTGGGGTAGGGGAAATAATTCATTTATTCCATGTGCAGACCACATTAGTTTCCTATGGTGGAATCTGCTGATGCCTCCCCAGAGGTCCCAGAGGACTATTGGGAACTGACTGAGAACATGGATATTGTGTTCAAAATATAACCCTGTTTATTTGCCTGGAAAAGTAAATTTTTGAAACAGGGAAGAGTTGGAAACAAGGTGAAGGAGCCAAGTAAAAGTTCAGATACCATCAGTTTGCTAAGATAGAATCATCCACATGGAGACTCCCTCTTAGATAAGTGATGGGGTCTGCACATGGACACCCATTACACCAACACTATTTAAATGATTATTTTTCCCCTATGACTCCCCTTTAAGTTATAATTACTGTATGTCCTTCCAAGATTATAAACTCTTTGAGGAAGAGGAGCATGTCTTATTTACCTTTAGAGCTCCTCCTGCAGCCAAAAATTCCTTATAAATGTGTATTGAGCAACTAAAGGAAGGAAGGAATGAGTAAAGTACTCAGTAAGTTTTTAATGAATTAACTAACCTTTCATGTAAGTACCGGAATTGGGCAGTTATCAGATTCAAAGAGCAAAAGCATTTAAGGCTGATTATACTAAAGCCCTTCAGAATCACACTTTTAATAGGCTGCTCTCAGCGCATTTAGATAAATTAAAACTGTGTTCCATTAAGTTAGTAGCTTGGCTACTTTGAATAGAGCTACTCAAAGAAATTTTGTCAAAGTGAAAAACATTGGCTTTGGCCCATTCCACTGCCCTAGATTCATAGGCAAAGACTTTGAAGAAGGATCTGTTGAACTGAACACTGCTAGGATTTTCATTTAAGTATACACACATTATGCATATGTTTTCATGAGCTGATTCCTTCGAGGCTAAACTCCTGTGCAGGATAAATAAATATAGACATAGATCCAAAGCATATTTCAGAGCAAATTTGACGTGGGTGACATAAGTCTCTTAAAGGTAGGTTCCTTATTATGTTCCCTTTGGATATCTTTTTTTTTTCCCCAGAAAGATCAGGCTCCTTCCTCTTCCCTCCCACTCTTCCCCCTTTTTTTGTACCATTATTCTCCACTAGTATAATTTGACCTTCCCATAATCCCTTTCTCCTGACTTGAAAGTTGAAAATTTTTCTTGGATCTAAACATTGCTTTACAGTTTTACACAGCCTAGTCTGATTATTAACATTCCATGTTGCATTGTTTCCTTGCATCAGAAGTTCCCCAGAATTCATTTCCCCTCAAGTCTTGGAACTCAAAGAACTTGAATTTGGATACTAACCAAATGCAGATTGCTGAGGCTTACTAAGACGATTGAAGCAGCTTTCAGAGAAAAAAAAAACACATACACACACAGTTTAATATCTTTAGTTCCTAAGAACAGGGTGTTAAGTTTTTGTTCGGTTGGTTGTTTTCAAATCTTTGTCCATAAAGTTCACATTCAGTTCTGTTTGTTTTGGCTGAAGATATCAAGAGCTTCCTTTAGATCTGGTTCTACTATTTTCAAACCTTTGGGTTTAGGGGTTTGGTTTTTTTTTTTCTTTTGGGTTTTTTTTTTGTCTTACAATTGAGATCTGGCAAGTCAATCATTCTTCTTAATATCATTAAAAAGTAACCAACACCTTTAACTTGAGTATTTTTCAATAGAAAAGTTTATATGGACAAGTCTTCCCTAACAGCATCACTATCTAGAATTGCATTAAAACTACTGTAAGTATTTTTTTGCAGTGTATTCAAGTGATTTAGATCAAATGATCCAACCTCTGAGAATTCCTAGGATGAATAATGTCTGTCAATGTCTTCATTAGCTTAAATTACTTTTTTTGTTGTTGTTATTTTCAAAAGGTCAGTGTTAAGAACTGTCAAGAAATAAACATTCAGGTGCACTTGGAAGAACATGAGAGAAACTGACAAACAGATTGCAACCCACCAATTAAAGTGTATTTCCAAGATAAAGGTATGGAATCTATTAAATGTATATCTGAGCATGTGTCTAGCAATTTAAAGAGTACCTGTGAAATTGCTTTTATTTAGTTGATTATCTAATAGAAGCTACAAATTATATGGTTAGTGGAGAACAGGTTGTTTCAAAGGAACATGACATTACGTTGTATATTTGGGTGCCTCTGTGTGGCACTACTATAGCAAGGATTTTTTTCAAAAAAAGTTGGAGTGGGGAACCACCTGAAAAGTATGGGAACTGTGTTGTGTTGTATTTTTTTTTTAGTTTAGGAAATAAATGAATAATTTTGTGGTTGAATCTTTATTCTGTAGAAAATGTTAGATTCTGTGATCTAATTTTTTAAATGTTCCACTTTAGACTGTCAGATACATATTTTGTTCCAGTGTAGGTTTTTAGTTTGTTGGGGGTTTTGTGTGTTTTGTTTTGGAAGGATGGCAACATGGGACAGTAGCATATTGTTAATAAGGTTACAAGCCTCCACAGTAATTCAGTACAAGTGCTTTGTCTAGATTTGCCAGTATGTTGTCATCAAAATGTCTACTCATATGTTGTTTTTGTATCCATAGCAGCCCTCGGTATTTGACTTAGCAGGCACTTCCCACCCTCCCCCCCCATTCCTAGCCATATTCAAATTAAATTGCTTTTTCTTTTTACTGGCATTATTCAGATATTGTCCAGATATTAACCATAGAAATGCTTTCTACCATGACACTGTTATCAAAATACTCTTTCTGAAATGATTGCTTGCTATCATTCAAGTGTGGGTAAGAAAGATTTACAATACAAAGAGAAGTGGAGAATCAAGATGAATATCCAGATAACTTAGGGAAGAAAATACTTTTGACTTAAATGTAAAAACAACTCCCAAAAAGTGGAGTGTTTTTCTTATGACTCCATTTTGCATGGGAAGATTTATATATCTACATATCATATACCCGTAATATATAGATAGATGACATATATACATAAAATGTTTTATGAAATTTTAAATCACTTTGATTTGTGTTTTGTTAAATCTCTAGAAAAATCTAATTATCCTTTTAAAGTGGTCTTAAATTCAATATTATACTATTAATTTCATCCCAAAATATCTACTTTGGTCACTAACGTAAATAAAAATTTCTGAACTGGGGCAAAGCAGAGAATTAAATTATTATCTTTAACCTATGTCAGCTAAGAACATGAAGCCAAATTACTAAGGATATCTGTAAAGTTTAATGAGTTTGCAGGGACTTCTCTTCACATAAAATATGGCAATAGGTATATTGAAAAAATGTACTAGGCATATGTCAACATAACCATTTGGAAAAATTTGTATAGGTTGATGGTACCCTAAGTACTGTGCAACTATATTATCCAAATAGGTTAGGCAAGGAGGATATTTGACACATGGACAAAAGTCACAAGCCATGAATGGGTTGTGATTTTAGTCACTGGAGAAAGTACCTACATCCCTGGTTGTACAGACTTGATGAAATATAAATAAAAATTGTGAACCACTTTAGCCAGTCTGCTTGTTTACATGGCTCAAGCTTCAGAATAAGTGCAAGATTATATAATTTCTTTTGAAATATTTGCATTTAAATAGAAAATCTAACTAGGGACCCATTAAATCCACTTGTGCTTAAAAAAAAAAAAGCCACACTTTACAAGAGAGACCAAAAATGCTTTCAGAAGTGGTTATTAAATGTGAGAGACAGAATTAAATTATTAGCTACTAAATATGAGTGATAGTCTATTATGGAAGCTATATAAAACAATAAGCTTTCTCCTCCTTAAGGAGTGGTTGTTACAAGGAGAGAAAAAGCATGTTAGCTAAGTAGCTAGATTGTACAGTGGCTAGAGCTGTACTTGGAGTCAGAAAAACCTGAGTCAAACCTGAGTCAAATCAGACTCTTGCTAACTGTGTGACCCTAGACCAGTCTCAAAACTTGTTTCCTTCAGTTTACTCAGCTGTAAAATGGAGATGATAATAACACCTACCTCTCAGGGTTGTCGTAAGGATCATGTGAGATAATATTTGTAAAACACTTAGCACAGTTCCTGGAACATAGTAAATGCTGTACAAATGCTAGTTATTATTATTATCATTACTACTACTTCTACTACTATTACTACTACTACTACTACTACTACTACTACTACTACTTCTACTACTACTACTACTACTACTTCTACTACTATTACTACTATTACTACTACTACTACTACTACTTCTACTACTACTACTACTACTTCTACTACTATTACTACTATTACTACTACTACTACTACTACTACTACTACTACTACTACTACTTCTTCTACTACTGCTACTACTTCTACTACTACTATTTCTACTGCTACTATTAACACTACTACTTATAGGCAGCTAGGTGGTCAAGTGGATAGCGTGCCAGGCCTGAAGTGTGGAAGACTAATCTTCCTGAGTTCAAATCTGGCTTCAGATACTTGCAAATCACTTAATCCTGTTTGCCTTGGTTCCTTATCCATAAAATGAATTGGACAAGGAAATGGCAAATCACTCCAGTATCTTTTTGAAGGAAACCCCAAATGGAGTCACAAAGAGTCTGAAATGATTGGACAACAACATTATTGTTGTTGTTGTAGTTATTTTCATTTTTCATAGTTTCATTTAATTTCGTATTTCCATATTGTTATTTTCATATTCATATTTTCGTATTGCTAACTACAGGTGCAAAGAACTGTTCCTCCTACTTCATGTTGCTATCAGCTGATAAAGAGAAGAGCAAGACAATATTGCAGAATATTTTATCAAGAGAACTTTGCCGTCTCTATGCTCAGTGTCTATGTTTGATTTCTGTAGGACTTTTTTTTTTCAGTGCTTAGTGTTTCTCTGTTGCTTCATGTTCCACCTCCTTTTGCCTTCATGTCTCTCTTCTCAGGAGTAATCAATTAATAAGTAGGCATTTATTTAGCACCTGCCATATGTCTAGATGCAAATATAATGAATGAAACAATCTTTATTCAAATTGAGCTTACACTCTAATGGGGAATGCACTTGCTTTTCCTAGCTTTTATTTTAAAACACCAAGTAAAAAGACAAGAAGATTACTCCTTTGAGAGGCTTACTTAAATTATGACTCAAGATAAAGATATATATGCAAAGTGCCTTCACTTTTCCAGTAAAGCATGGATATCAAAAGAAAGCAGAGCATATCCCTGAAATTATAATATCAGTCAATGGGGAAATAGGATTCATTCATCCCAAGGAAAATGATTTTATTTATACCTAAAATATAAATCCATTATGTTACTATTATAATGAAAACAGTGCTTATTTTCCCCTTATTCTTTCCCCCTAGATGTTTCTGCTGGCATTGATGTGCGCATATGTCTCCAAAACATTGTCTGGATCTTTTATAAATTCTATCCTTACACAACTAGAGAGACAATTTAATCTCTCAACAACTCTGGTTGGACTTATAAATGGAAGCTTTGAAATTGGTAATTATGTCTATGGCATTAATTATTGTTTATTTAGAGTAAACATAAAGTATCTTTAGCTCCTTGTCATATGCCTGTCTTTAGATCTCCTTAGTAAGTTTAAGGTGAATGTTCTCTCTAACTATATCAGAGATTTGTTTTAAAATAATATATTCCTACAAAAGTTCTAAGTATGCCAGTTGATCTACCTTGCTGCCCCAGTGTATCAAAACTTGCAAAGAATGGGTTAAGATCTCTACTTTCTGTTTTGCTAATTTGAGCATTTTATATTTTGAGACATATTTATCCATTTCTTTTAAATCTCCAGCTTTGCTAGCATATAATTGAGTATGAATGGCAGTCTTGGCAAAGTGGCCAAAGAGTTGAAAACAGAAACAAGAAGACCTTCCTGCAAATCTCACATTCAGTACATATTAGCCTTGTGACCCCAGGCAAGTCACAATCACTCAGTGCCCAGGTAACTCTCTGAGACTATAAATTGCAATGCAGGTGCAGGTAGAGGGAATGGTCTCACTGAAGGTTCCCTATCCTAGTGAAATCACAAGTTTACGTTACCTCCTCCACAATGTGTCAACTGTCCAGAAGGAGTAATGGATTATATTTAAAGTAATACACTAATTTATTTTTTATTTTAGGGGGAGAGGACACTCAGATCTATGATTTCACTGGGGTAGAGAACTAATACAGAAAGGTAACCAATCATTCATCAGTGTTAAAAACTGTAGAGAAGTTAAAAAGGGTAAAGACTGATCTTACATTTGGTCATTAGGAGGTAATTTGTGACTTTAGAAAAGATCAATTTCAATAGAATGTTTAGAGAGAGGAGTCATACTGGAGAGGAGTTTCAGGAGACAAGAGGTAGTGAACTAGTAGTGTTGAACATAGACAACTTTTTTGAGAAGTTTAGCAGTGATGAGGAGAGAGATGGGATGGTAGCTGGATGGGCTAGAACAATTTGAGGGGGTTTAGGAAACTTTTAAATGTAGATGGGAAAGAAATAGTGGTAAATAAGAAATTAAAGATGCATGAAAGAATGACAATTGCCTGGGAGTTACCTTGTACTATTTAAGTGAATTGCCCAGGTTCTTATGTATTAGAGATAGGACTTGAACCCAAATCTTTCTGATAATTGAGACTGGTCTTCTAGCCACCATAATGATGTTACTTCTCATCATATGATATGTATATCACCATGCTGTCTTTCATAATTTGATTACATTATAACTTAAAAGTCATTTAGAAAAACTGACTCCAAAGTCAATTCCATTTCTAGTATGCCATTCTGGCTCCCTTTCATTCTTCATGGCATAAACAGGAGTAATAAATGGAAAGAACTAGCTTTAGATTTAATATAAGAGGAAAAAAAGTCCTAGCAATTTGAGATTTGAAAAAAAAAAAAAAAAAGAATGTACTGCCTCAGGACACAGAAGCTTCTTCTTCCTCAGGGACCATCATACAGCAGCTCAGTGATGACCTGTTGGGTATATTTTCCTGATGCTTCTTGTTAAAGTATAGATGGGACTTGAAATTGGGTGTCAGAAGCCCCTTGCAGCTCAGAGATTCTCTGATGCCAGATCCTTAAACTAGCCATAAGTTTACCCCCACTGAAATATCTACACTTGTGGAGAACTCATGATTATTTTGAAGCAGCCCTATTCCACTTTAATGCCTTTAATTGTTCATTCATTTCTTTGTTCATTTATTCAATAAGCATACATTAATTAATGTTATGATGATGTTCTATGCTAGCACCTGTAGAGGATACAAACATGGAAAAGGTATAGTTCTTGCTTTCAATAAGCTTATACTTATGAGGTCATGATCATATCTTTTTAAATTCCTCTTTCAAATTTCACTATTTCTCAGGCTGCTCTGATACCTTTAGTTGGGAGCAAGGTGGGCTTGCCACCACTAAAGTAGGGAAGGGGGGAAGAGAATAAGCTTTCATTAAGTGCCTACTACATACCAGGCACCATGCTAAGTGCTTTGCAAATAACTGCTTCATTTGACCCTCATATCCACTCTAGGAGGTAGGTGATATTATTATGCCCATTTTACAGTGGAGGAAACTGAGGTAGAGGTTAAGTGATTTGCCCAAGATAAGCCATATTTGAATTCAAATCTTCCTGGCTCCAGGCCCAACACTCTCTCCACTGTACTACTCAACTGCTGCTAATGATGAATATTATAACTGTATTATTTGAGGAGGGGGATAAGTTATTGGTAAACAAACACTACAATCTAGGGGACCCAGAATAAGATGGCTTATGGTCTAAGGGATGCACTGACAAAAGACCCTCCCCCATTAGACACTGACCTGCTATTAAAAATCTTTATACTTTTATTTAATGTTAAAAAATAACATTGCAAAAAATTCTACAAAGTATTTAGAAATCAAACTATGTAGTATTTGACCCTTACAACGAAGTAGTCAGGAAGTTTCTTTGTTTTTGCTTTTGCTTTTACCTTCATAAAATGCAAGAGAAAGAGATTTGTTTAAGCAAGATTAAACTGCTTGTCTGAGGTCATTCATCTAGTTAGTGACAGAACCAAGACTAAAAACCAGGTCCACTCATCCTACCACCATGTCCCCCTTGGCTTATTTCAAGTGTCTGCTCAAATCTCATCTGCAGGACACTTTTCCCCTACTACAGCCCTTCTCTCAGATTACTTTCCATCTGCTTGGTGTACTATATCTTCTATGAACCTAGATATTTATATCAACCAATAAATATAATCATAAGCAAATCAATCAATAAATACATTATGTGCCCAGCATTATTCTATGTCATCTTCCCAATTCAAATGTAAGCCTGTTGAGGACAGGGCCTGTTTTTGCCTTTCATTCCCCAGCCTTTAGCACAGTACCTAGCATATAGTAATAGCTTAATCAGTACTTGTTGACTGACCATTGACCATTATTTCAGAGTATTTATGATTTTCAAAGGTATTATTTTGTTTCAGATTCCTACATTTCCAAAAAGTTTTCCCAAACTGAGTCTCTAATTTTAAGAGATACTTTGACTTTAGAAATGGAAACAAGTATTCTCTTTCCTAGGGAATCTTCTGCTGATGGTATTTGTGAGTTACTTTGGAACAAAAATGCATAGACCTCTGTTGATTGCTATGGGGTGCATGACTATGGGCATCGGATGCTTTTTGCAATCCTTACCTCATTTCTTAATGGATCCGTAAGTATTTCAATGCCGGATGACTCTCGATATGTTGTGTAACTACAAGAAATGAAGTTTGTGATTTCTTTACAAAGAAGCGGTGTTTTATAGTAGAGCAGTAGAAACTCAGACAAAAAATGACTTTTCTTTCACCACCTTTCAATATGACCTTGGCACACTCACTTCAGCTTTCAGGGTCACATGATTTCCTTATTTGTAGAGTGATTATTAGACCTCATTTTTCCTTATGGTAGGTTTTTTTTGTTTGTCTTTCACATAGTGCATAAATTCCTTTCCTTTTCCAGATTTAAGTGAAACCAAGTGGTTCTTTAGCATTTCTAGAACTCCTAGAATATAGTATTATGTGGTCTATGCAGAAGATATCATTTTTTTTTATCCTGGTAGATTTAACTTCCTAGTTAACTCTACTTAAGCCATTTTACTCTTTGTTCAATGAAAAAGCACTAAATAATAATAGGTAAGTGACATAGAAACATATTGGATGACACTATAAAATAAATAAGGCATTAAAAATGTGCTATGGATGATACACAAAGCAGATAACCCAGAAGTTTGTGTAGTGAGAGTTAACTGGAAAGGATAAATATAAATTTACATTAAATAGTCTCCCTTCATCATTTATAATTTGTTATCATGATGATAACTGATTGTACCTTAAAGGACTTGGGGAAGATTTGCCCTAAGTATATCTAGTAATGATAAAGTCACTAATTTGGCCAGTGTTCATACTGCTCTTATCAGTATCTTAAAATAAAAATATTTTATTTGTTTTCAAATAGATATGAATATGAGACAACAGTTTCAAAGACATCCAACTCTTCTTCAAACAATTTCCTGTGCATGAGAAAGGACACTCAGATTTTCACACCAACAGAAGATCCATCAGGTGGTCTATTTCTCTTGTGCCCCATTTTCTGTGTTCTTGGATGCCCTTGCAATTTACTGGTAATTTGGGCCCTCTGAATGAGATAAAATATCTTGAATTAAGATGTGC
This sequence comes from Pseudochirops corinnae, assembly GCA_028646515.1. NCBI lineage: Eukaryota > Metazoa > Chordata > Mammalia > Diprotodontia > Pseudocheiridae > Pseudochirops > Pseudochirops corinnae. The sequence continues at coordinate 414,571,007 of CM053585.1, read as the reverse complement.
TATTTAGTGAGTGAGGTGATTTTGTAGATGCAACACAATGTAGCAGAGAGGTAGCCCTAGCTTCAAGAAGACCTGGTTTCATGTCTCATAACTATAAAAAGATCAGTGGCAGCCCCACATTCCCCTTTGACCTGATTTCTAGGTTGGCTTTCATGGCATACATCTGTATTAAAAAGATCAACAAGATTTTCTTCATTTTGGTGGTTCTTCATGAAACATTTCTTTGGCCATTCCTCAGTTTTAGGTTCAATTTAAAGTAAAGGGTTTACCCGTGTCCTGAACCAGAAATCAATATACACACCTTAGAGCAGATCTGAATCCTCACAACAATCCTGAAACTGATACCATTAAGTATAGGCTGAACTTCATTTAGGGTCAGGTAGAAATCTAAAGGAATCCCTTGGGCTAGTCTTACTCTGGAATTATGCACCTTAGCAGACTCCAAACCAAATAGGCTTCTGGGCATGAGAGAATGAAGAGTCCTTCACCCAATTGCTTTCCTATCAGCATTCAGTTTAACATCACTTTGTGTACCATCTTTTAGCTGGTGCTAAATTGAGAGGAGTGAAAAGAAACCAGCTCAAATTATAAGTGAAGATGCTATGTATCTACTATTATTTACAATGAATCAGTAAAGACTAATAACAAACTTTAATTTTAGTTTAGGTATGTAAGATATTTTAAGCATTATAGAGGACAATGGAACTACAACACACTTAACACATTTTCAACTTATACAAAATTGGGATCTTTGTTAAAAAAATCTATTAAAATTACAGTAATAATGTTTTAAATTAATTTTAAAATTACAGTGATAAATTGTGTTTATTTTTTTTAACTAGACCTATGATCTTCAGCATGGGGAGCTCCCAGTTGAAGTATTTCCTCTGCCAATGCAGATTATTAACTTCTCTGCAAATTATAACCTTAGAGAGTTATCTAGAACACAGCAATTAAGCAGTTTGACTGGGGTCACAGAGCAAGAGTGTGTGTGGAGGACTGTGGAGTAGAGGGAGAGATGGGAAAGTTGAGCCTAACTCCAATATCAACTTTCTCTCCACTGAGCCATAGAGCCTCTCACTTTAATTGTTACAAATTTATAAATACATCAAGGAAGGAGGTTGTCTCCCTGCTTCCCTACTCCGCAACACAAACACATTGTTTCCTAGAGGTTTTAAGTCACTCACAAGTGTAGGCTGAACCAGTTCTTTCCTTCTTTGGTCTCTTTCTGAGATACTTTTTTCTGTTTGAGCAAATATACAAGTATTGGTATTATTGTGAAAAGACATTTGTAATGTATTTGATTGTATTTTGAGTAAGAGGATCTGAACTTGAAACCTAGATCTTTTACTTACTCTGTGTATATGCATTAAGTATGTAGGTATACATAGCATTATACATATAAATAAAATTTATCTATCATCTATCTACCTATATCCATTTATCTATTTAATCTGTCTAGGTCTAGAGATATAGACATAGACATAGATGTAAATATAGACATAGACATACATAGACATAGTCAGAGAGATAAAGATAGAGATGATCTCTCTTTTTGCACTTGTAAAATGTTACGATTGGATTAAATGGTCTCTAAGCCCCCTTGCAGCTCTAAATACATGATTTTATAAGATGATTTATAAGGTTTCATCAAGTTCTAGATTCTGGGGTCTAATGACCCATTTTCTTCACTGGGTCATTCATTAGTAATAGCATTCTTATGGTCATATACAGTGAATCTTTTTTGTGTGTCTTTTTGGACAGGGGAAGGCAGGGCAATTGGGGTTAAGTGATTTGCCCAAGGTCACACAGCTAGTCTGTGTTAAGTATTGAAGGTTGCATTTGAACTCAGGTCCTCCTGACTCCAGGACCAGTGCTCTATTCACTGTGCCACCTAGCTGCCCCAATATAGAAGGAATCTTGAAATACTTTACTTAATAAAATTTAGAATTCAGAATCATCATAGTCACTTTCAAAATCTTGATATCAAAAATTCTAACACAAGTTCTTTTTTCTTTTTCTTTTAAGAGTGTACAAATGAAGTCAAATCATCAATGTGGCTATATGTGCTGGTAGGAAATATAATACGTGGAATTGGTGAAACTCCCATCAAACCTTTGGGTATTTCTTATATAGAAGACTTTGCCAAAACTGAAAATTCTCCTTTATATATTGGTAAGTCTGCAAAAATCAATTGTGTATTGTTTTACTAAATTTTAAAAAAACACCTCTAATCACTTTCCTTGTTTTATTCACATTTTACTATTTATTACTTAGTATATTCTCTCTCCCTTCAAGTCTGCCTAAACCTAAACTTGTTAGAAATAGAGGACTATCCAAACTGACAAAGTCATCCCCCCATGCCCTCAGACATTTCTCCATACAAGTCATTTTGAAATCCCAATGTTTGTCAGTCAATATTAAGATTCCAGGATTTAGAGAACAATCCAGTTAACAGTTTGCTTCATCAAACTGACCAACCTCTGGAGAATCAGTTTCAATCTCTCTTTGACCTCTCCCTTTAAATATATTCCTTTGTAACTGGTTAAAGGTAAGCTCAAGAAACATTCCCATTAACTGAAGAAATTAGAGACACCTCTTACTCCTGATCATTACCCTAATTTGGTGAAGGTGGATCAGTCAAGGGTTCTTTGCCCCTGTCCAATCCACCAACCTAATGACTTCAGAGGGGAGTCCCTCCAGGGCTGATCTGGAGAGAGGGAGAAGGATATTGTTTTAGACTTGATAGTTTAAGACTTATGAGACTTCTCTCTAATAAATCTAAAGGGTTTATACTAGGATAATTTTAAACATACTTTCTTAATATTTCTAAGAAGAAGAATATGAGGACAATCTGCTTTCACACAGATGACTCCTAAATCTATATTTTCTGTTGTCTCAAATTTGCTTACAGAGCATCTATATCTCTAATGCCACTTGGTAATGAATTGAGTTAAAAATAAGTCTTTCCTGTCTTTCCATTACTGTTGATGACAGTACCATCTGGTCAGTTCATAACTAGCAATCTAGCCAAGATTTTCTTGAAGTTACCTCCTACTTCTCCCTTTCTTTCACCGTCCCTTCCACAGACAATAGTTATCATATCTGCCAGTTCCACAGTGTCTTTCCATACCATTGTAACGCCATGTGCGAGCAGCTTCCCAAAAGAATACTACTGCGAACAGCTTTTAAGGTTATGATTACACAACATAGTGAACACTTCATTTATTCCATTACAAATCAAGGCAAACATTCACAACAAATCACAATATAATATTCACAACATTACATCTTATCATGGAAAATCACAATATAGTGTTCATAACAGCTTAATATTAGAATGGTCACACAGTTTTCACTATAGTGGCCATGGTATTTAGAACAAAAAACAAAACAATAATCATCTGGTTTCTTTAAGGGGGAAACCCTCCTTACTTAATCATTCAATCATTCCACAATATAATAATAAATCTTCCATTCATGGAGCAATCATAGATTAAATTAATCAGTCACCTATCTAGCAGTCACTAAGTATCATTAATCACTAAATACAATCATTAGAAAATCACACAAAACCTCCATCCCTTGATGTCTAGTAAGCTTCAATTTCATCACACATGCAAGAGGAGGCCTTTTATTCATCTTGACTGGAGTAGTCTCTCAGATTCCCTGGATCCCCTTCCATGGTCCCAGCTCCTGCCTGAATCTATCAGTCACATGGATTCAGGGGCAGACAGCTCCCAAGTTCTCATCCAGTCCTCCGAGCAGTTCTTGTTACACACTGAAACTTACAGGGTCCAGCACATCTCAAACCCTTCACCACTTCTGTTGCCAGGAACTCAAGGATCCACCAAGCCACAAACAAAGTCTTATCTTGGTCATACTTCTTCATTCCTCCAGCAGTTCAGCTGGCCTTAGTACCCAGGAGAAATCTCAGCCTTCCAGGCAGCCCTCTCAACCTTCTAGGAGGCCTTCACCAGATTCTGATCTTATAGAAAACTCCAACTCAGTTCTCAGTCCAGCAGGCTCAGCTCCCAGATGCTAGGACAATCCTGTTTCCTCCACAAGGAGCTACCAGGAAGAACATTTTTGATTCTGATTCTCTGTCTCTGGAATTCTTCTTATATACACACACTGGCCTCCTGTCTCAGCCAACCCCCACCTGCCACATCAGCAACAGGAGACAGAGTTTCACACCCTCTGTTCACACAGGAGATAGAGTTCATACTCTCTGCCTCTTTCACAAAAGTACTTAGCTCTTAGTCACTAAGGACCAAGTACCTGCTAAATTAATTACCATTACAACCACGTTGACCTCCATTGCCCTTGTCCTGTGCTCAAAACCTTCATAGTCCCCTCTTTTCTGGATTTCCATAACTGCCTACTTGGTGGACTCTCTGTTTCTAGTTTTTCTTCCTACACAGGCCATACTGTATATACAGCTAGGATATTTCTCAAATTTCACTTTTTATTGTTATCTCTCCACAAAAGTCATACTCCAATAACTCAATGTGATTCCAGAAGTGACCTTAGATTTTCTGTTGCTATCCTTGTAGAAAAGAGAACTATTAAGTAGGTTGTTACACAAATCCAGAGAAGAGGTATCTCTCTGAAGGTTTATGAGATTGAGAAATAACATAGTAAGTGTCTGAGAGTAGACTCAAACCTTCTATATTAGAAAAATTATACAAGACCGCAAAAAACATTGTAAATCATTTCCAGTCATTCTTCTTACAGACTGAAGAAAATTGAAGCTAAGAGATAAGAAAGAACACTATATTTTTGTAATAAAGATGAAGAGCACACAGCTAGATCTTTAATAAACTTTATTGCTACTCACAAGGAGAGGAAGCAAAGAGCCACAAGTAAGGACAGCCTTGGCATGTGGATTCCATGCCCACAAAGTTGGTAGGCAGCACACAGAGGTTAGGAGGTAATGAGTATCAATGCTGCAGTTAAAGACTTAGAGCCTCTCATGGCTGAAATTATATATTCTTTGAGATAAGAAGTTGCTCTGTTACCCTTAGGACCAGTGAAGTGAGGCCATTTTCTAAATTACCTAGTAAAGAAGGAAGAATGAAGAAAGAAGTAGGAATGAGGAGCAAGGAAGCAGGGAATGTATCCCTAAAAGTACCAAAAAGAGGCTGGAAAGGATTAATGCCCAATCTCTGTGTTTAATTGGCATCAGCATATTTATAGCTTGGGGGGCTGGGACTATAGTAGTTAAATTAGTTTTCACTAGCTGAAAAATTGAAGCAGCTTTACCTAGACACATTTAAAATAAGCAGCTAACCCCTGGGAAATGGGAAATGGACAAAATACATTGACCTCTTAAAGAAGTTATTCTCTGTGTAACCCTAGTCCCAAAGTCCATTTGTATGGGATTCTCTCTTTATTGGTGAAGATGAATGCCTTGCCCTGTGAGAAGGGTGAGATGGAGTTGGAGAGAGCAGAAGAGAGCTTCAGTCTCTTTAATCTTCTTTGAGTTCTCTTCAAGGTCCAAGTTGCTTCGGGTCCTATAGTTACTTCATGTGCCTCTCGCTTCCAGCTTCAAGAGGGAAAATGGATGAGATCAACCCCACTTAAGGCACTTAAGACAAAGACTTTAGAAAGAAATGATGAGAGACCATGCTCAGTTTGTCCATTGTCTATCCATGATCCTTTCCCAGAAATACATACTGGTGGAAAAGGTTGATAAGATGTCCATCCAAATGCATGTTGAAAAATAGACAATAGATACTCATCTTCATATTTGGACTTTCCTGAGTTGAAGGACAACCAAAATTCTTTTTAAAAAATTACAGAGTCCCTAGGGGGCAAGGTGAGAGAAGAAAACAGGCATTTATTAAGCCCTTACCATGTGCCAATTACTGTGCTAAATGTTTTATAACTATTGTCTCATTTAATCTGTCATGGGACTTGAGGAAATTAGCAAAATGTCATCTACCAATAGAAACATATGGAGAACCTCATCATCCATGGAGGAGCTCTCCTCAAACTAGACTCTGAATTGGCAAATTCAGTCCTTCATCACAGTGGCAAATACCTTTGGCAATTATACATCTGTCTCCCTGTCTCACACCTCATTTGATGTTAGTTGGTCGAGGATCATTGAACAGCATTATTTCTGTTGTTAGCTCTTTCAGGAACCCTGAATCATCCTCATGCCTGGATGCTGGAAAGTGGCCCATAAGGCAATATTTTGTTCTACCAAACTAAATTCAATTTGTGTTAGAAATGAGAAGAAAAAAGTTTAGATTGTTTTCAAGAACCTGTAAAATGGATCTCAAACCTTCCATATAAGCAAGGACCCATCATTTCAATTATTTTTACTGGTAGTACCATATGGCAGTGAGGGGTAGAACACCATTGCCTCCAAAAAAAGCATTTAAAAAAAACCAATATGAAAATAATTATATTTCATATTCTAACATCAATTGCACAGAACGAGAAAGGCAGAGAAATTCTATAAACACCCCCAGATGTTAAAATAACATATATTTCAATATTAAATTAAATCAGTACAGAGTTGGCATAGGAAAGTTTAAAAATATAATGGAAAATATAGTTCATAAAAAGAAACAAAAAAGAGCAAAGATTTATTGACTACATGGATGACTACAACATATATATCTTGATTTTTTTTAAAAAAGAGAGTTGGGAGGTGCTGGACCTGGAAAGTAATAAAATAAGAATAAAAAAAAATTTCTGTAACTTAAGAGAAATAATAGGACTAGTTAGCAATGTGGGAGTAGTTTCTGAATTAATTGTGTATAGAATTCATTAGAGCAAAGCTAAAAATCAACATGAAATAAAATATTAGAACATGAAAAGTCTTTTCAATAGGGTCCACAATTCTTCAAAAGCAATTAGCTTAGCCATCCTTCCAAGTTGGTGTAGTCTAAGTAGAGGTGTTTACTCCTCTCCTGACCTGTGCTCAGGTCTGTGAGTGACCACAAGCACTCTTTTCTGCCCTGGAACTGTGAGGAGAGCCCCTGCTTCACTGCAGCTGTGATCTCTGCTAGTACTCCTCCTCACCCTCAGAGTGTGTCTCTCAGGACTGCAACCCAGATCTAAGTATGGGCAAAGCAACAGAGTCCTGCCCAAGTGTTAGCAATAACACCCTTTAATCTCCTTCTGACCAGTTAGTTGTTCAACCCCCTTACTATCTGTGGACTGAGAGCTCCAGAAGCAGCCACTGCTGCTACTAATTCAGTCACTCTCAAGGCCTGCTCCTGGTTTGCTGTGGCCAGGGCTGCACTGGCACAATCTGTGCTAGACCATGCTCCCTTCTCATCAAAGTGTGAGAGACCTTTACTGCTGACATTCTAAGTTGTCTTTGGCATCTGTGGGCTAAGAAGTCTGAAAACCACCACTGCTGTCAGTGCTTCAGTTTCTCTGAGACCTGCTTCTAGTTTGCTGGGGCCTAGTCTCTGCTGGCACAACCTGCACTGGGTTGTGCTCCTCTCTCACTTTGGTGCAACAGACTTTTCCCACTGACCTTCTAAGTTGTCTTGGGCTGGAAATTTGTGGGTTCTGCTTCTCTAGAATTTGTTTAGAGTCATTTTAAAGGTATTTGGAGTGGTTTGGTAGAGAGCTCAGGCAAGTCCTTTCCTTTATTTTGTCATTTTGGCTCTGCCCCAAGTCATGCTAACACAAAGCGATCTTTAAACACACATCTGACCACGTTATCTTCCCTATTCAACAATATTCCCTATTCAAACTCCATTAGCTCCTTATCACCCTGAAGATCAAATATGAAATCCTCATTTTGTCCTTTAAAATCTTTCATAACTTGACCCCTTTCTCCCTTCACAGTCTTCTTATACCTTGCTCCCTTCCAAGAGTTTTCAATCTGGGGACACTAGACTTCTTGCTGTTACTTGCATATTCACTTGCATCTCCTGACTCTGCATTTTCACTTGCTCTCCCTCAGGCCTGGAATTCCCTCCCTTCTCATCTCCACCTCCTGACTTACCTGACTTCTTTAAAGTCTCAGCTAAAGTCCCACTTTCTGCAAGAAATCTTTTCCAGTCCTCCATCATATTAGTGGCCTTCCTTCTAGCACTACCCCTAATTTATACAGAATATATCTTGCTTATACATAGTTCTTTACATGCTTACTCTGCCATTATACTCTAATTTCCTTTATAGCAGGGACTGTATTTGTGTTTCTTTGTATCCCTAGTGCTTAGCATAGTGCCTGGCACATAGTAGGCATTAAAAAAAATAGATATAAAATCACAGACAAGAATTACACAGGATAAGAAAACTTGGATTGGTTTGAACTGCAATGGCTTTTGAATATCCATAGCAATTGGATCAATGATCCATTGATATAATTTTTATTATGTGCAAGGTTAATGGCATATAAGATCCTCTCCATCCATCAATAGGCCTATGTGCCCAGCTGTGAGAATCCTGAATCACATAGAGCCCATTGGGGAAGGAACTTACTTAAAGAGAAGCTTGTTTAGCAGGAGACTTGCTTATAGGAAGGCTTCCACACCTTTTGGTATTAAGTTGATCAGGCACTGAGTCACAAGGGTTGTGATGCCTTCTGACTCTGAGAAGTAAAGATAGATAGATAGATAGATAGATAGATAGATAGATAGATAGATAGAAGATAATAGTAGATAGATAGACAGATAGATAGATGATAGATAGATAGATATGATGTGCTTTCATATGATATGATATAGATACAGATACTCTAAGTTGTCATTTTGCTTTGGGGGTTCACTCATGAGAAGGATCTTTTGATTTCCTAGTCTAGAGTCTGAATAGCCATATGTTCAGAGTCCCCTGACTACTTAAAGGTCTGTGCTCCCTTAATCCAATCATGTACTTAAAGTACATAGCAATATTGCTATGTTCAGACAGCTGGAGTCCTGTCTGTTGGTCTTTGTGCCAATTTCTCTGCTTATATTTTCTATACTCACTTCTTTCTCTGTAATTAAAGAAGGTTAACCCCCTTAAAGCTCTCTTTCTTTTATAAAGTAGATCAAAAGACCTGTGCTAACATCCTGGGTGTGCTAGAGTGCTTGCTACTACATCATGTCACCCAGCTTGATAATTATCAAAGATCTCAGTCTATCAATCAAGGCTATACTTACTAAAATACTCTTTTCTCTTCCCTCTATGAATTTATATATCCAACTTCATACTTCATATTCCTGACCATGTTCCATCCATTCTGGTCAGGTTCCTTGTTTTTGTTTAGTCATATCCAACTCTTAGTGATATCATGGACCCTAGCATATCAGGCCATTTTATTCTTCATTATCTCTCAAAGTCTGTCTGAGTTGGTGTTTATTGTTTTCGTGACACTATCTGTCTATCTCATCCTCTGCTACCCCCACTTCCTTTTGTCTTCAATCTTTCCCCAAATCAGAGTCCTTTCCAATGAGTTCCATCTTCTCATTATGGGGCCAAAGTATTTAAGTTTCAACTTTAGTATTTGACCTTTCAGTGAATAGTCTGAATTAATTTCTCTAAGTCTTGACTGATTTGCTCTCCTCGTTTTCCAAAGAACTCTTAAAAGTCTTCTCCAGCACCATGTAATGGTAAGGGAATCTGAAGACCTTCCCTGCCCCTTAATGGACCTCACTTGGAGCCCAACAAGAGAAACTTGCTTAGGGAAGGCTCGTTTTTCAGGAAGGCCCACATCTTGTTACTTTGTAATTGGGCAGTGGTTCATGAAGGTTGTGATTTTCTCTGACCCTGGAAAAGGCTTTTGACCCTGAAGTGAGATTTTTCTGTGGGGAATCATTTATGGGAAGAGTTGCGTGATTTGGTCAGATGAGATTTTGAGCAGTCATTGAGCCCCCCCCCCCCAGCTTTGAAAACCCCAAAGTTAGTGCTTTTCTTTCTGGTAACTAGCTGTATGCATATAATGATCAGACAGCTGGAAGCCCTGTCTGTTGGTCTGTTGAATTGTTATTTTCTCTGTCTGTAATTTCTGTTTGTATTTTCTGAAGTTCAGGGTACTGACTTTTTCCCCTGAACTAAGTGAATAATTTATGTGTATATATATATATGTATGTATACATATATATGTATATGTGTGTCTATCTTCGACTAAAGTAAGATTATTAACCCCTTTTAAGTTGTTTTCCTTTAGAAAAGCAGATTGAAGAACCTGTGTTAACAAGCATCCTGGGTGGTTGCTGTTACAAAATGGCATAGTCAGGCAGGATCTGCAAACTAAAAGGAAAGTATGGGGGCTGGGATAATCGTTTGTTTCCCAGTTGTGGTAACTGTGATTCTGTGGAGTCATGGAACAGGAGTGAAGAACTGCCTGCATGCCAACTTTGGTGAGGTGAGAATGGGAACAAAGAGCTATCTGCACTGGAACTGTGGCAGAAACCAGGAGCAGCTGCCTTCTGAGAGAGGAGAGGGAACCCAGAAGTTCAGTGCCCCTGGGATAGTTTTGGACCAAGAGGAAGAATAGAGTTGTCTGTGGTGAATGGGAGAAGTTCTGTGGACCCCCAAGGTCCCCACCCTGTTGGCTTTGTTACCCAGACACCCCTCAGGACTTGGAAGTAGAAACTGGAGCAGTGTGAGGACTGGGACTTGGCTTATTAGAGACTACACCTGAGAATGCCAGGAAGAAGTCTAAAAGGCAGCATGGGGGGAAGGACACAACCCCAGAAGAGCTTTATTTGGACATTTTTGTTTTGGATTGAGGAGATTTTAATGTTATGTACTTTGTGTTTGTTTAAGGCCATGTGGACATTCTGGTAATGAGTTGTTACATTATGTATCTTGCAAATGTGATATGTTTTTTTTGTGGGGATTATGTTGTATTTAAGAGATGTTAATGCCAATTCAGATATAACTTACCTATGTAATGGACATGAAAGATCTTGAGGCTTAATGTAATGGTAAGGAAATTCAAAGATCTTCCCTGCCCCTTAATAGGCCTAGGGAATTTGAAGATATTCCCCACCCTGTAATGAGCCTCACTTGGAGTCCAACAAGAGAAGCTTGCTTAGGGGAGGCTTGTTTTTCAGGAAGGCACATATCTTTTGTTACATTGTAATTGGCAGTGAGTCACAAAGGTTGTGATGTTCTCTGACCATGGAGAAGGCTATATATACTCCCTGAGGTGAGATTTTGCTTTGGGGCTCACTCATGGGAAGAGTTGTGAGATTTCGCCAAATGAGACTCTGGGCAGCCATTGAGTCTCACAGCTTTGAAAACCCAAATGTTGGTGCTTCTCTCTCTGGTAACTAACACTGTATGTATGTAATGGTCAGACAGCTAGAAGTCCTGTCTGTTGGTCTGTTGAATTGTGTCATTTTCTCTCTCTGTATTTTTTGTCTGCTTATAATTTCTGTTTGTTCTTTCTGAAGTTCAGGGTGCTGACTTTTTCCCCTGAACTAAGTGAATGATGTCAATTTTGTGGAGCTCAGTTTTCCTTATAGTCCAACTCCTATACCCATACATTGCTACTGGAAAAACCATTGCTTTGACTATACAGACCTTTGTTGGCATGATCACGTCACTGCTTTTCAGTATGCTGTCCAGATTTGCCACAGCTTTACTTCTAAGGAACAAGCATCTTTTAATATTGTGACTGCAGTCACCATCTGCAGTGATCTTTGAGCCCAAGAATATAAAATGCAATACCGCTCCCATTTTTTCTCTCTCTATTTGCCAGGAATTGATACAGCTAGTTGTCAAGATCTTAGGTGTTTTTTTTTCATCTTGAGGTTCAAGATAGCTTTCACTCTCATCAAGAGCGTTCTTAATTACTCTTCATTTTCTGTCATCAGAGTCATATTGCAAGCATCTCTGAGATTGTTGATATTTTTCCCAGTAACCTTAATTACAGCTTTTGATGCATCTAACCTGACATTTAGCATGATATACTTTGCATTTAAGTTAAATAAATAAAGTAAACAATATATGGCCTTACCATACTCCTTTCTCAATACTAAACCAATCTGTTTTTCCATGTTTGGTTCTAACTGTTGCTTCCTAGACCATATACAGGCTTCTCAGGAGACAAGGAGGATGATCTGGTACTCCCAACTCTTTAAGGACTTACCACATTTTATTGTGATCTACACAGTCAAACACTTTAGTGCAGTCAATGAAGCGGGAGTACATTTTCTTTTCTGGACCTCTCTTTCTTCCTCCATAATGTAGCAAATGTTGGCAATTTGGTCTCTGGTTTCTCTGCCTCTTCAAAAACCAGCCTGCTGTTCTGGTACTTTTCCTTCACATATTGCTAAAGGCTAGCTTGCAGAATCTTAAGCATAAGTTTTCTGGCATGTGAAATTGGCACAGTTGTTTGGTAATGAGAGCATTCCTTGTCATTGCCCTTCTTTAGGATTGGAACATTAACTGACCTTTTCCAATCTGTTGGCTACTGTTGAGTTTTCCAAATTTACTGACATTGACTATAGCACTTTAGCATCATTATCTTTTAGGATTTTAAAAGGTTCATCTCAAATTCCATCACCTTTTAACAATGTTTCCTATGGCACACTTGACTTCATTCTCTAGGATGCCTAGCTCTAGAAACCACACCATTGTAGTTACCAGTGATGTTAAGATCTTTCTTATATAGTTTTTGTGTATTCTTGTCACCTCTTCTTAGTCTCTTCTGCTTCTGTTGAATCCCTACTGTTTTTCATTTATCATGCTAATTTTTATATGAAACATTGCCTTGATATCTTTAATTGTCTTGAAGTGATCTCTTGTCTTTCCCATTCTGTTGTTTTCTTCTATTTCTTTGTGTTGCTCAGTTATGAAAACTTTCTTATTTCTTCTTGGTAATCTCTGGAATTCTGCATATCTTTCCATTTCTCATTTCCCTTTCACTTTCTTTCTTTCCTCAGGTATTTGTAAAGCCTCATCAGTCAGTCATTTGGTTTCTTGTTCTTCATTTTTCTTTGGAATGTTTTTGTTGTTGTTGCCTCCTGTACAATATTGTGAACCTCTGCCCGTAGCCCTTCAGGCACTCATCTACCAGATCTAATCCCTTAAATCTATTCATCACCTTCACTTCATATTGATAAGAGGTGTTATTTAAGTCATACCTATATGATATGATGGTTTTCCCTACTTTCTTCAAATTAAGTCTACATTTTACAATAAGAAGCTTGTGATCTGAGCTGCAGTCAGCTCCAGGTTTTGTTTTAACTGACTGTAGAGAGCTTCTCCACCTTTGTCTGCAAGGTATATAATTAATCTGATTTCTATATTGACCATATGGTGATGTCCATATGTACTGTCACCTTTTGGGTTGTTGAAAAAAAGTGTTTGCTATGACCAGTGATTTATCTTGACAAAACTCTGTTAGTCTATGCCCTGCTTCATTTTGCACTCCAAGACCAAATATGCCTATTCTTCCAATTATCTTTTGATTTCCTGTTTGATTTCCTGCATTTCCTTTTGATTTCCTTTATTCCAAACCCCTGTGATGAATGTGACATCTTTTTTATTTTTTGAGGGGGGGAGGGTCTTTGTAGAACTGATCAACTTTAGCATCAGAGGTTGGAGCATAAACTTGTATTACTGTGATGTTTGAACAATTTGCCTTGTATGGAAACAGATATCATCCTATCATTTTTAAGATTATACACAATTGCTGCTTTTCTCAGCCTTCTATTAACTGTGAAGCCTATTTGATTTTCTTCTAAGGGATTCTTGCTCACAATAGTATAGGTAGTGATTACCTAAATTAAATTCACTCATTATGGTCCATTTAAATTCACTGATAACCAGTACGTCAATGTTTAATCTTTTCATCTCCTATTTGACCTCATCCAGCTTATGTTGGTTGATAGATCTTACATTCCAGGTTCCTATGCAATAATGATCATGATATCATTGGACTTTTCTTTCATCATCACACATAGCCACAGCTGAGCTTCCTTTCAGCTTTGACCCAACCACTTCATTAGTACTAGAGCTACTTGTGTGTATCCTCTGCTCTTCTTCAATAGTATTTTGGACACCTTCCAATCTGATGGGTTCATCTTCCAGTGTCATGTCTTTTATCATTTTAGTTCATGATGTTTCTTGGCAAACATACTGGAGTAGTTTGTCATTTTCTTCTCCAGTGGATCATCTTTTGTCAGAACGCTCCACCATTTCCTTCTCCAACTCATTTTACAGCTGAAGAAACTGAAAAGCAGGTTAATTGATGTGCTTAGAGTCATACAGCTAATAAGTACTTTTTGTAAATTTATACATAATCTCTTTAAAAGGGGAATAGCTGAAGGAAGATAGGATGATAAATTCTATGAATCTCTTCCATTTATTCTTCCATCCTCTTAGTTTAAGTGAATAAGCAAATAAAGATGCTATCTTGTTTTAAGTTATTTTGTTAAATATTGTTTTCATGATTCATTACACTAATTTTTTCCTGTACCCCATTAGTATTGCTTTGGTCCTGCCTACTTCGCTTTTTCTCTTTCTCATTTGAATCTCTTCACATAATAATGTTAAAAGAATTAGTTCAAAGGAAATAGATTAGATCTATATTTTGTTGTGCTTTTCAAGGAATTTAGTATATTATGGGATAGGGAAATAGCTCTAGCACTTAGCATACTGTCTGGCACATGAATAAATAATAATTGGCTCATTGACTTGGTGGACCCAATTAAAAGAGTTTGATTATATAAAGTATTAGAAAGAACATTATACCAATGATATGTTCATAACTTGGTTCCATAAACAAGCAGTATGCTCTAACAACTAAAGTTTCAGTGTGTAATGTATAACTATAAGATCATGAGACCGTTTTGTGAGAATGTTGTAGAGAAAATCTTATTTTATAAGCATATATTATAGAAATAAATTTCCAAGCTAGAAAAAATACTCAGAAAAATTGAACTTTAAAAGATTGATTACACATCTTCTGTGTGCTAGGCAATGGTGGGAGTAGAAAACTTGGACAAAAAAGCTTCCAACCTAAAGGATGATACCATTTAATGGTGGAACATGTCACACACCAAGGTAATACAAATAAGTGATTCCAAAGAAAAGTGAGGAAACATAGAATACGGTTTTTTTAAATACTTGGAATATGACCTAAATTTATTATAATAGTACATGTTTTTGCATGTGTTTAAGTCCACAGAAAGCTTATGTTTCCCTTTTGTTTTTAGGATGCTTAGAAACAGGAGCTATCATTGGTCCTTTGATCGGCTTTTTGTTAGGATCATTCTGTGTGAAAATGTATGTAGACATTGGATCTGTGAATACAGGTAATGTATGTATATGTGTGTGTGTATGTTGTGTGTGCATGCGCGCATACACACAATAGAAATATAAGGTGTCCCAAAAGTCTGTATTAATTCTTACTTCCCTTTACTCCTATAATCATGGCCCTGGGAGATACTGAGCAACTTGGACACTTCATAATTTAAACAGTTGGCATGACTTTATTTTCATTCAATGAATGGCCCCCTTGCAGGAAATGATCAGCATGTCTCCCCTAAACCCAAATCAACTCTGTAGTTGCTAACAAAGCCTCATATATTGCTACATATCTCCCATAATACTATTCTTCAGCCCCCATCTCATTTCCTCTCTCTCTGTCTCTGTCTCTCTCTCTTTGTCTCTGTCTCTGTCTCTCTCTGTCTCTTTCTCTCTGTCTCTCTGTCTCTCTGTCTGTCTCTCTCTCTGTCTCTGTCTGTCTCTCTGTCTCTGTCTCTGTCTCTCTCTGTCTCTGCCTTTCTCTGTCTCTCTCTGTCTCTCTCTCTCTCTCTGTCTCTCTCTCTCTCTCTGTCTCTCTCTGTCTCTCTCTCTCTCCCTCATATAAGTCCCAGCAAGAAGCATTTTCCTACACCAAGTTCTTGGTAGCAAATTTCACTGAGAAAATTCAGCATCTTGGCAACTCAGGGCATAATGCTTCACTATAATATATTTTAGGATTCTGTTTCCTAAGAAGTTCTTCAGAAAACATTTCCACTAAACAATAAAGACTATGCCTCAGCATATACATAAACATTTATCATTTCCATTTATTGCCTCCTGTTTAAAAATCCCAAGGCCTTCATTCTATACCAGGAGACAGCTGCAATGAAGTTTTCTCATGGCCATGGTAGATATCTTAGGGGTTATATTGTCAACAATATATATAAAATCAAGGACATGTGTGAGATGTTCTGAGTATGCCCAGGTACACTTTGTCTCAAAAAAGAAAAAAGGTAGCTGTGTATTTGAATTTAATCACAAGATACACTTTTAATGTTAAAGCGTAGATTGTTGTGTTATAAGTGCTGAATTAATTGTAATATAGATGTTGGAGAAGTCTAGCATAGCTTACCCTTGACCACAGCTGCAAGAGAACAGAGACTAATGAGAGGAAACTCACTTAAGCCAATACATTAGCCATTACTCAAATTCCCAAGTGTTAACTCTTGCCTCTGATATTGGGGTTGTGGGGCTTATGGAGAGTAGAAATAGAAAACTATCACAAACAAGAAAACAGGAAAGGGGAGTCATTGGGAGTGACTTCTAAGAGGAATCATAGGGTGTGAGAGGTACAGTGAGAATATTCCCAAGCTAGGGATGATGGGATGATTCCATCATATGAATTGAACAAAATCTCTGCCGATACTCAGGCATGAGCTAGGAAGAGATGGTGACATCCTTTTCTGGGAAAAGGTGAATGTGTTAATGAGTTACCTATCTACTTTAACACCTCTCTGAGACAGGCTCAAGAAATTTTAATAATTGTTCTGAGTGCTCGTTTTTTACTTCTAAACTATTATATGTGATAAAACTATAGGCCAACAAAAACCCAGACTGTCTGTCCTATTTGAATTAATGCTTAAATGAATAGATAAAATGGGGGGGAGGGAAGAGTTCTTTTTACCAAAATGAAAGATTTTATTGTGCTGGAGCTGAATCTGGGAACTAGAGCTAAATGAAGGGTAAAGTAGAGGGATTAGCATTAGACTTTAATAAGGTGTGCAAGTGTAAGATTTCTTTTGCTTAGTTTGATGAATTAGATTAATGTCTTTTGTAATTGAATGTTTAATATATATTGTCCTTTTAAAAAATAAAATTCTCTGAGTAGTGTATATGCATAAAACTAAGTTTACTTGAAATTTGTTTAGATCCATTCTCTTTATGTTTAACCAGAGAGGCATTTGGTGTTAATAAAATACTGACTTTTTACTTCAGTTAAACTTATAATTATTCAGAAATAAATATTTTAAAATTCTTATTCAAATACTCAAATGGCTCTGATCTCCTTGATATGGGTCGTTCCCTCCAGTGATGCAAAGTTCAAGCTCTCCATGGCTGCTCATCCTCTGAACTTCATGTTATTCCACATTCTGAAACCTCTCTAAATATAGCATTTTATTTGAGTTGGGATATAAAGAAATTAGCTCATTGCTAAATTTTATTGTTTAAGTATAAGGCTAAAAATGACAAGGCAAAACTGAATTTCAGGAATACTTCCTGAACTATCCTTTTGTACTTAATTGGGCCTCAAGTCTACCAAATAACATGAACTATAGAATTCAGAGCTAATTTAAACTATATTTGTTGGTTTCCAGATGAGCTGGTCATAACTCCTACTGATACACGGTGGGTTGGTGCATGGTGGCTCGGCTTATTGGTATGTGCAGGAGTAAATGTACTTTCTGGAGTTCCCTTTCTCTTCTTGCCCAAATCTCTTCCAAAGGTAGGATTAGAAACTAATATGAATATTGTAGAAGAAGATGAGAGAAATGAAATCAAAGAAGAAAAGAGAGATATCACTCTGGGTAAGTAAACAAAAAATAATTTTGAGGTTTAAAATTTATTTCTTACATTAT
>CM053585.1:414529569-414552712 GCA_028646515.1 Pseudochirops corinnae | reverse complement strand
TTATAGAATACAATAATTTATAGAATATAGAATATATTTTTAATTATAATATTTTATAATATATAATTTATATAATTATTAATATAACTATATAATTATACGTTATAATTACATAACATAAATTATAAATAATAAGAGAAGTATGAAACAAAGTGCTAAGTGAGGTCCAAGCTTGGATGTCATTATTGACCAATAAGATAAAATTTCCTGCAGTAAGTGGCATTTGAGTTGGACTTTAAAGAATCTGTAGGAATTCTAACAAATATTTAAGGAAAAATTAATTCCAATACTATAAAATCGATTTGGAAAGGTAGGCAAAGTCCTACCAAATTCTTTTTACAACACAGATATACTGCTGTGTATCTATTTATTATTTTCTAAAATAATAAAAGCAAAAACAGAGATAAAATTATAGACAAATTTCTCTAAGGAATATTGATGCAAAAATTTTAAATAAAATACCCCCAAGACTATGACAGCAATATATCACAAAACTTATACACTGTAAGCAAGTGTGATTTACATTCAGTCTTAAGAAAACTCTCAGAATAATTGGTCATGATATCATATAATTATCTCAATAGATGCAGAAAAAAATCTCTGGAAAAATATGATACTCGTTCCTATTAAAAGGACTAGAAAGCATAGGAATAAATGAAGCTTTCCTTAAAATTATTAGTATCTATATAAAACCATCAGCAAGTATTATCTGTAATGGGGATAAATGAGAAGCTTTCCCAAGATTAGAGGTGAAGCAAAGATTACTACTATCACTTAGAAATGCTAGCTTTAGCGATAAGAAAAGAAAAAGAAGTTGAAGGAATTAGAATAGGCAAAGAGGAAGCAAAACTATCTCTCTTTGCAGATATGGTGATGGACAATCCTAGAAAATCAATTAAAAACCTAGTTGAAATAATTTATAGCTTTAGTAAAGTTTCAGGATATAAAATAAACCCACATAGATCATCTATATTTCTATATATTATCAACAAAGTCCAGCAGCAAGAGATAGAAAGAGAAATTACATTTATATTAATTGTAGACAATATAAAATACTTGAGTGTCTACTTGCCAAGACAAAGCTCGGAGCTATAGGAACACAATTACAAAAGAATTTTTGTACAAATAAAGTCAGATCTAAACATTTGGAGAAAAATTAAGTATTCATAGATCGGCCAAGTCAATACAATTAAACGACAACTTTACCTAAATTAATTCGCTTATTTAGTTCCATATCAATCACATTACCCAAAAAAAGTTTATAGAACTAGCAAAAAATAACAAAATTTACCTGGAAGAATCAAAGATCAACAATATCAAGTGAATCAATAAAAAAAGGAAAGAGATATGGCTTAGCATTAGCAGATCTCAAACTGCATTACAAAGCAATAATCACCAAAACAATCTGGTACTTGGTAAGAAAGGAATTTCTGACTTTCCTACTAGAAAGAATTACATACATAGAAAGGTAGATAGAGAAAGAGACAGAGAGACACAAAGAGACACACAATACACATACACAGACAGTGAAGTACAGAGAAAGAACAGTGGAACTAAGACGAGAAGGTATTCATGAGTTGATTTGAGGGTGATCAACAGTGTCTTCTATTATTGGGAGGCCAAGAAGGATAAGAACTGAGAAAAGTCCATCAGATTTGGCTATGAAGAGATCACAAATAAATTTGGAGAAGGAATTTTTATCTGGGTAATGTGATCAAAAGTCAGATTGCAGAGGAAAATCTGGAAAAGATTATATACATAATACATACTAGTAAGTGACCAAAATAATCTGGTGTTTGACAAGTTCAAAGTTCCAAGATTTGGGGAAAATAAATCATTTTTTGACAAAAATTGCTGGGAAAATTGCTTTCCAGTTTGGCAGAAACTTGATGTTGTAGACCAGCATCTCATACCATATATGAAGATAAGGTCAAAATGAGCATATAATTTAGACATAAAGGGTGATATCATAAGCAAATTGAGAAATTATGGAATAGTTTACATGTCAGATCTATGAATAAGAGAGGAATTTGTGACCAAACAAGAGATGGAGAGTATTATAAGATATAAAATGGATAATTTTGGTCACATTAAATTAAACGGGATTTTTTTTTTTACAAACAAATCAATGGAGCCAAAATTAGGAGGAAAGTTGAAAGATGGGGAAAAAAAAATTAACAGCAAATTTCTTTGATAAAGGCCTCATCTCTCAAATGTATAGAGAACTGTTTCAAATATAAGAATACAAGTCATTCCCCAACTGATAAGTGGTCAAAGGACAGGAATAGGCAGTTTTCAGAAGGAGAAATCAAAGCTATCTATAGTCATATGAAGAAATGCTCTGAATCACTATTGATTAGAAGAAATGCAAATTAAAACAACTCTGAGGTACCACATCACACCTATCAGAGTGGCTATTATGATAGAAAAGGAAAATTACAAGCATTGAAGCAGATGTGGAAAAATTGGGATTCTAATGCACTTTTGGTGGGGTTGTGAACTGATTCAACCATTCTGGAGAGTAATTTGGACCTTCACCCAAAGGATTTGCAAACTGTGCATATCCTTTGATGCAGCAGCACCATTCAGGTATTATAAAAAAAGAAAAGGACCTACATTTACAAAAATATTTGTATCAGTCCTTTTTGTGGTAGCAAAGAATTGAAAATTGAGGAGAGACCGATGAGTTGGGCAATGACTGAAAATGTGGTATGTGATTTTGATCGGATACAATTGTGTTATGAGAAATGACAAGCAGGACGGTTTCAGAAAATCCTGCAAAGACTTACATGAATTGAAGCAAAGTGCCATGAGCAGAACCAGGAGAACATTGTACAGAGAAAACAGCAACATGGACTATGATCAATTATGAAGGAGTTGGCTTTGTCAGCAATACAATCCTAGATAATTTTGAAAGATTTATGATAAAAATGCTATCTTCCAGAGAAGGAACTGATGGAGTCTGAATGCAGCTTGAAACATACTTTTAAAAGGTTCTTTATTATTTCTTTTTTTGGTCTACATTTTTGACAACATGGCTAATATGGAAATGTTTTGGATGGTTGCACATGTATAACTTATATCAAGTCGCTTTGCCTTTTCAAGGAGGAGGAGGAAGAGAGAGAGACAGAGAGACTTTGGAACACAAAGTTTTGAAAAGGAAATGTTAAATTTTTTTTGTTTATATGCAATTGGGAAAAAATAAAAATTAAATATAAAAAAGGATATTAAAAATAAATGATCAGTAAGAATTTAATACATTTAGAGGAAGATAAGAGGATATTACAAGTATAAGAGAAAACTAGAGCAAAGGTATAGATGCAGAGCAGAGCAAGAATTTTTAGTCAGGGAGAAAATAATACATTTTGGTTAGAATATGAACTTTTGAGAGGGGAGTAATATGAAATATGATTAAAACATAGGATGGTGCCAGCTTTAGGAGGACTTTGAAAAAGGAGTAAATAATTTTAAATTTTACTTAACCTGCAATGATTCGTTGTAAATGGCATAATTAAGTCAAATAGCAAAACTTACCAATTAAAAAGTTCAGTTTAGGCAGTGACTGGTCAAAGTGCTGTTCTAAATATTTTGGCAGATAAGAGACATAGCCAATAAAGCCACTAAACGTAAACAACGATGAAAGCAAATAGATTAAGTACATCCAGTTACTAAGGATACATTTTAAGGAGTGGAAAAAACCTAGAAAAAAAAATAAAAAGTTTTGTTGCAAAAGATAATTCAGCATATTCAGGAAATAGTTCCCTTTTTGTGTATGGGAGGCTTAGTAGTGGACTTCAGTATAAAACAATTAATCATAGAATCATAGAATGCTATAGTCAGATAATACATCAATGCTGTCTCATTTTACTAATGACAAAATTGAGGCTCAGAGAGACAATAGTTCGCCCAAAGTCACAATATGAGCTAACGGCATGATAGTTTTAAAACACAGCTCTCCTGATTTGCTCCAGAGAGAACAATTTATTGCTCTTTTGGCTATAGGCTGGTGTATCATTAGTTTTTTCTATTATTCCTCAGGGGTATTTATCAGGATGGTGACAATGTATTCATTATTACACCAGTTTACTTCACTATTTCAATGCATCTATAATCATATCAATCTTGATACACTTGCCATTGATAGAGTACATATTGTGGGGATTCAAGGGACTTTCTCACTTCATGAGCTTCTGGCCATGTTCTATAGCAACTCTAAAAAAAGATCTAGCCAATGTACTGCTGGTTTGCCTTTGGTCCATTTTCTATTTTATGGATTTTAGTGCTGCAGGTTGGCTTTTCATGTGTTATTCCTTGTGCCCATCATACAACCAGTTCTCCTTATTTTGGAGCTATGTGTTTCCTTGTAATACACCTTCTTTCACTTCTTGTGATTGGAAATATATTGTGGCCCACTTATGCATAATATAGAATGATTTATTGGCATGAGATCACTCACTTTTATGCTAATAAACAGCCAGATGTTTTTAGTTCCTTTTGCAGACAAGATGTAGCAGCACAACATCCTTGGCAAAGAATACAGTTGTTCAGTGCGTGCGTGCATGCGTGCATGCGTGCATGCGTGTGTGTGTGTGTTTGGAGGAAAGTGAGGGAAAGAAGCAGGAAGACTGGGGAGATCCCTTGCAGCATTACAATTTGAACAAGGTACGAAGAGTATGGGGATTATTATTTTTTTTTGGAGGGGGGAAGGCAAGGCAATTGGGGTTAAGTGACTTGCCCAAGGTCACACAACTAGTAAGTGTGTCAAGTGTCTGAGGTCAGATTTGAACTCAAACCCTCCTGACTCCAGGGTTGGTGCTCTATTCACTGTGCCTGCCTTGCACTATTTTGTTTTTAAAGGTTTTGGGTGTTTGAAGGACTTACAGGGAAAAAAGAATGATGATATGACTAAACAAATTCTGTCTAAATGCCTCTAATTCTGCCCCAGACTATGGTCAGAAAAATTAGAGGTTAAAGTTAAACCAAACTGTTAAGTATGAACACATATTATCATTGCCCTTGCATTGGGAGTCAGAGGACCTGCATTTGAATCCAAATGCTATATATCACCTTGGGTAAGTTACTCTATTCCTTGGATCTCCAGTTTTTTAAATTAAAATTATAGCAAAGGACTAGATGATCTTTACACTCTAAATCCTACGATCAAGTGAATAGATAATACTCTTTACATATATTAAACCAAATATGTATCTCTTGGCTTTAACAAATTCATATGAAATATGAAACTTTCTGAAAATACTAGAGGACACAAAACCAATCCTTGTTAGCATATAAGGCAAATTGTAGACTATGAGATAAAGTTTCTTTGAAATATTTTTTCAGCTTACTTTACTCTAGCATAAGAAGATATGGGATCTAGTCCTGGCTTTGTCACTAATTCTGTATGCCTCTGGAGAAACAATTTAATTTGGGTGTCAATTTTCTCATTTGTTAAATAAAAAGTTTGTACCACACGAGCTTTAACTTACTTTCATGAAGCTCTAAGACTGCATTTTCTCTATTTCTCTCTGTGGATTGCACATTTAATGTGAGAGTTTTTTTTTAAATTATCCTACCGTTCAGTGAAAAAAATTTGAATTTCTTTCTTTCCTTCCTCCCATCACCCACATATACACATTAATTTGCATAGTTAGTTCAAAATGTGAAATATTCACCTGCCGAATCTTTAGACTCCTTTATTTGTCCCAGATTTTTAAAAGTTGTCCTTTGACTTCTATTTTCATTGGTGCTGGATACATCCAAAGGTGCTGGAATTTTCTTTCCCTTTGATGGTTTCTCCAGACTTTTAGGAATGAAAAAGAATAGTATCCCAGCAGCAATACTAAGGATTCCCACTATGAGAAAGCCAAGCCACCAAGCACCAACCCAACGGGAATCAGTTGGTTTTATTGTTATAGTACCTGTAATGAAATCATTTTTACAAATTCACAATGCAAATGTGTAATTTTAAGAATGGTTCCCATTTTCGTTTACTGAAATTTAAATCACCTCATTTCTCTTTATCTAATGAGAAAACTCATTTCAACAAGACAAGTTCATGTGAATAATAGATTAATGAAGAATTTAGAAAGCAACTAAATCCATGAAGAAATATTAATTCTAGTAAAACTTCAATAAATAAAAACTATATGAGAAAAAGAATGTATAAATCTATTCATTACATTCAATTCAATAAGATATAGTGCCACAATGATATGTTGAGTACCTGCTTATTCAAAGGACTGTGCTACAATAACAAATTAACAAAGATGAAATAAGACCCAGATCTTGTCTTCAACTGTTCAAGGTTTAGGATTATGTGCGGCTAAACAGTTAATTCCAAATGGTTGTATAAATCCCAAATAATGACAGAGTTGTATAAATCCCAAATAATGACAGAGAATTATACATTCTTCAAAATGGAATATAGAATATACATCTAAAATTTAATCTAACTAGCTTATTTAATTAAATAATAGTACATTGACATCTTCAGAAATGTAGTGTGGAATAGTGAATTTGAGGACTAGAAGACAAGAAAGTTGTTCTTAAGATTTGATTAGCCCAGGGATCTAAGGCTCAGGCCATATATCTTCACTGATGCTATTTTCTGGTGCCCTCTGCCTAAATGGATGAGGCTTCCTGACTACTTAAGGGCTATGTGGAGTCAGTACCTTTTAGACTTTGCAGATGTCCCAAGGCCCAGTGGATCACTATATCTGGCCCTGAAGATCAGATACATTTCTTCAAGGAGGTGAAGGGGACCCATGTTTACCCAGGCTATATACTAAAGTATTTTTGTTGAATGTAATTTTTATTTTCTGGCTAAGTAAACCTGCTTTTGTTAAGT
The DNA here is from genome assembly GCA_028646515.1 of Pseudochirops corinnae. Classification (NCBI taxonomy): domain Eukaryota; kingdom Metazoa; phylum Chordata; class Mammalia; order Diprotodontia; family Pseudocheiridae; genus Pseudochirops; species Pseudochirops corinnae. The sequence goes on along the minus strand of CM053585.1, from coordinate 414,545,865 downwards.
GTTGAGTGACCTACTAGTTCATCCTTATGAACCTTAATGAAAAGATGACTAGAATGAATCAAGCTAAGCTAACTACATCACTTTTTTTCTTTCAAGTATTTAGCTAGATGGTGCAGTGATTAGAGTACCAGTGGATAGAGTGCTCATCTTCCTGAACTCAAATCTAGCCTCTGACACTTACTATTTATGTGACCATGGGCAAGTCACTTAACTCTGTTTTCTTCAGTTCTTCATCTGTAAAATAAGCTGGAGAAGGAGAAGTCAAACCACTCCAAGAAAACCCTAAATGAGATCCTGAAGAGTTGGACATGATTGAAATGACTAACCAACAACAAATTCATTTTAAGTACAAAAAATATTGGATTCATTTATCCAAAATTAAATTATTTATAGAGATAGGGGTTTTCTAGTAACACTGGAGCAGTCATAAGAATTTCAGAGCTATAGAGACCATCTAGTTTAACTCCCTTGGCTTTAGAGAAAACCGAAGCCCAGAGACTGACTTGCCTAAAGTGACATACATAATGATAGGTGGTGGGGTATTTTTCAATACACAATGCTCTTTTTTTTCTGCCAGGGTAGAAAATGAAGCAAAATTTCCTAAATATAATTATCATCAATAGATTATTATTATGATCTCATTATATGCTTGACTTTGTATCAGTTTCTAGGGAAGAATCGACACTTTGCTCTGAAGGACACATTGGCTCTGGAATGCCAACTTGATACTATGCCATACCAATTTGAAGATTGGCTCATATTATGGCAGATATGTTTAGTTTTGTTCCACTTATTATTGTGACACAGAATTCTTAAAGACTGTGTCATCTCTGATAGATTCTATTAAGGAGAAGCTTTCCAGTAAAAGTTCATTGAAGGATTATTTTCCTGCTTTCCAAGGACCAGTTTCACAGAAAAACAGTCATCTGTTAATTATTTCTGTAGCAACTACATTACAGTGTCTGGAAAGGGGCAATATTTTAGCTCGTCTTTGTGTCTTTCTCATTGTCTAGTGTTCTGCACACAGCAGTTGCAGGTGATCAGCTTAATCGCTAATGAACAAGTTGCCTTAAGCCATATTTAAAAGAACTTGAACAGTGCTTGGTGGTAATTTTTTTTGGGGGGGGAAGGTGTATTTGTTTACAGAGCAACAAAAAACAAGTTAGATGGCTTTTGGAATAGCAAGTAAATATTTTGGGGGGGCTGAATCCATCTATCCATGGGAAAGTTTTGAGTTCCACTATCCTGAAGTCAGTAGACAGGGAATTGTTCATCAACAAGCTCTACTTGTTTAAAATTTTATATTCACCTGTTTTTAGTGGTTTAGGGAAGTCAGTTGCGGAAGTAAACTTTTTGAGGTTGTTATGCAAAGGTAACCCTGTGGAATCTCTCTCCAAGGAAAGCTTATACTGTGATCTTTGGGAGGGAAGTTCTGCTCAAAGGACCCTGGCTGTCAATTCTGAACATGAGGACTTAGTCAGGAGTGATCACTACACAGTCAAAGTAGAAATTGTACTAGAGACCATTATAAATGAAGTGGTTACATAAAGAGCACTAGAGAGATACAAATAATTCTAGCTATGTAGCACTTTGGAGATGTCTCCTGTGTTTTCTTTTGACCTATGGGGGCTACTCTCCATACTAACTCTAAAAATAAGAAATACAAATGTGTCCACCAATCAGATCCAGCCATTAGTTAACCAAAAAACACATAGAAAGTGCATTAGGTGATAAAAACTATCAAAACCGTTTTAGTCTCCCAGTATGGATTCATCTTTCAGTTTGCAAGAAGTAAAATTGTTCAAAACTGTGTGTTTATGAACCAAGTGAACTGAAATATTTGGGGCATCTTGCCAAACACCAAATTAATAACTTCATATTGATTTTTGCTTTCATATAGCATTCTTCCAAAGAATGACTTATTCCAATAAAATGCCTGTTGGGTTCAGAACAGGAGAAATTGTCCAAATTAATTACTGGATCACATATAAAAAACACCCAAATGATTATTTGAATGTGTTAATTTAAATTGGTTTTCTTAGAATTATATACACAACACAAACTTAATCTTGTTCCTGATTGCCATGGTTTACTAATTTGTAAAGTAGGAAAAATATATTGTTCTGTAACATAACACTGTTAGATTGGATGAGTTAATAAATTCCTCAGAATGATAAACAATGAATAAAATTCTACAAATATTGGTTTGATCTTGTACTTACTTAGGTCTACGTATCCAATGTCCACAAACAGTTTTAAACAAAATGATAACAGAAGAAAGCCCATTACTAGACCAGTCATTGCCAATGAATGCAAAATTCCTGAAAACAGAAAATAATTCAATCATTACAAAAAACCCATAGTTTCACTGTGTCATTAACATCCTTTTTTTGGTAAATGAAATATTATATGATCATCCGTTGAAGAAATAGATGTCTTCAAAGCAATTCCTTTTTTTGGGGGAGGGGGACAAAAACTCACTATTTGGAGAAAAAGTACGGGAAAATTGCAAAAGAGGATGGCAGAAATTAGGGTATAGACCAACATCTCATATTGTATACCAAAATAAGGTCAAAATGTCACATGATTTAGACATAAAGGGTGATGCCGTAAGCAAATTAGGAAAGCATGGAATAGTTTACCTGTCAGATCAATGGCTAAGAGAAAAATTTAGGACTAAACAAGCTATAGAGAGCATCACAAAATGTAAAATGGATAATTTTAATTTTGAAAAATTTTTAAAAAGGGTTTTACACAAACAAAACCAATGTAACCAAAATTAGAAGGAAAGCAGAAAACTGGGGAAAATTTTTACAACAAGCATCTCTGATAAAGGCCTCATTTCTCAAATATATACAGAACAGAGTCATATTTATAAGAATACAAGTTATTCTCCAATTGACAAATGCTCAAAGCATATGAATAGGAGCTTCCAGATGATGAAATCAAAGCTAGCTATAGTCATATGAAAAAATGCCCTAAATCACTATTGATTAGAGAAATGTAAATTAAAAGAACACTGAGGCAAGAGCTCATACTGGATAATACAATAGAAAAGAAAAATGATAAATGTTGAAGGGGGTGTAAAAAAACTGGGACATTAGTGCACCATTGGTGGAGTTGTGAACTAATCCAACCATTCTGGAGAGTGATTTAGTGTTATGCCTACAGGGCTATAAAACTGTGCATCCCCTTTGATGTAGCAATATCACTAGCACTCGGTCTGTATCCCTAAGAGATAAAACAAAAGGGTAAAGAACCTATATTTGTACAAAAATATTTATAGCAGCTCTTTTTCTCATGATTATGGATTGGAGATTGAAGGAATGCCCATCAGTTGGGGAACGGCTGAACATGTTGTGGTATGTGATTGTAATGGAATATGATTGTGTTGTAAGAAATGATGAGCAGGATAATTTCAGAAAAATCTGGAAATACTTATATGAACTGAAACAGAAGGAAGCGCACAGAACCAGGAGAATGTTGTACTTAGTAACAGCAATACTGTAGAATGAAGAACTGGGAATGATTTAGCTATTCTCAGCAGTCCCAAAGAACTCATGATGAAAAATGTTATCTGCTTCCAGAAAGGGAACTGATAACATCTTAATGCAGACTGAGGCAAACGCTCTTTCCTTCTTTCCATTCTTCCTTCCTTCCTTCCTTCCTTCCTTCCTTCCTTCCTTCCTTCCTTCCTTATTTCCAGTTTTCTTTCACAAAATCACTAAGATGGAAGTGTTTACATGAATACATATGTATAACCTATATTAGATAGCTTAGCATCTCAGGAAGGGGAGGCAAGGAGGGATGCAATTTAGAACTCAAAACTTAAAAAAATTCTAAAATTGATTTTACATGTATTTGGGGAAAAACAAAATATTATTTTTAAAAACAATTCCTTTTTCATCAAAGGAACACATTGGTGCAATATTATTATGAGGGTAATCAAGGCAGAACACATTTAAAATAGTGATTATAGTTATATACTCTGACTCTATAATGATAACTTCTTCCAACTCCCTTATTGGTGGAATAATATGCTTAGTGTTATTTAGTCTCTGGATAATGATGTGAACATTAGAAATGAAAAAGGCAAGGGTGTGTATATTAAAAGGCCATTTCAATTATGAGCATACTATATTCGTCTCATGTCTTGAGCCACATGGTCTTTAGGAAGTAGTGAGTTCAGGGAAAGTTTACAGCAGTAAATAGCAGAGATAGTTACTTATCACTGGGCAGAGCCACCTGTGAACAGACTGTCCAAGGATGTTAATAAGGACCAAGTTGAGGGAGAGATCCTGCATCTCTGTCATCAAAGTTCTAGGAGATGCTGGAAAATGATTGTCAGAAGTTAGGGCAAGATGGCTGAACCTTAGTTCCTTAATATGAGAGGTCTTTTTCATCTATGGAACTAGGGTCAAGGTTACAATTTTCTTAGGGTTGTATCTAGAGTATAGAAATAATGGATGAAAGCTGGCTTTATGTTCCTTATAGGCCAGAGGCCAAGGACAAAAGTATTTAGTTAGGAGGAGCATGGTGAAGAAAAGGCAAGGTAAGGTAAGGAAGATTTAAAATTTTCTCCTTCAATCTTGGGACTTTCATAGCTGTTGAAGAAAGGCTATCAACTCACTCAAAATGAATCTCTGTCAGCTAAAAGCTCAGGACTATATTCAATGCCCAGCCCATATTAGATTGGCTTGCTGAGCCAAGATGAAATCAAGAAGATGGGCCAGGGAAGAAGGTGAGGGAGGATTAAAAAATGTGTTTTTTTTTAGTTTGTACATATAGGGAAAAATTGATAATTCACCTCTTATAATTTGGCTCTTTATTGTTTTAACCACTTAAATGTTTCTTACTCTTGTTTGGTTGTAAAATCATTTAAATACTCCTCACTATTCCCTTCAAAAGTATTCTGGTGCTATTTTTAGGGATTAGGGTTTAAGGATTAGAGTAAGATGAAAGCTGTCTTTTCCAAGACTGAACTGAAGTGAGCTAATCACAATGAATCATTTGATGATTGCTCCTGGAAGACAGCAATAGAATAAATGGACTCAATGTGGCCAAGGATCACAAACGTGCATTACCTATATAAAAAGCAGAATGTCCTTCTTCAGCAAAATTATCAATGTACGTGATTCCCAGGGGTGTAATTGGAGTTTCCCCAATCCCACGCATCACGTTTCCTATCAGCACATATATCCACATCGGTAAACCAGATTCATTTTTGCAACCTTTGAACATAAGAAGTTTGGTTTGTTAGCATAATATACTTATCCACCTATGTTATTCTTCTATTTGAATATATTTATGTTTCTTTAATTTGACCTTAATTTTATTAGTCCAATTAGATATCAGATATATTTTTCACAATCAACATAATCAAACCTTGAGAGAAAGAAATACATCTATCCTTGAAACATTTTCTTAGATTTTTTTTTTTGCATTAGCAATCTTTCATGCTTACCTGACTCTAATAGTACAGATGATTTGTTATTGCTAGCTGAATTGAGATCAATTGAGCAAGGAGTGTAGCTTGTTGTTGAGTTCTCAAATGGTTTAACATTTATTGTTGAGTCATACCTGTAACTATGATAATATAATTGAAATATTAAAGAAAGCAATTGCCCAATAATTCATTCCATTTTACATGCCATTATACTATAAACCAATTTTATAATTCACTATTTTCACTAAATGGGTAATGGTGGATAATGCATTAGGAATGCCTACCAGGAATAATAATATTAACTTTCCCAAGTAGAAACAGCAACCAAGGACTGAAAGAAACTCTTATATACCATTAAAGGAATGAAGAAATTCCATTTCTATTGTGTTTGTGTATGTATATGCATATTCCACTTTGCATAAATGGGGCTGTAGACATGGATCCTCATTGCTTATTATAGGAATATGTTAGTTTTTAATCTATTCATTAAACTGATCAGAAAGGCAAATCATTGTTATTTAGCCATCAAGGGAACAAAGCAGTTGTCCTATTTCACAAATAGCCAGAAGACGGAAAACCATAGAAAGAAAAGGAAAAATGCACAAGTACAGTTTATTTTCGTTGATGTAGGTCAATTAGATATGACACCTTCTGCCAAAGAGTTGAGGGAAGGGCATATTCAGAGTGACAGTTAGAGTGAGTAATGGATATTTGACTCAAATAACCAACACAAAGTTATTAATGGCTACTATATGTCAGATATGGGGAAAACAGATGCAAAAATGAAATAACTCCTGTCCTCAAGGATTTTATATTTTATTAAGGGATGCAACATATACACATAAATATATAAAAATATACACAAACTATATATAAGGTAATTGTGAGGTGAGACAGGAAAGTTATAGCTGTTTGGATTCTATCAATTCTCATCGTTTAACAAATATGTTTGACTGCACTTCAGATAATCAGAGTCTATGAGAGGAGCAGTGAGATGGTGGTAGGTATACGACTTATATTTTCTTACAGAGCGAAGACTGCTATCAATAAAATCTGAATTTATACTGATTGTATCTGGTCCTTGAAATCATGAAGCAGACTAACAGGTTTATCCTGATTTTGACATAATTTACGTCAGACAATATCATAACTACCTCCCCTAAAACAATATTCAATTCTCTTTAATGCAAGATAGCTTTTGACTTTTGACTGAACTTTCTACCCAGGGTAAGATATATATATCACATACACACACACATATATTTGTTTGTGTGTTTATGTACATATGTATTAGTGTATGCATCTGTATGTGTATCCTTTGAAACCATGCTCTATAGTCTTCAAAGACAGACACTGTAAATATTTGATAATCCATCCTAGTGTCTACAGAAACAAGGAAGGAATATGGGATATGAGTCTTTCAATTTAATTGTATTTATTCTATATTTATGGTCTCTGCATAAAATGTTCTGATCAAAAGCTTTCTATGGTATTTATGTAGAAGTCAGCATCTAAAAGAAAAGGAAACATTTTTGTTGTTGTTAAGGCTGGGCAATGTAGCTATCTTCACCGAAAAAGTGTTTATTCAGTAATTCCTCTTCCTTCAGAGGAAGTTATAAAGCCAAGTAAGCAACATGGATATATTTAAGTTTAAGTAGTACCATATGTTAAAAGAAATCAAATATTATATTGTACTTGCTTTAATGCCCTTTCAATCACCCCCAATTTCTAAAATCTTCAACTTCTGTCTACTGGATCCCTTTATGCAATCTTTAAAAATAACTATATCCATTCCATTATAAAACAAGAAAGCAAACAAACAAAAAGCACTCATTGTAGCTTACTATCCCTTTGAGGTCTGTCTTCTTTTTTTCAACCAGACTCTTAGAAGGAGTTGTGTATAGTTTGTACTTTCAATTTCTTTCCTGTCATTCTCTTCTAAATTTCCTGCAAATTGTCTTTGGACCTCATCACTCATTAAGTTGCTCTCCCCAAAGTTAGTAATCATCTCTTAAATGATAAATCCGAAAGTTTTCCCCCAGTCCTCTCCTTTACCAGGCTATCTGACTTTGACATTGTTGACCTTTCACTACTCTTGAGTATTCTCTATTCTCTGAGTTTTCATGGAACTATTCTTTCCTACTTTTCTTTTTAATTGTCTGACTCCTCCTTCTTGGTCTCTATGGCTGGTTTATCATCCATGTATTCCTCTTCTTTCCTCTTCCTATAATTTTCCTTTTTATACTATCATCAGCTCCCAAGGATTTGTATCCCACATTTCAATAACCCATGTCATGGAGACTATGGATGTTATTACCGTATCTGTAGGAGGGAATGAAATCTTGGGGAGTTAACAATTTACCTGTCATTTGTGATCAATATGTGATGAAAGTGGAGGAATAACTTTCATTCTTGATTCTGTTTGAACTATATTTGATGGAGAAAGACACTATTTGAGGACAAAGAGAAGGGGCTAAAAGATCTTGCTTCTTGAGAAACAGAATTATTTAACTGTGAAGGAGAAAGTTTTTAAGATATCTTAAGAGAGTTTAATCATGGAACTTCATTTCCAGGGTCCATATTTAGAGATGCTCTTGATATAATCATTCTGACACCTGTACCATTATATATGTGATTGATATCTTTGTTTTATTGTTTGCTACACTGTGAATAAATTATATATATATATATATATATATATATATATAATAGCTGATATTTTCTAAACCTAGGAAATTTAAAAAATTATTATATGCAGAGAGATGAGCAAAAGCTTGTAGGAACACAAGTTTCTTCAAATTATTAAATAGGATAGACAGCAATTTATAAGGAAATAAAAGATAGCCTTTGTTTTCTTTAAAATATGAGATAAGAATTAGTTAATTATCAAGTGAAATAACACGTAGAGAAGGGTAGATCTACCTAAAATCTGCTATCCATCAATCATAGCCTCTAAATACCAGTGATAGGTTTGTCACCTACATGCCAAAGACATATGAATATATTCAATCTCTCTGCTGAGCCCCAGCCCTCCATTACCAACTTTCTATTGAACCTTTCAAACTTAATTTCACAAAGGCACGTTAAACTCAACATATTCAAACAAAGTCAACACATTCAATTTCACAAAGACATCTTAAACTCAACAACTTTCTATTGAACATTTCAAACTGAATTTCACAAAGGCACCTTAAGCTCAACATATTCAAAATAAAAATCAGTAACTATTCCCAAAAATCTTCCCTCTGCTGAGCTTCCTTATTTCTGTTGTGGGCAGTTATCCTCTTTTTCACATTTTTGGTGTAGTTGAGAGAATACTATATTTGAAGTCAAGAAGATTTTGATTCCTGCCTCCAACACTTAGTAGCTATTTGGTCCTGGGTATGTCACTAGCAACTCACAGGATTATTGAGAAGATCAAATGAGATAATATTTTTAAAGTGCTTTGTATACCTTGAAGTGCTATATGAATCTCTAGTTATTATATCCAGTCAATTGCAAAATCTTGGCATTTATGTAATTCCTTTTTTCTATTCAATGCGCTACCACTTTAGTTCAGGCCCTCATTAACTCTAATGTAGGTTATTGAAATGGTTTTCAATTTGATTTTCCTGCCTCAAATCTCTTCCCTCACTTATCCATTCTTCACATTACTGTCACTCCTCTATCATATAAATCCTAGGGACTCCCTAATGTTTTTAGGATAAACTATGAACTCTTATATTTGGCTTTTGAAATCTTTCAGAGCTTGGCTCAAATCTGTCTTTCTAATCTTGTTATATGTTACTCTCATTTCCATCAAACTTAAATTCTCTTTTACTCTCAGATCACACTCCAACTCCCTTTCTGGGCCAAACTCTATATTTGGAATGCATCCCCTCTCTCATATCCATCTTAAAGAATTTTTCACTTAGTTCAATTTGTGACTCAAACATCACTGTGTACACGATATTTTTGCTGATCACCCAAACTGCCAGTGTTGTCATTCCCAAACTATTTTGTAATTACATTGAATTTATTCTTTATTCTTTATATTTGTACATGTTGCATCAGCATAATAGAATGTAAACTCCTCAAAGGCAGGGACTTTTAAATTTCTTTTTTAAGTTTCTTTTTTTGTATCCTCTATACTAGCAGAGTTCCTGGCATATAGCAGTTAATAATAAAAAATGGTTGTGGTTGATTGATCGATTAATCGATTCACTTAAAATCACCAATTCTCTTTGTTAAGGAACTATATGTTTTGCCAATAGGAGAATATTTTGCAAATTGTGGTATCTTACTTACTGGGGCTTCATAAAGTACATTAGTCTCTATATATTGCAACCCTACATTCAAAAGTATTCCCCAAAACCTACATTGAAGAAAATGTGAAAATTTACCAGAGATGTTTCTGTCAATTTCATGCATAGAATTTTAGAGATGGAAATAATCTTAGAGATTATCCAATTACCTCATTCACATTGCCCTTTCTCTCTAATACAAGCAAAAATATTCATTTCAGTAATTGCTAATTAAACTCCTTTACTAATGCTTTTTCTCTTTACCCAAATGATAAATTCTACAGGTTGTTATGGAATACATAAAAACAGACATGAAATATATATTAGATGAAAATTTATAAATTTCCATTCACTTTCCTGTGATTTCTCAGACCTTTTTGATTGTTGTTCATAAACCAAGATAGACTGTAAAAGTAGCTGTCATCTATACTAATATATGTGAAAAGTTTACCCCACATTTTCATAAACTTTGAGAATTTTCTGAAAGAGAAATTGTTTTGTTACAAGTCTGAAGATTTGGCATTCTGCCATATTTAAAAGTGATTATTACTTAATACATAGGGCACTAAAATGAACTGGTGAAGGAAATGGCAAACCACTCAAGTATCTTTGCCAAGAAAACCTCAAATAAGGTCATGTAAGAGTCAGATGTGACTGAAACAACTGAACAATAACAGCTATGACAACTGTTAAATACTTACTATCCCATGAAGAAGTGAGGTGATGCAATTAAAAAACTTCCAATTCCCATAATTAAACACCCAGCTCCAATTATCCGTGGAATATGTGATTTGGCTCCAAAATGACTTACCAGAGTTATCACCATTAAATTGCCTGGAAGAAGAAAAATTACATTTCATTGTAATTTAGTTCTCCAAGTACAGTATGACTTGACTACTTGTTATGTGAGGCCATCACATTTGGGATTCACTAGAGGAAGTAGAAGTAAAAAATAAAAGAATTTAGAAATATCACCTCTGTTCTCAAGGAACTTAGATTTTATCTGAGGACACCAAGTAAACATGAATGAAATAGAAAAATTGGTTAATTGTGTGGTCCTAAATGCAATAATAAGACTACAACAGTGAGAATCCAAATAAGGGAAAGAATAATTAAGGAAGAATTCATGGTGGAGGTGAAACTCAAACTGAGTCTTAAATATATGATAGGTTTTATTTGGAGAAAAAGGAGAAAAGAAAACCAGCAAAAGTTTGTGAAAAGGAGGAGAATGAACATGACACGTTATTTATGATGACGGAATGAAATAACTGACTGGGAATGAACAAGCTATTCCAAGACAATAACTAGCTCAAGTCTAAAGATAGACTGATACACTTGGAATATTTACTACCGGAAAATCCACAGGATTAGTAGCACCAAAGTAGAAGGAAAGTATAGTTGGAAACAAAAAGAAAAAAGTCCCGATGGAACTATCTATTGAAAGTTCATTTAATCTTTAGAATACAAACAAATCCTTCCAAGAGATCTGATAGCTAAAGTTATTGCTAACTCCTCTATAGGATAGTATAGTTTTCTTGAAGTAAGAAAAATAATCAGAAGAACAATTTTAAAAGGATAAAAAAAGCTTTCAACTATTGCGATGAAGAAAAAATACTAATCATGGGCCAGGAATGACAAGGACTGGGATATTTAATATTGCAAAAGGAAAGTAATTTTCCCCAGAAAAACTCACATTTGCATTCATAACTGTAGAAAAAAATATTGTCAAAAGTTCAAGCAAGATATGATCATAGTCATACTGTAAAATATCTATACACACACACAAATTAGGTATCTTTTTGGTATCCAAAGTTCCTGAAGTTCTTATCTCTATTAAGAAAATGATAGCTTCTAATAAGTATATTGGTATATTGAGAAGTAGAATTGTTAAGAAAAAAATCACAGAGATTCCCAAATGAAAATGGAATACTACAACATGACCTCTCACCATGTTATACATCGTGTAAGGCTATAATTTTTATATAAAAATGTAAATAAACACTTTTCAATGAACTGGGAACTCTGATGATTTATTTATTTGGAAGCCTATGAACTATAATTAAGTTTAGGTTTAGAAAAATGAATTGTTTGTTAAAAGTATGCCTGATATAATTAAAGTACAGTTTTGTGATGAAGAACTGGAGAATATACAATACAATCACAATGTCAAATCATGAAAAATAAGAGTACTGAAAGGGTAGAGCATATTGCATGTTAAAACCTTTTTAAAGACATAACAAAACTTTTAAAGATTTATTTTGTAAGACAAGTAGTTCATTTACCTTGTCCCAAATAATTCACCCAGCCACTCCATTCTGAACCTTGAGAAGCTTACATTCTATTGTATCACCACTGATAGAAATAAGGAATATAGGGAGAAGAATGAATAACTGATTTTGTTTGGCAAAATTGCATTTAGTATATGACTTTTTGGTTGAGTGTGTTGAGTTTCAGATAGTATGAGACTGAAATAGAGATGTACAGGTGGTGATTGTATATGAACATGGAAATCAAATGTTATCTAGATTTGTAAAGCAGTCAATATTTTAAGTCTTTTGGAATAAGTAAGTTATCTAATAAAGATAGAGTAGTAAAGTATTGAAGATGAAAACCTTCAATTAAAAGACAAGAGAAAGAAATGAGGTAGACCATAAGGAGAGATAGGTCAGAGAGATAGGAAGAAAACCAGGGTGTTATGAATTCCTAGAATTCTAGAACTAGAAGTCTAGACCGGGAGTTCTTCACATATCATCTAGTGATTCTAGTCTAATTGCTTTATTTTATTGATGCAGAAACTCAACAGAGGTTAAATGTTACTTGAAGTCACAGAATTGGTTCTTGGCAAAATCTTGACTAGAACCTAGAGCTCCTGATTGCTAATGACATAGTCACAAACCATATGACTAATTAAGTTTTAGGAGTGAGGTACTTTGTCAAGGATCAATCATACTGTAGGTAAGAGTGAGGCCAGATTTGAACACAGATCTTCCTAACTCCATTGCACCATTTACCTACATTGTTCTATAATTTTACTATAAATATAGTTTATCTGATTTTAGACAAGGAATGAGAATTTGGTAACTAACAGAAAGATAAAGTAAGGACATTCATGGAAAGACCTACCTGATATAGCAATTAAGGTTAATGGAGATACACAGACAGACAGAAAGACAGAAACAGAGAGAGACAGAGACTTAGAGACAGACAGAAAGAGAGATCGACAGAGACAGAGAGAGACATAGAGACAGAGACAGAGAAAGACAGAGATAGGTTTCAAAGAGAGACTCTCTGTGCACTCATATTTGTGACTGAGCAATTAGTTGGACAATGAGAAGTTATAGTATTCCCTGTGCCATCTAATTTTGAGAGGAATAGAAAAAAATAGAGGTTCTATACCTGATTTAGAATCACAGATTTAGAAGAGACCTTAGAGGTTAACTTGTCCAGTCTGCATAAGAATTCTCTCTACCACATATTTTACATAGGCTAAAGATATCCAGTGAGGAAGAGACCAATTATCTTCTAAGGCAACCTAATCCAGTTTTGCCTGGGTATAATTGTTAGGACACCAATTTTTATATCACTGCCATTTTCAAAGTTTATTTTAGAAGTCTGTCAGTAAAGAAAAGGAGAAATATAGAGTGGCAATGGAATAAAATAAAGAGATTTTGCAATTTGTTGTTAATAAGTGGAATGTTATACATATTTGATGGAAAAAATTATGGGAGAGAGACAGAGAGAGACACACACAGAGATAGAGAGAGACAAAGAGAGAGACAGAGAGAGATAGAGACAGAGAGAGACAGAGACAGAGAGAGGAAGAAAGCGAGGGACAGAAATAGAGACACAGAGAGAGCAATGTCAAAGACTCACAATGAAACTAGACAGCAATTAATTTGTTAGAGGTCAAAACTGCAAAGTTATTTTTCTTCTCAAGACTTGAAACTAGGTCAGGGGTGGGGAACCTGGGGCCTCAAGGCCAAACCTTTAGGTTTTCAAGTGTGGTCCTTTGACTGAACCCAGACTTCAGAGAACAAATCCCCTTAATAGAAGGAATAAAACTTGGACTCAGTCAAAAGGCTGCATCCAAGGACCTAGAAAATCACATGTGGCCCCAAGGCCACAGGTTCCCCACCCCTGGATGAGGCATTGATTGTACTGAAGTAAAATTACCTATTTCAAAGCTTCCATCAATTAAACCAGCTTCAGAGGATGTTGTGCCAAATCTTCTTTCTATCTGAGGGATGGAACCTTTCATAACAATTCCTGCAAGTGTTTTGCAAATATAACTGAATGTCAGGGCTATCATGAACATCTGTTCAAAGGACAAAATGGAAAGAAAAACATGGTTGAATAAAATGGCAGAAGTGTTTCTGTCTTCACATATATGAACTTAAGGCAATCTTTACTTCTCTCAAAATACAGCATTCATTTTTATTCTTAAAAATGTGTTAACTTTTGTAAGAATTACATTTCTCTTTCTCATAATTTTCAACCTCAGAATAAGATCTCAATAAAAGAATGTTAACCTTACCATTAGCATGTCAGTAAAGGACTCCTTTGACTCAAATTTCACAACTTCAGTAGGCAGAGTTGCCAGGGTGATGACATTTTAAAACCAATTAATGACAAATTCCTAGGTCCATGATTAGATAGCCTAAAGAAGTCATGGAAATAAGCACTATTTTCTTCCCAACATGCAATGTATTAATTGAAGCTTCCAAGTGAGGGGGAGAGAAGAAGCTAAGTTGGTTTAAAGACAGTAGATCTAATCACATATTTAACAAGGAGCCAAGAGGCAAACAGGCATTTGTCTATGGTTTTATTCAGGGAAAGCTTGTCAGGTGAGCTATAAAGGGTTACAGTTCAACATGAAAATCAAATGTGGACACTGAAGAAACTCTCTTAGGGCTCTTCAATTATGTCCTCTTTGTTTTCCTGTCTGAAGGACCACAAATTGTGTGTGTGTAATAACTGTGATTGTATTTCCTTGTCAGAGGAGTGGGCAAAAAAGTTTGAGAAATGCCGAAGTATTGGCTTATTTAAGAGATTCTAGGGTTCCTGGATGAGAAGAAAAATATGATCAAGGATAAGAGACAGAGAACTGGAGGGGATTTGAAAGGCCAACAGGTTCTGCTGCCTCATTCTATAAATGAAGAATAAAAGACATAGACAAAATAGACAAAGTGCTAGGTCATACAGATAGTAACAACCAGAGATGGAATTCAACCTAGAAGATGACTAGGAAGAAGATAATGAGGGTCCACAGTATTATAAAACATTAGAACCACAAAGAATTTTAAAGATCATCCTTGTAAAATCATTTGTAAATTGGAATCAGAGAACCTGAGCTCATATTTCTCTTCTATTACTTAGTATCTACTTTGTGACCTGAAGTAAGTCACTTTCCTTATCTATCCCCATGCTCCTTCTCTCCCAGTACCAGATCTTGGGGGCCACTGAATCTGTGGTGGTGGCTCCTTGCCTCATATTTTACAGAAAGTATTGAGGCCATTCACCATGAAATTCTATTTTTCCCTTCTTCCTTATCTCCTATCACTTAGATGCCTTCTGCAGTTTTGTCCTCTTTCATCCATATCTCACGTAATGAAATGGCCTTATTCCTTACCAAGGCTAACCCCTCTGCTTGTTTAAGGGACCTCATTCCATCTCATTTCCTCCAACAAATTGCCCCCTCTGTCATCCCTACTCTCTCACTCATTTTCAGTCTTTCCCTGTTTACTGGATTATTTAGTTCTGCCTATAAACATGCCCATGTTTCCCATATTCTGAGAAAATCCTCACTTGAACCCTCCATTCATGCACCTCTCTTCTGCCTTTTGTACTTAAGCTCTTCTAAAATAGTCTACCATAGGTGCTTCCACTTTCTCTTCTCTTGTTCTCCTTAAGTCTTTACAATCTTGTTCCCGACCTTAGAATTTCACTCAAACTACTCTCTCCACAGTTATTGATGTTTTCTCAGTTGCCAAATCCAATAATTCAAGAGTCCTTTCATAATCCTCATTCTCTTTGACCTCTCTGCAGCCATTGACATAATTGAGCACCCTCTCCTCCTTGATATTCTCTTTTTTCTAGTTTTTTGGCATAACACTCCTAATCTTTCACCTACCTATCTGACTACTTTTCCTGTTTCCTTCACTATATCCTCTTCTAGATTATGGCTTTCATACTTTTTTATTTGGTGATATCATGAACTCCCATGGATTTAATTACCATCTTTATGCTGGTGATTCTCAAATCTACTTTTTTTATCCTAATTTCTCTGTTAACCTTCACTATCACATCTCTGTTTGTCTTATAGATTTCTTAAACTGGGTGTCCAGTTGATATCTTAAAATTAATATGTCCAGAAGAGAACTCATTATTTTTCACCCTAATCCTCCTTCTTTCTACCTTCCCTATTATTGGAGAGGGCAACATAATCTTCCTAGTCCTTCATTCTCACAACCTAGGAGTCTTCTTTTTTTTTTTAATTTTTTTTTATTTACTCATTTACTTTTAATTTACAAGATTCAGTTCCACAATCACTTGAGTTTCAGATTTTCT
>CM053585.1:414511410-414529069 GCA_028646515.1 Pseudochirops corinnae | reverse complement strand
GTCCTACTTAATAAGAAGTAGGCGAGAAGGTATTGGTAAAAATGAGTAAGTTACAATGAAGTTAACTACAGTTGAGGTGTTAATTGTGAGTAAAAGGAGTATAGAGTTGGGTTTAAATTATCAGTTAATGGTGTTTCACTTACATTTTAGATATTAGAAAATAATTTATCATTTAATATAATGAGTAAAAAAGTAATAGTTGCTTCCAAATAATTTTCAGTAATAGCTCAGATCATAGAGAATAGATGAAGGCTTTGGGGGAATTATTTACCTTTAAAAATCATCACAGTACTAGTGGAGAGAGCCCTGAATTGGGAGTCAGGGGTCCTGAATTCATTTTCCAGTCTTGCTACTTATTATTTCTATGATCCTGAATAATTCAATTCCCTCTGTGAGTTTAGGTATTCTTATCAATGAAATAAGGATTTGGTGGGCTTTTTTTAAAAAGATAACCTCCAAACTCTGACAATATGATCAAATGAAAGACTATGCCTACCAAAGGAAATTTTAGAATTCTCCAGTATTTAGTTTAATTGATGGATGCTTCATTATTAAATTTAAAGACGTGTTTTAAATCCAGTGTTGTATTTTATAAATGCATTTTGTGATAATTTTGAAATTATTTTTAGGTCTTTCACAACTGTAGCTGTATTGAAGCTAACAATTTCCAATCCAGAAAAACTTCAGCTCATTTGGGCCATTGCTCAAGAGAAGATGAATGTTCAAGAGACTTTCTCTATTTTATGATAGTGCAAACTTTGAGCTCTTTCTTTATGGGATTAGGAGGTTCCCCTAAAATGATGCTGGTTTTTAAGTAAGTAATGTAAAAATCACCATTGTTTATATGATTCCACAAATAATTCTATCTTTTATTAAGAATCAAATGGATAAAAAGACATATTGACCTTATTTATTTTCATTAAAATAAAGAATTGCTGGATTCATAGAACTCAATATTTCCCGAGAGTTCTAGCCTGGGAAATTTTTTCCCATACAGATACTTTCAGGGGAGGAAGAGTAGTTGTTTGTGTGTTTGCCTGGATGTTGTTGTGTTTTTTTATTTATACAGAGGAAGTTTTTACATTATGATAAAAATCCTAACTCTGATGCCAACATTAGCTGGTACAATAACTTTCAAAAAGTTTATGGATTTATTTAGACTATTTTATCAACATTATGATATTCCTCTCAAAAAATATAAATGACCAAAAGCTTATGGATTTTCCAGAAGTTTCAAGTTTTCATATCACCAATACACCAAGAAAGGAGGTAGGAAGGTACTGAATATGTGGAGCACCAAACAGCATATCGAAGACTAAAACAGCATAAGGATATAAAAAGATAGAAGCTTGGCCCAGACACTCCTGCAGAAGTAAGAAGAACCCAACACTAACATAAAGGCCAAAGTTGATAGTAGGCTAAAGAAATGAACAAATGACAAGAACAAAATGAAGCTGACCATAAAAACTCACTATAGTGATAGGAAAACTCAAGACACAAACAGAAGACAATGACTTAGAAACATCCACAAGCAAGCCTCAAAGGAAAATGCAGATTGGACACAAGCTTACAAGAATTCTTAGAAGAATGTATATGTGTGTGGGTCTACAAACAGTACAGGGGAAAATGGACAAAAAAGTAAGCTATACAAGAAATGTACGAATATAAAATTAACAGCTTAAGTTACAAAACATTATGAAAGGAAATGATTTATTAAAAACTAGAATTAGTCAAATAGTAAAAGAGGTACAAAACCTTACTGAGGAAAAAAACCTCCTTAAAAATAAAACTGAACAAAAAGAAGCTAGTAACTTCATGAAATATCAAGAAATAATTTTTAAAAGTTGAAAGACTTTTAGAAAAAGAATAAAATGCAAAATATGTCATAGGAAAAACAACTAACCTGGAAAATAGAATGAGGAGATATAATTTAAGAGGCATTAAGCTACCTGAAAGCCATGAACTAAAGAAGACTCTAGATAACATTATTCAGGAAATTATAAAGGAAACCAGTTCCATTTCAGAGGAAGAAATCAAAGTTATCAAAAGTAATTTGAAAAAAAAATTGTTCCCAATCACTAATAATCAGAGAAATAAAATTAAAACAACTTTAAGGTGTGACTTCACACATATCAGATTGGTTAAGATGAACAAAAAAAGAGAGAATGAAAAATACTGGCAGTGGTGTGGGAAGATTAGCACACAAATACACTTTGGTGGAACTGTGAACTAGTTCACCATTTCAGAAAGTAATATGGAACTGTGCCCTATGGATATTAAATTGTACATACCCTTTGGCCCAGCAAGATTGCTAGTAGGGCTATACACCAAGAACACCAAAGAAAGAAAGAAAGGACAAACATGAACAAAGATATTTAGAGCAGCTCTTTTTGTGGTAGCATAGAATTGAAAAGTGAGAGGATGCACATTAATTGGGGAATGGTTGAACAAGATGTAATATATGACTGAAGGAATACTGTTGTTCTATAACAAATTATGAAAGGGATGGTTTCAGAAAAATTGGGGAAGATATGTGTGAATTAATGCAATATGGAGTCAGCAGAACCAGGAGAAGTATAAAGATAATCAACTTTGAAAGACTTAGTAACTTTGATTAGCACAATGATCCACCATAATTCCAAAAGACTCCTGATAAAACATGCTATCCACTTCTAGGTAGAAAACTAATTGACTCAGAGTATAGATTGAAACATATTTTTCTTTTCTTCTTTTCCTGTATTTTTTAAATTTTGGGAATCAGTTAATGTGGGGATTCATTTCATGTGACTACATATTTATAATAAGTTTCATTTTTCTTGCCTTCAACTTGGGTGGAGTATGGGAAGGGGAAGTATTTGAAACTGAAAAGTAGGGTAAAAATCCCTAGACTTTAAAAAAAGAAGAAGAAAAACAATGAGGCAAAGAGATAATAACTAAAAAAAAAGTAGACAGTTTGAGTCCCCATGGAATGGTTAAAGACTTTTTGAGTCCCTTCTTATAGTCCTGTCTTGCCAATGGGAATTGGGTCATTTTAGAGTGCTATATAGTCAGAAGATTTGCCCATATCACATGTATGTGAAATGCACCAAGAATGGTATTTGTTTGTTATATAATCTGATAATCTGGAGTTGTCTTACACCTTTTTGTTTTTATTTTAGGACTGTCAAGCCTGAACTGAAATCACTTGCAGTGGGTCTTCATTTACTGGTTTTGCGAGCAATAGGTATAAGATACATACATACATATGTGTGTGCATATTTATGCATTATTACAAACTCATCAGCTCTTAAAATGTTTGTGAAGTTGAAGACAACAAATATTTTTAAATGGGAGGAATTGTATTTGAGAGTAGAGATACTAGGACTTAAAAAGACATGATTCATGTCCTCAAGAGGCATACAGCATAATGTGGGGAGGAAGTACATACACAAACATGATGCAAAATAGAGCATGATGGAGGCAAAGTATGGAAACAAAGGGTTCTAGGAAAAATTGAAGGGGAGATGGGAAAACTTATTGTTTTCATCATGTGAGGTATATTCTGAGCTCTGCCTTGGAGAAAGACTTTGATAGTCTTATGAAGAGGAGAAATGGAATTCCCAGCAAGAAAAATAGTGTACTGGATGCACAGAGGTAGGAGAAAGCAAGGCTAGATCAAAGGACAGCTAGTGATCCAACTTAGTTAAAACAAAAAGTATTCAAAGGGAAGTAGTATAAGTAAAAATGAAACATTTGCTTAGAATCATATTGTGGAGGCTTTTAAAATTCCAGTTGAAGACTGAATTTTGTTCTAGGAAGAGCCACTGAAGGGTTTTTTTTAAACAGTAGTAACCTGGTCAGACCTATGGATTGGGAAGTTTATTTTGGCAACTTTGTGAAGGATATACTAGAAAAGAGAGAAACTGAAGTCAAGAAGTACAATTAGGAGATTATTATAGTAGTTGGGGCAAGAGTTTATGAAGGTCTGAATTTGGGTGGTTGTTTTGAGTATGGCTAAGGAGATAGATTTTAGATATATGGAGGTCAAGCCAACAAGCCTTTCAGCTGATCTGCAAAGAGATTGATGGAAATAGAAGAATCAAAAATGAATAGTTTTGAACCTGGATGGCTCAGGGACAATCCCCAACACAAATATTAAAATTGGCATGAGGGAAAAGTTTAAACAATTGCAGAATGTCAGAGCTGACGTGGATCTTACAGATCATTTAGATCAGCCCCCTTGTGATTTTTGACAAATAGTTTTATTGACACGCTTTTCTAACACTTTGCAATGATGGTTCCCTAATTAAAAACAAAACAAAACTCATCCTTGTAACAAAGAAGTAAAAATAAAGCAAAGCAACACGTTGGTCATGAACGACAGTGTATATTTCCTTCTGCATCTATAATCCATGCCCTTTTATCAGAGAAAAGGAAGGCATGAAGTCACATATTTTTACTGAATCTTAGAATTTTTGGACTTTAAAGACTATTAATTTAACCCATGCCCAAAGAAAAGCCTCATAAAACTACACTTTTGAAATTGTAATCTATTTAAAGATATTCAGTGAAGGTAAGGAGCCATTATTGGCAGTGTATTTCATTTTAGGATAGCTAAAATTGTTAGATAACTCACTTACATCAAGCTTCCATTTCCACCTTTACAATTTCTGCCCTTTATTCTTGAGCTCTCCCCTCTTCAGTCAAAGAGAAAAAGTTTAATCCCTCTATCCTATGTATAGAAAGGTAGGATCATACCCCTTCCCTCTGCTCCCGGTCTTCTTTTCTCTAACCTAAACGTACCCTTGTTGCCAAGTCATGGTTGGTCACCAAAGTGATCAGAATTCTGTATTCTTTCAAGATTTTCTTTTTCCTTTATACTATTTTGGAAATTGAATAAATTGTTCTAGTGGTTCTGCTTAATTTGCTTTTAATCTTTACAAACAGATCTATCTAACAATATCTGAATTTTCAATATCCACAATCTCTTATTGCTCCATTATTTCCTATTACATTTATATAGCAAAATTTGTTCAGTTATTCCCCAATGTTTTCATGTCACTATTTTGCTATTGCAAAAATTGCTACTATAAATAATCTGTGTGTTTTGGGGATCATTATTTCTTGCTTTGACCTCATTTAATGGATGAGAAAACCTAAATCTAGTTTAATGCAGGATAACCTGGGTTTAATAAGTGTTACAACTATATTTTGAAACCAAACTCTTTTAATTGAAGTACCTCATCATTCTCAAAGATGCCAAGCATTTCAGTTGATGAATTTTGTTTTAAATATATTGTATTTGAGATACCATCACTTCCGATGTGAGAAAAGGAGTTTAAAAAGTAAAAAAAAAAAAATCTCTTCTTAGTGATTCAAATAAAATGAAATTTTGAAGGCAAACAAATGACCAAACTAAAATAGAGTTGAGGATGTTTTATTACTGTGATTTCACTGATAGAAATCTTCCATATAAGGAAATTCATTTTACCAATAAAGGTTGACTTCTTCTCTATAATTCATATTCCTAAATGGTTACCTAAAGTCCTGAAGGGTTAAATCATTTGCCCAGGGTCACATAACCAATATGTATCAGAAGCATGACTTAAACCTGATCTTCCTGGACTCAAAACCATCTCATTTTACTTCTTGTGATCCTCTCTATCTCTTGTTTGGTCATAAACTCTTCCCTTATCCACTGACAGTTAAATTTTTCCATGCTCCAATAATTTGCTTATGATATTACCCTTTTTGTCTAAGTCATGTATCCATTTTTTCTTTGGTATAAAGTGTGAGAGGTTGGTCCAAGCCAAGTTTCTGTCAGACTGCTTTCCAGTTTTCCCAGCAATTTCTGTTAAATGGTGAGTTCTTGCTCCAAAAGCTTGAATACTTGGATTTATCAAACATTAGATCACTATGGTTATTAACTACTATACATTGTGTATTTAATCAGTTCCAATGATCTACCACTCTATTTCTTAGCCAGTACCAGATTTTTTATGATTAACATTTTGTAATACAGTTTGAAATCTGCTATAGCTAGGCCACCTTTTGTCACATTTTTTAAAAAATTGATTCCCTTGAAATTCTTCATCTTTTGCTCATTTTGCTTATTTCTAGCTTTATAAAATAATTTTTTAGTCACTTGATTGATGTAGTACTGAATAAGTAAATTAATTTAGGTAGAATTGCCATTTATATTATACTGGATCAGTCTACCCATGAGCAATTAATTTCTTCAATTGGTTCGATCTGTCTTTGTGTGAGAAGTGTTTTGCAATTATGTTCATACAGTTCCTAGGTATGACTTAGAAGATAAATTTTCAAGTGTTTTTTTAATATTGACAGTTATTTTAAATAAACTTTCTCTTTCTATATCTTCCTGCTAGATTTTGTTGGTAAAATATAGAAATGCTGATGATTTTCATGGGTTTATTTTATATCCTGCAACTTTGCTAAAGTTGCTAATTGTTTCAGCTAGATTTTAGTTGATACTCTGGGGTCCTCTAAGAGCACTATGATATTCCATAATTGATTAATCATCTACCTTGTGCAAGGCACTGTGCTAAGTGATAAGAATAAAAAAAGAAGCAAAAGACAGTCTCTACCCTCCAGGTGCTTACAATCTAATTTACAATCTCACAACACACAAACAAATACATGCAAAGCAAGCTATATACAGGTTAAATAGAAATAATCAACCAAGGGAAAGCACTAGAATTAAGATGAGTTGGCCAAGTCTTCCAGTTGGAAGTGGGATTTTAGTTGGCATTTAAAGAAATCCAGTGAAGTTAGTAGTCAGAGAGGAAGAAGGAGAACATTTCAGGCATGGAAGACAGCCAGAGAGAATGCCAGGAACCAAGAGATGAAGTGTCTCGTTCATGGAATAGTCACAAAGCCAGTGTCACTGGATTAAAGAGTACATATTGGGGAGAACAGTATAAGAAGACAAAGGGTAGAAAGGGGGTAGGTTATGAAGTACTTTGCATGCCAAATAGAGCATTTTGCATTTGTTCCCTGGAGTCAATAGATTTGGAATTTATTTCGTAAGTGGAAGAGTGACACAATCAAATTTGCATTTTAGGAAACTTATTTTAGTGGCTGAATGGAGAAAAGATTGAAGTGGATAGAGATTTGAGTCAAGCAAACCAACAGCAAGCTGTTCCAGTAATCAAGGCCTGAGGTTATAAAGGTCTGCACTAGAGTGGTGACAGTGCCAGAGGTAAAAAGGGAATATAATCTGGAGACATTGCAAAAGTAAAATTGGTAGGCTTTGGGAACAGCTTGATTATGGTGGGGGGTGTTGTTAAAAGAGAGAGAAATGCAGGATAACTCATAGGTTGTGAGCCTAAGGGACTAGGAGAATGGTGTTGTCCTGTACAGTAACAGAGATGGTGGGGGGTTAGAGGGAAAGATAATGACTTTTATTTTAGACATATTGAGTTTAAGAAATCCAGTTCAAGATGTCTGAAAGGCAGCTGGAGAGGCCAGATTGAAGGTCAGCAAAGACATTGTGGCAAGAAAGGTTGTCTTGAAAATCATCAGCATAAAAATGGTAATTAAATCCCTGAGAGTTGATGCAATCACCAAGTGAAGTAATATAGAGGGAGAAAAGAAGAGGGCATAGGACAGAATACTAATAGATACTAACAATTAAAGGGTGTGAAGGAGGATTCAGCAAAAGGGACAGAAAAGGAGTGGTCAGATAGGTAGGAGGAAAACCAGGAGGGCATGGCATCTCAAAAAGTTAGAGAAGAGAGATTATCAAGGAGGAAAGAGTGTCAAAGGCTGCAGAAAGGTCAAGGAGAATGATGACTGAGAAAAGGACTTTGGATTGTGTGACTAGAAAATCAAGAACCTTTGAAGAGAGTACTTTTGGTGGAATGAGAAGGTTGGAAGCCAGACTGTAAGGAAGAATAGAGTGAAAGAGCAGAGGCACTATTGTAGATGGCCTTTTTGAGAATTTTAGCTACAAAGAGCAGAAGAAAAATAGGATTACTAGTTAACAGAAATGGAAGGAACGAGTGAGGGTTTTTTCAAGGTAGGAAAGACATGGGTATGTTTTGTAGGCAGTAGGAAAGAAGTCAGTAGAAAGAGAGACTGAAAATAAGTAGCAGTGAGGATGACAGAGAGGCAGTCCGTGAAGGAGATGGCATAGAAGGGACCACTTGAACTAGTACAGGGGTTATTGTTGGTAAGGAATAAGTCAATTCATCATATGAAACAGAGGAGAAAGCAACAGAAGGCACTTGAGGGATAGGAAATGAGGAAGAGGGGAGAAGAGGGAACTCATGGTGAATGGACTCAATTTTTCTGTAAAATATGGGGCAAGATTCTCAGCTGACAGAATGGGGGAGTCATGGGAAGTTTGAGGATGGATGGAAATGTTTGGAAGAGAAACTGCAGAGTGAGATAGCTGATAAGGGAGGTTTAGTAAAAAAATTGCCTATTTAAGCTTACATAACAAGAATTTGTAATGGATTCAGTCAAAACAGTTGCATGACTTTTTCTACCTTCATTCAGCAGCACATGTGTAGTTATGAAGGTAAAATGGTGGGAATAATCCAAGGATGAGGCTTGGTCAGGTGTAATTGGTGGTAGGATAAGGAGGATAGGTATTCAAGGGAAGAATCGGTTCACCAAGGAGTCAGGATGGGAAGAAAGAAGAATTGCTAGTGTAGAGGGGATGACCTGAGAGAGAACTGAAGGGTCAAGGGATTGGAGATCACAGTGAAGACAAAGAGTAGAGTTATAAGGGAAGCAAGAGGAAGAGGTAAAAGGGCAGTAGATTAAGGTCAGATAATTTGCAAAAAGTTATAGCTTTGTTTCCTCATTACCTATTCTAATTCCTTCAGCTTTTTCTTGTTGTTTTATTACTATAGCTAACATTTCTAGTACAATATTCAATAGCAATGGTAATAATGGATGGGCAGGTTTCTAGTTACTGATAATGTTTGCTCTTCATTTTAGATATGTATCACTTAAAATTTTAAGAAAAACTTAATTTATTTCTGTGCTCTCTCATGTTTTTAGTAGAAATGGGTGTTACATTTTGTCAAAAGCTTTTTCTGCATCTATTGAGATAATCGTATGATTTTTGTTGTTTTTGTTATTTATATTGTCAGTTATGCTTGGTTTTCCTAATATTGAATTAGCCCTACATGCCTAAGGTGAATCCCGTCTGGACATAGTGTTTTATCTTTTTGACATACTGCTGAAATCCCTTTGCTAGCATTTTGTTTAATTTTTTTGCATCAGTATTGAACAAGAAATTGGTCTTTAGCTTTCTTTTTTTTTTCTTTCCTTTTTTTTTCTTTTTTTTTTTGCCACTCCTGGTTTAGGTATCAGCACCATATTAGTGTCACAAAAGGAATTCAGTAGGACATATACTTTACCTATTTTTCCAAATAACTTAAATAGTATTGGAATTAATCATTATTAAATGTTTCATAGAATTCACTTATCCCTTAATGTGCCCTCATTGATTATGGCCTGAATTCATCTATAGGGAACTCCTGAAGATCTTGGATGGATGGAAGAATAGATACATAGGCTGCTGTTCTCTCAGTCACACTTCTCGTGTTAATCACATCTAAAATTTTCCCCCCTTAAAATTATTTTTTCAAGTAACAAGCACTTATCCTCTTTTCAACCCACCTCTGAAACTCTCAGAAAAAATTCAAAAAAACTTCTATAAAGCAAACCAAATTCCCATATTCATCACATCCAAGAATGCAACTCTACATAGCTAATACATCACTTGTCTTTCAGGATATAGGGAGCATTCTAAATTATTAGTTGTCTGAAATCATGATAATTCATTGTGTTGATTAGAGCTCTTAAATATTTGAAAATTATTTCTTTTTACATTGGCATTGTTACAATATAAGTTGTCCTCCTGGTTCTGATCACTTTACTCTGCACTAGTTCCAAGTAAAGTTCAAATGCAACCCACTTGGTCCACCCCTTTTTTATTTGTATAGAGTTTTTTTTTTCTTGTTCCCTTCAATTATGTGAGATAAAGTCCCCATATCCATTGCTCCCATTTTCTTCCCTAGTGGACCCCTTTCCTCCTCTCTTTTCATTTTTCTTCTAATATCATAAAAAGATAACTCCCCAGGCAGTCCACCTTATTTGATTCCCTTTATGATTTTTGTAACATTTCAATTCTCAGCAGATGCTTGCATCATCCTCCCACATTACTTCCCACAAACACTGCAACTTTAAAAAGTTTTTTTCTAATTGTTCAGATATATTTACCTTTTATGTTTCTTTTAACTCCTGTGCTTATTTTTCATAGTTTTTAATTAGCTCTGGTCTTTTCCTCAGCAGTGCTTTGAACTCCACTACTTCATCAAAGATCAATTTTCTTCCCTTTTAGAATTGTATTTGGTTTTGCTGAGTAAGTCATTCTTAGTTGCAATATCATTTTGTCTTTTGGAATATCATATTTTATGCTCTCCATTACTTTAGAGTAGTAGCGGCTGAATCTTGTGCGATCATGATGGTACCCCCCCAATCTTGAACATTTTCTTCCTAGCTGCTTACAGTATTCTCTTTGACCAAAAAGCTAAAGATTTTGGCTCTGATGTTCCTTATGGAGGAGGGTTGGGCTTTCATTTGAGTTTTTTTCAAGAGTTTATGTAGATTTTTTTCACTTTGCTCTCTGGTCTAAAAAGAGCTGAGAAGTTTTCTTTCGTGCTTTTTAAAAATAGGAAGTCAAGGCCTTTTTTTTTTTTTTTTGGTCATACCTTTCAGGTAGCCAAGCAATTCTTATTATTTCATCTTATTATTTCTATCAATTATTTTCATATGAGACACCTTATATGTTCTTCCTTTTTTGCCTTTTGATTTTATCTTAGTATTGCCATTTGTCTCATGGACTCATTAGATTCTACTTGATCCACACTAGCATTTGAGGAGGCTATTATTTGGATGATTTGGTACTTTTTGCACTGGGCTATTTATTATTTTTCTAGTCTCTTCATAACTCATTTTCTTTTTCTGTTCTTCCCTCTATTACTCTCATTTCAATTTTATCTTTTTTATCTCAAATTATTTATTTATTTATTTCCAACATTCTTTTTCTTTTAAAAGATTTAAGTTCCAAATTCTCTCCTATCCTCCAGCTTCTCCCCCACATACTGAGAAGACAAGCAATATGAGTATCAATTATTATGTATGAAATTGCACAAAACATATTTCCACATTAGCCATGTCACAAAAAAGCAAGAAAAGTAAAGAGATAAAATTATGCTTCATTTTGCACTCAGAGTCCATCAGTTCTGTCTCTGGAGGTGGATAGCATTTATTATCATGAGTTCTTTGGAATTGCCTTGGATTGTTGTATTAGTCAGAGTACCTAAGTCTTTCACAGTTGATCATCATTACAATATTACTGTTACCGTGTACAATGATCTTCTGTTTCTGCTCACTACACTTTGTATCAGTTCATGTAGGTCTTCCCAGGTTTTTCTGAACCCATCCCCCTCATCGTTTCTTATAGTAAAATAGTAATCTGTCATAATCATATACCACAACTTGTTCAATCATTCCCCAATTGATGGGGAATTTCCAATTCTTTGCCACTACAAAGTGTGTGTGTGTGTGTATACTTACATAAAGGTCTTTTTTTCCTTTTTCCTGGACCTATTTGGGATATAGACCCAGTATTCCTCTTGCCAAGTCAAAGAGAATGCACAATCTCTTAGCCCTTTGGGCATTGTTCCAAATTAATCTTCAGAAAGCTGGACCAGTTTACAACTACACCAACAGTTCATTAGTGTATCAGATCCCCTACAGCATTTGTCACTTCTGAGGGGTGTGAGGTATTAGGGCAAAACTGTTTTAATTTGCATTTCTCTAATCAATAAAAATTTAGAGCATGTTTTCATATAGATTGCTTTTAGTCTCTTCATATCATTTGACCACTTAATCAGATGGGGAATGGCTTTATTTTTTACAAATTTTTCTCATTTCTCTATATATTTGAGAAACAAGGCCTTTATCTGAGAAACTTGCTATAAAATTTTTTGATACTATTTCACTGTCCATGGTACCTCCTGGGAAAATGTAGTTTCCCTGATAATCTCTTTTAGTCAGATCTACTTTTGCTTTCGCTTTGTCTGAGATCATGCTACATCTTCCCTTTTTTCACTTCAGCTGAAGCATAACAAATTCTGTTCCAGCCCCTTATTTTAGCTCTCTGTTTCAAACGTGTCTCTAGTAAACAACATACCATTGGATTCTGGTTATAATATCATTTTTAAACTAGCATTATTTTTTCTAAGAATTCTAGCTTAATCTTGTGGGTGACCTGTAATTTACTTTGGATTTTTGCTAATTTGGCATTTAGGAATTATTTTCTTGCTCTTGGTTTTTGTCTTAGGCAACTGGTCCTCAAAACTATTTTATTTTGTTTAGTCGTAAAGCATTCTGCTCTGAGTAACCTTTTTTGCAAGCCTATCTAGGAACTCTGAGAACTAAATCAGTAATCCTGACTCCTACCCCACAGGGGAACCCAAGCATCCACAGTCTGCTCTGATATAAAAGACTTGTTTTAGGGCTCTTGGCACTGAATTGTCCTTCCGAACACCTCTAAGAAATCCTGCACTGCAGACCTAGCTTAGGACTCTGAGAATGGAATCTATGCCTTTAATGCTGCTATATACAGGAGGTTGAGTGTGGTAGCAGCTGAAATGCTGGTTTACCTCTGAGATCTGGACACTAAATCTCTAATCCTGGCTGAGCACTTTTTCATTTTGTCTGCCCTTTTGTGTACCTTTAAAGTCAAACTTGTGATCTGGGGCTGATAGGACAACCCACTGTAGGGGTGGTTAGGTGGTGCAGTGAATAGAGCACTGTCTCTGGAGTCAGGAGGCCTGAGTTCAAATCTGACCTCAGACACTTTACACATAGACTAGCCATGTGAGTTTGGACAAGTCACTTATCCCCAATTGCCCTGCCTTCCCCCTCCAAAAAAAAAAAGATAACCCATTGTCATCACCCCTTTGATTTACTTATCTATATTAAGTCTTTTGTGCTTCTTAGATTGTGTTCAGAGTAGTTGGGGATGCAGAACTTGACCATGCTAATTCCTTTTATTCTGACATCATGAATTTATTCTATTCCAAGGATTTTTCCATGCCTTTGGTATCCTTCATTCCTTTATATACCTTCTATATTGGTTTCTCAATGTTCATATAATTATGTCACAATTGTTTGTAGTTTGAATCTCCTCTAGACATAGCTTGTCCAACCTGACTGTTTTTCTCACTTTTGTTCTCATTTCTATTCACATTTCTTCCTTCTCTATTAGCATATCTAAGACTATGATGTTAGAACACAGTATGGTAGTCCTGTGATCTTTTATGTAGAAAATTTTGTCTGAATGTTTTTTTCAAATCTTGCTCATTTTTCATTTTTCTTCTTGTTTTAGTCCTTTGATGTTCATGCTTGAATGTCCTTTAGATAATTTTTATTAGCTAAATATTTTACGATATTTTTCTTTAAAACTTTTATCATCCATGAATTGCTCTGTTTTATGAGCTGGTATTGCTCATAATTATCCATCGTCCTTCATAAAAAATTTTACAAATGAATTCATATTTAGAAATGTATGGCCTCTGGGAATCATCTCTTGATTTGGCCAGCAACTAAAATGCTTGCTGCCTAAGGATCTTTCTGAGCTCCTTTCTGGTCTCTTTGTTCTGGAAGTTAATTATATTAGTTAAACATTTAGATAAAATTATTAGTCAATGTGGATGTCCTTTCTGTTGCCTTTATTCTATTTAAAATTTTCAGCTTTGTGTTTAAATAATATGGGATATATTAAGAAATTTCAAGAGTGAGAAAACAAGGAAATGGAAGCAACAGAAAAGATCTCATGTAGAAGAATCAGTGGAACTTGGAGCATTCACCATGTGTGTTCTCTGTCTGTCTCTCCCTTTCTCTCTTGCTCTTTCTCTTGCTCTCTCACTCTTTTTCTCTCTCTCTTTCCCTATTCCCTGCACTCTTCCTTCATTCATTCCTTCTTTTCTTCTTTCCTTTGTTTTTATTTTCGTGGATGTTACCTCATGATAGCCTAACAGGCTACTGATCTTTTTTAACAAGGAAAAAGCTTTTGACACTATTCAAATCACATGTTATAGATGATAGTCTAGTCTCTGACAAGTCCAGAAATAATTCCTGATACTTTCAATGTAACCTAAGTTGTCCTAGTTTTCTCATCCATTTCAGAGTGAAAGGGATAAACTCAAGAAACCTGTTTGTTTTGTTATTCAAATTTAACCAGTTAGAATATAATATAGTTGGTTCTGAAATGCATCCTTTAATTCAAAGGTTATTAACCAGGGGTCTGTAAACTTGTTTTTAAAAAATTGGTAAGTGTTTTAATATCACTAGTTTCCACTGTAATTTTAAACATCTTATTTTATACTTTAAAAACAGTACTTTGAAAACTAAAGACTTCAAAAGGCTGCTAAAGGGTCTGTGACACACACAAAAAAAGGTTAAGAACCCCTGTTTTAATTTGATATTTGCTTGTTTATTACAGGAGGAATTCTAGCTCCCATTTATTTTGGAGCAGCAATAGATTCATCATGTCTGAAATGGGGTACCAATAACTGTGGAGATAAAGGAGCTTGTAGAATGTATGACTCCACATCATATAAGTAAGTTGATATTAAGAGGGTCCATAAATCACAGCAAAACCTCCAAAGGTCTCTCTTCTCCTGATACAGATTACCTCTCTTTGATTCTTCTGTTTTTGACTCTGATCCCCCTCCTATTCTACCAATAACCAACCTTATCTTCCACCAAGCATGCCATCTCATGAATGATTATTTTTCCCCTTAGTCACTCATATTAGAAGAATAGAAGGAAGGGGAAAAAAACCTCATGACCAAATATGCCAGCTTGATTGAGAGTGCTAGGTCACTCTATTTATTATCTATTCCTTTAAAACTTGTTCCAGAAGCAAATGTACCAGGTAGTTTCTCATAGAAGTTGACTCTACTGATAGTACATCAATTTATGAAAGGAATATTTTTGGTTTAGAAGGACAAAAATTCTTAAATACATTTTAAACTATCCTTTTTTAAACAAATTCTGTAGTCTGAGATATTGAAAGAGGAACAAAATATAATTCTAATTTTTATCATATTTTAATTTTACTATTTCTATATTTAACAATTCATTGTAAATTCTCTTGAAGACTTCTGTATAACACATAAATTATTCCATTTCATTGAAAAAAATTTTAAATTGTGTTTTTTTATCTTCTTTTGCAGAAATATCTTATTTTCCTTGTCTTTAGGGTTAAAAGTACCAACAGTCATCTTCCATATAATATTATTCATGATTATGAAGAAAAAATATGGAGGAGAAAACAACACTGAATCTTCTAATAGTGGGGGAATAGATGAAGATGAATCTAATCTTAAAGAACCTTTAAATAATAACAAACAGTTTGTACCCTCTGCTCATGAGAACAGTGAAACACACATTTAAAAAAGGCTGTACTATTTACTATTTGTTCAAAACCAAGATTCCTTTGCTCCCTTCTTTAATGAGATCCAAAAGCATCAGGAACCAAAATGTCAGCTAGGAGCAGTTATCTGATTCAGTTACAAAGCTCCACAGTTGTAACTTATGAAGCCATTTAGTCATTCACACATAAACTGGGATGAGCTAATGATACAATGTAAGCCAATCACGCCAATCATGATTCAAGAGGACTGGTGATTTATTCTACCCACCTTCTAAAAGAGAGGCAGTAAACTAAATATGCAGAATGTGGCCCTTTTATGTGGTCAATATGGGAATGTATTTTCTTTGACAAATAAAATATATCTTGTTTTATTTGTTACAAGGGTTTTGTTTTTCTCTTTTCCCAAGGAGAAGAGAGACATGAGGAAGAGAAGATAAATGTTTATCAATTAAAAGGAAAAAAATAATTTTGAAAATGGAATAGGCTACCTCAGGAGACAGTCTTTTCATTTCTTTGTAAGTCTTCAAGGAGAAGCTGGCTATCTACTTGTTGGATATGTTAGGGTCAGGGATTTCTTTTAGCTCTCTAATTCTGTGATCCACTCCTATAGCATCAATTATCACACACCAGACATGACTCTCAAAGCTGTATGCAAAGCCAGAACCCATGAAATGCCAGCTGTCTCTTCCAACAGCTTTGCCCTGAACCTGCTTTGCACCTTAGAATATGAGTGAAGGAATAATTCACATTTCCACATTATAGAACCCCTGATGTCTTCTGTTGATTTTATCACACTGTTCACACTGAGTTTGACTCTCTCATTTTGCAAGTTTCTTCTGGTTCTCCACATAATCTCCACTTGTACTTTTCCTCCTCCTGCTCTGTTTGGCAAGTGATATCTGCTAGGCATTGCTTCCTGCTATAATCTTCTGAGCTCTTCTATTCAGAGCCAACTAATCTAAACTCAAGTCTCTAGTCAGTAGATTGTGGGTGAGACACTGTGAAACAACACAAGTGTTTAAAGGATCACAAGTCAGAGGGTTTATGACTCACAGGAGTGCAAGTCTGCAACTTGCCCGGCCCTAGTCCCATGGGCAAACATTGATAGTGATGTAGCAGGAATATGGTGGGAACAAGATCCCAGAGTTCTGGCTCTCTACTCTCATATCAGAGTGTTGTTGCTGGTCAGATTCACAAGGACTGAGTTGAAGAGGGATCTTATGGGCCATCAATGTGGGTGACCCAGACTGGTACCTCCTCTTATTGATTACAAGGACATCAATAGGAAAGTTTATTAACCTTACATACCTAGATTAAAGGAATTTGATAAATTGATTATATTCAGGAGTGCTTGTATTCCTTAACCAAATGAAGCTGACTAAGCCAGTTATTGAGTACTTAGGAACTTTCCTAATGGGAAATTCTTTACTGTCCTATACATTAATGAATTAGTGCACAAACTTGGAATCATCTCTGGCATTAAACCAATTCTCCCACATATGGTGGCTAGAACCTTACTTACTAAGATAGTCTGAGAGCTCTTTAGTCATAACTAATATACCTAACTAACAAAATCTAAATTCGGATCTGAGGCTAATATTAGGTCTATTTCTTTCTCACCTTCTGTCTTGGTGGAGATCAAGGTCTTGCATTACAGAAAAGTTCCAAATTTAGGATTCTAACAGTCATATATTCCCAAAATCCTTTCTCATTTGGCTGGATATGAATTAGAGCCAGAATAAAAGGTAGTCTCAAGAGGCAACATCAATGTTCTCCACTTTCCTTGTCCTGTCTTTGTTATTCAAATCCTAAGTGTTTTGATGCCCTTTTGACTATTGTGAATTATTGTTACGATTTTAACGCTTTTGTAATGTGATAGTACAACATAAGGTATCCCTGGACTTCTGACTACTCCTCTTTTTTTTTTCTTTTTGCTCACCTGTTTCTGTTACCACACTTTGACTTGACATTATAATCATTCCCATTAAACAGTACATTACATTGCAGAAATTCTTAATACGAATGACAAGTTAAAACCTTTGTGTCGGGGGCGGAGCCAAGATGGCGGCGTAGCAGGAGCAATATATCGCAGCTCTCACATAGCCACCCCAAAATACCCAGGGAATAGGACTCTGGACCAACCTAGAACTTCAAATCGCACACAAAGATACTTCCCACTAAAGTCAGCTC
>CM053585.1:414492022-414504117 GCA_028646515.1 Pseudochirops corinnae | reverse complement strand
AGTCCAATAATTTTTAAATTGTTTCTCCTGGATCTGTTTTCCAGGTCAGTGGTTTTTTCAAGGAGATATTTCACTTTGCCTTCTATTTGTTCATTTGTTTGGATCTGTTTAATAGTATCTTGATTTTTCATAAAGTCTTTTGCTTCCATTTGCTCCACTCTAATTCTGAAGGAATTATTCTCTTCAGAAAGTTTTTGAGATTCTTTTTCCATCTGGCAAAGTCGACTTTTTCAGGCATTCTTCTCCTCATTGGCCTCCTTTGTCATTTGAGTTAATCTATTTTTTAAGGTGTTATTTCCTTAAGTCAGGTTGTTGACTCTCTTTTCATGATTTTCTTCCATCATTCTCATTTCTCTTCCCAATTTTTCCTCCACTTCTCTAATTTGGTTTTCAAAATCCTTCTTAAGCTGATTTATAGTTTTTAAGCAGTCTACATGTTGCTTGGAAGCTTTTGGTGTGGGAGTTCTGACTGTTG
This sequence comes from Pseudochirops corinnae, assembly GCA_028646515.1. Lineage (NCBI taxonomy): Eukaryota > Metazoa > Chordata > Mammalia > Diprotodontia > Pseudocheiridae > Pseudochirops > Pseudochirops corinnae. The sequence goes on along the minus strand of CM053585.1, from coordinate 414,503,642 downwards.
TCTTCCTCCTGTTCCATTCTTTGATCCTTCTTGTCCCCAAAGAAGGAATCTAGAGTTTGGTTGCTGTTCTTACTCTGCTTCCTTTGCCTGCTCATGTTAGACAGTGAATTACTTGATTTTTTAGCTCTGTGGAACTCTGCTTCCAGAGGGGAAAGCTCTGTCTCAAATTGCTGAGGTTTTCACAGCTGCCCTAGCTATTGAGAGGCTGCAGTTTCTTTGTAGCCCCCACCAGCTTTGGCTCACCGGAAATGCACCCAAGGACCACCACTGAAGACCACGATCTGGATCCAGGCTGCTCAACACAAGAGCACTTAGCCTCTGAATGATTGCTTGGCCCCCCTGACATCTGCAGGCCAGCAACTTTGAAGCAGTCACATTGAGGTGGCTGCAGGGCCCCGCTTCTGCCACTTCCTTGCCCTGGATGCAGTTTGGCCAGACCATTTTTCTACCCCAAATTTAGCTGAGTTCTGAAATGGCCAGGAACTAGTTAAGTAGAAACTTCATGGACTTAAGAAAGAAGTCGAGAAACTGGCCTAGGGTAATTTGCCTTTTTCCTCATTTTTTTTCTCCTTGCTCAGTCATCATGCCCTGTGTCCCTCTGTTTACCCTACAAACCCAGCCTTGTCTTAATAACAGCTTTCTTGCACCTGTATTGTAGCCATAAACCTAAAAACTGTATAAAATGCTCTTCAGCCCCGAACTAGGGGCTGCTCCCTCCCTTTGAATTGGAATGGAGTAGCCCAGCTGGCAAAGTAAAGCTCCTTAAAACTTTTTATTCAGACTCTGTGATCACTTTGTTAAGACTCGTCATTTCATTTGGAGGCCCCAGCAAGATCGCCTTTGGCCTTCTAAAGTTACCATTCACTGGACTGTGGAGGCTGGGCTGGCAGGAATGAGCTAGAGTGGCATGGCCACTGAGAAGTTTTTTCTCTGCCCCAGATCATTTACCAATCTGGAGTGGCCGCAGCTGTGAAAAATTTTAAATTCTTTCAGGAATGCTAAAGACCTGCCTGAGTAAATTGGGAATGGAGCAATTCCTGCCAAGGCTTCGCACTGGCAGCCTCCCCTTTTTGCCAAGGCTTCACACTGGCAATTCCTGCCAAGGTTTCATGCTAGCAGTTGGTTTGGTGAGTACTCATTGTAGGTGGGAAGGCAGGCTGGATGCAGCTTAAACTGCTCCTACCATCCTTGGTTGGGATGCCAACTTAAGAGGACTCCTGGGTCGTTAGTCTTATCTGTTTGTCTTCTTATCTGTCTGTTGGTGTCTCTTTTTGTCCGTCCATCTGTTTCATGTCTCAGTCTTAAGTGTCTCTGTGACAGTCTGTGGTTTAGGAGTGGTAGTTCCTTTTTCCCTCTCCCCTTCATCAAAAGATTGGGAAAAAGAGCAAGTTAAAAATTAACAGCATAAAATAAAATAGCTAATGGAAAGGAAAATTAAGGGAAATGTTTAACATGTTGTTATTTTAAAGGTATTCTTTCTGCCTGGTTTCTAGGTCTCTGTACTTTGTGTTTTGCACTGAATTTCCTGATTGGTTAAAAACCTCCCTCTGTATTCTAAACATCTGGCCATAGTTTTGAATGCTGAGAGATGTGAAGAGGCAGATTTCCTACCTCACCTAAAAGTAAAAAAAGCTTTGTGTGTTGGAATGCAACTGCAAAGCAATTAAAGTCATTCAAGTCAGTTTTGAAAAGTACCCTCCCCCACCTTGGGAAAAGAAAGGGGAGAGGAGTCATAACAGGTATATCAAGGGCCACCTTGCAACAGCCCTGGACCCCTGGGTGGGCACCCTGAAACCAACAGCTTTGGGAACACAGATGAACCTCTCCTTTTCCTGGATTCACAACCAAGCTTTGCAATGTGGGGAGATGAGAAAAAGCTGCTATACTGGGTAAGCCCAATTTTCTTTTTTATGTTAATCTGAAAGTTTATGAATCACCACATTCACCATCTATGTGAGATTCCAGAATGTAATTGATTTCTAGTGATAAGTTGATGTGTTGTATGACAACAAGAAAACTTTATTTCTGTATAACTTCATGTGAAATTTTAAGGTCATCAGATTGGTAATTAATTGGTTTTTATTTCACAGTTTGAACCTTGTATCATTTGTGTTATAAGAAAAGCAGTTTCTTTTATAATGTTTTGGAGTATAGTACTTTGAAAAATCATATGCTTAACTTGTAAGATTGTTAACAAAGTTATTTGGGGAACTGTTTTAATGCTAAAACCTAAAGTTGTTAATTGGTACTATTTGTAGAAAGAAGGAGACTGATAAAATGTTATTCTGAACAGTCCTCCTGCATGTATGAGAATTGAAAAAGAGGGGGCATCACCACCAGCCCCTGCCTAAAATCCTTCTCAATTTTTCTTATGTTGTAAAACTGCCAAAGACCCTAGAAACTATCTGTATTAGGCAAGGTCATTCCACAAGGGAAAGGAATGATAGTAAATGGAATTCCTTACATTTGTGAGACTTGGTAAATTTTATTGCTTATTGCAGCTCCATGAAAGTAAAGATAAAAAAACTGGCTCTAAGCTGTGATTAGTGAGACTTGCTGTTTAAGGTAAAAGGCATTTGGGACAATAACTAAATTTTGTTTGGAGTTTGGATTTGGGTATAGTTGCTACATAAATCAGTATCCAGAGAGATGCCACAAGCTACTCAGAGGAGATGTGCTGTGGAAGTCTACATCTGGTAAAAGCCAAAGGGACAATCACAGCCTCTGCTGGGGTGGGATCCTATCTGGTCCAAGCTTACACATGAAGTTCCTTTGAAAAGGAATGTTTCCTACCTATTCCTGAGTCTAGCTATGAGGTGGTACTGATACTGCATGGTTGGATATCTATGACTTTACCTGAATTTAAACAGAGACAAGGATGTTTTATCCTGTCATATTTGTTTTTTTTTATTTTATTTTTTATTTTTTATTTTTTTACTATTGCAATGTTTTTTTTTTATTTACTCATTTACTTTTAATTTACAAGATTCAGTTCCACAATCACTTGAGTTTCAGATTTTCTCCCCTCCATTCCCCGCCCCCCCCATGGTGGAGTGCAATCATGTATATATCCTGTCATATTTGGAATGTCATAAGTTCCCTGTTTCTTTTCCTTCTATAGCAAGTTTCTATGATCAGAGCAAGTAGTCAGTAAAAGATGTGAACCATTTTGTTTCGTGGTTAACAAATGTAAAGGAAAGATGAATAATCTGGATAATGGGTTTGATTGGAAATATGAAAAGCAGATAAGAAGGTTTGGGGACAAATGGGGGTTTGTCCAAGCCCCTCCTGTCTCCAGATGGTTGATACCAGTTTTAGAAGGGTTTCAGTATGTTAGAAAAGCAGAAAGATTTGTAACTTGAATTTAAAGTTTTGAGGAAAGCAACAGGATCTGATTGATTCTTCTAAGAACTATATAGGTGTATAAGATTGGCTTTCAAAAATGTCTCTATTATGGAAACTGAAACCTTGAGCATGTTTGGTAATAAGATCAAAAGTTAGGATTTTTGATACAATTTTATAACTCTTTATGTAGCTTTATTGTCATGTTTGTGCCTAGCCCTGTGTGGCTAGAAAAACCGAACTGTTTCTATGTATCTTTGGTATTCACTGATATTTCTGTGAACCCCTGTCAGGCTGCTGAGTGAACATCTAAAACATCTGAGCCAGGGGACCTGAAAAATAAACCAGGCCTGAACAAGAACTGCTACCTTGACCCCCCCTTACTGTAGAAAAGAGCAAGCAGGTATCAGTGACCACTGTTGCATGACCAAGTTAATGATTCTCACGAGAAAAGAATATAGCCTGCATACCCAGCCAACTTCTGTACGTCTACAAAGTTTTTCATTGAAGTATTGCCAAATTAATGTAGCTATTCAATGAACTAAGCAAAAGTTAATATCTGTAACTGAGTGTATATGTAAAAGATTCAATTTCTGAAGTATTTCCAAAGTGAATAATGATCAGAGGATGGGCAAACTTTGTGAAACAAGAATGTATGTCTACTACTCAGTTGTGAGTTTCAAGTCAGAAACCTCCCTTGTTTAAGGCAAATACAGTTATGTTAGTGAAGGAAAGTTTATTAGTCTGAGTTATAGATTATGCTAGCCCATGCCCACTCTACTGCTGGTCATTTTTCTCCAATCTCTTTTGGCTCTTATTTGTCTAATCTCTTTGCCAGATTTGTATATTCTAGGCTCAGTGCATTGGTGGCTCTGGCTGATTACCATCCACTGCCCAAAGTCGCTATCCAACACCCATTGGATCTGGCATCTGCCAAGTTCCGGACATTGGCCACAATCCCCACTCCTTGAATGATGGACCCCTGTGAGTCAGGAACAGCTCTCCGTCCTTTCTCAGCATGAAGCCGCCTGGGACTGAGACCTTCGTCCCTTGCTCCCAAATGATTTAGGGTCCCATCTGTTTAAGGGTGGATGGGGTGCTGGGGTGCCTTTGGCAAAAAGCATGGGTTCCCATTTAATAAGAGCCCTCAGACTCAGGCCTGACTTTGAATTGTTCCCAGCCCTTCACCAGCTTTTCACCTACAAGCCCGATGGGTGTCTTTGGCATCATCACCAAGCTAGCTCTGGGGAGTGTGTGCAGGTTCCCCCAGACCATTCAGGGCTCATAAAAAATAGTAAAGAGAAGCTGCCTGGGAGTAGGGGACCAATTGGTTTGAATCCCTATTTAATTGGTCACCCTGGCTAACCTCCCTTGTAACAGCATTATCTGGCCCCCTTATCCTTCTGCTCCTGAGCCTCCTCATCAGCCCTTGCCTTATTAATGCTCTCTTAAGCTATGTATGGAAACAGGTCCAGTCTATCAAATTAAGGGTCCTGCATACACACTATGCACCCACGAGTGGCCAGGAATCTATGATTTGATTCTTTCCAAAAAACAAAAGGGAGGAATGAAGTGGCCAGGAACTAGTTAAGTCAAAATTTCATGGACTTAAGAAAGGAGTAGGGAAACTGGCCTAGGGTAATTTGTCTTTTTCCTCATTTTTCTTCTCCTTGCTTGGTCGTCATGCCCTGTGCCCCTCTGCTTACCCTACAAACCCCACCTTGTCTTAGTAACAGCTTGCTTGCAACTGTATAGTAACCTGCTTAGTAACCAATTGCGTTAGTTAGATACATAAGCCTGTATAAAAGGTTCTTTACCCCCAAACTAGGGGCTGCTCCCTCCCTTTGAATTGGCATGGAGTAGCCCCAGCTGATAAATTAAAGCTCCTTAAAACTTTTTATTCAGACTCTGTGGTCACTTTGTTAAGACTCGTCATTTCAGTTCCACTCATCTTTCACTTAGTCCTTGTTTCTTATGGCTTGATAATTCTGGAAAATGCCACAGCTGCTGCTGTTCCACTCTCGTGGAGGCTCCAGCTGCAGCTTGTCCTGGCTACCTCAGGACCATGCAGTGGTTTCAGGCTGGGCTGGTTTTGGCTCCCAGTGTGCTGTGATGAGCCCTTTTTGCCAAGCTGCCTTCAGTGGGAGGTTTGTTTTTCTGTATTTTTTGTGAGATTTGAAGCCCTAAAATTTGTTTAGAGTCATATTTTATGGGTATTTGAGGTAGCTATGTGGGAGCTGTGGAATCTTGCTGTTCCTTTGCTGCCATCATGGCCCCGCTCCCTGATAATATTTCTTTACATTCACACCATAATTTGTCAGCCCTTGTTCAATTGATGGACTTTTTTATAGTTTCAATTCTTTGCCACCACAAAAAATAATCGGTATAAATATGTTTGTACTTATAACTTCCCTTTCCACTTTCTTTACTTTGCCTGAGATATAGGCCCAGTATTAATATTGCTGGGTCAAAAGGTAGGCCGTTTAGTAACTTTTTGTGTATAGTTCCAAATTATTTTCCAGAACTCATTCCATTTGCTTGTTTGGAATTTTTTTTCTTACAACATTATTTTTGCCATTTTTGTTTGGGGCCAGATGGAACAAATTCAATTTCCAACTTTACAGTTGTCCATTTGTAGCTATCTCTTTTCTCTACTCATAGATTCATCAAGATACTCATTGTCTCTCACTTGGACTATTGTCATGCCTTTCTAACTGATTTCCCTGTCCTAAGTCTCTCCATTTTAATACATTTTCTACTCGACTACCAAGGTGATTGTACATGTCATTCTCTTGCTCAACAAAACCATGTGGCTTCCTCCAACATCAAATATAAGGTCCTTATAATGTCATGCACCAGCAGATTCCTAGAAGAATGCTACTATGAACAGCTTTTAGGGTTCATATTACACAATATAGTGAACACTCTGTTTATTCCATTACAAATCAAAGCAAACATTCACAATATATCACAATACAGTGTTCACAACATTACAAGGTTCAGTACAATATTTACAACAGCTTAACATTAGAATGGCCACACAGTTTTCACTACAGTGGCCACAATATTTAGAACAAGGCATTCAGTCAATTCATAATACAGTAATCAATATTTCCACTCATGGGACAACTCAATACTTAATCATTCAATCAATTCACAATAGGATAATCAAACTTCCACTCATGGGGCAACCATTAACTCAATCAGTCACTATTCTGGATTCACAGTTACTAAATATCATTAATCACAAATACAGTCACTAGAAAACCACACAAATCCTCCACCCCTCGGTGTCCAGAAAACCTCAATTTCATCCAAGGGGAGGCCTTTTCTTCATCTTGACTCTGGGTGCTCTCTCTGATTTCCTGAATCCCCTTCTATGGTCCCAGATCTTACTTGAATCCACCAAACAGTCACCTGGATTAAGAAGCAGCCAGCTCCCAAATCCTTGTCCAGTCTTCCAAGCAGTTCTTGTTACACCCTGAAGTTCACAGGGTCCAGCACATCTCAAACACTTCACCACTTCTCTTGCTTGGAACTCAAGCATCAGCCAGGCCATAAACAAACAGTCTTTTCCTGGTCATGTTTCTTCAGTCCTCCAGCACTTCAGCTGTCCCTAGGACCCAGAAAGAATATTACCCTTGCAGGCAGCCTTCCAGGCAAGCCCTCTCAGCCTTCCAGGCAGCCTTCACAAGATTCTGGTCTCAGGAAAACTCCATCTCAGTTTTCAGTCAGTTCTCAGCTTCCAAGTGCTGGGAGAGAAACTCTCTCTCTCTCTCTCAACAGGCTTCAGTCTCCACGATTCTTCCTTCACCAGGAGCAGCATTCCGATTCTGTCTCTCTGTCTCTGGAATTCTTGCTTATATAAACATATTGGCCTCCTGTTTCAGCCAATCCACTTCTTCCAAGGCAACAGAGGAGTTCACATCCTCTCAGTAATGGGACAGAGTTCTCACCTTCTATACTTAGCCCCAAGGTACTAAGTGCTAAGTATCTGCTAAACTGATTACTATTACAGTCATCTACTTACCATTTTAAGCTCTTTATAACCTGTCTTCTTCCCACTTTTCTGTCTTTCTACATTTTATTGCTTGCAATGAGTTCTATGATACTCTTACCCTAACCCTTTGCAGTTCCTTGAATTCGTCCATGCATTGGTGTCAGCTATTCCTGGTGTGCTCTGTCTTCTCTCATCCAAATCTTTGTTTCTTCTGTTTCCTTTGAGGTAAGTTTCTACAAGGAACCTTTGCGAAGGTTTGGGCTACTAGTGCCTTCTTCTCTCAGAATAACTTCCTTTTAGTATGCATTGTTGTGGGATGCACTTAGGTATTTAATATATCTTTAATGACTGACTAAATAAAATCTCCAGATTTTTCTCCAAGGAGCTGCTTTCAATCCATGCATTTCTCAAGTGGCATTTGTCAAACTGATTTCTGGAATGCAAGTGTTAGACCTGGGGGCAGGAAGAACAGGATTTTAATACGTCCTCTGATATATCTATGTGACTGTGTGTGTCACTATGACTATTCTGAATTCCAGTTTTGTAATCTGCAAAATGAGAATAATTATAATAATATGTAAAGTATATACCTTATGGGGCTGTTGTGAAGCTCAGAAGAGGTGATACACATAATTGCTTTTTAAACCTGGAGGAACTCTATTAATGTCTGCCTTTACTAGACAATAGATTTAGTTCTGGAAGATACTTTGGAGGTCTAGTTCTTTCATTTTACATATGAAGAAAATGGAACTTAGCAAAGATAAATGACTTTAGCAATAGTTACAGCAATAATGAAATGACTGAAGTAGAATTCAAACCTAGGTCTTCCTTACTCCAAGGAAGGAACTTTACTGCCTTACTCTAAGGAACCTCCTCTAAGTTCAACATACTACCTACTGTGCCACACAGCCTCTCAGACAAAGCTTGCTTTCAGCAGAAATTTGAAGCAGTTGAAGGTTTATGTAATTATTCCCTCTTCCTTTTTCTATTACTCTTTCTCCTACTGTATTTTATTTCCTCCTTGACTTTCTTTAGGCTGCAACTGTTCTGATGTTTTCTCTATCTCTCCATGAAACCTGATTTTCAGCAGTGTTTATAAACAATCAACAAGCATTTTAAGTGCTTACTATATGTCAGGTTCACGGTGCCATGTATACCAACAAAAATGAAATAGTCCTTGCTCTCAGGAAACTTACAAACTATCCTTAGCTTAGGTCAAATTATATGTGAATGAATAATAAAACTCTGTGTGTTCTAATTGTGGAATTTTAGGCATTAGTGTGAAGTATGGGAGGTTTGGGATGCCAATGGGGACAAGTGAATCTAATGCATTTTCTCTTCACAAATTAAGTTAGTTTTGCTGACTGGATTCTAGAAAGTAGGTGATTTCTGATCCCATTATTGGGAATAGGAAGACCATTTAAAAGATATTGCAAAGACTATCGCTCTCATTTCTACCGTGATGGAAAAAAAATGTGGAAGTGCCTATTCCTACTCTCACATCTTTTCCAATGCTCATAGTTACCTATCTCTACATGGTGTTTTCCCAGTGCAAGGGAATGTAAGAGTCCCATTGTAGATTCTGGATCCCACGCATTGCTAGACATGAGTCAAATTTGTTGAAAAACAGGACAGCAGTAATTTCTTGGTTAGCAGGAGTCAATCGTTATGGAAGATTCATGTTTCTTTTTTTTTTTTTGAATTGTGCCAAAAATCTCTCCCTATTTGACTAATTAATAAGACTAATTATTTACTAATCTCACAAATTACTTCCAACGATCCATGAAATGTGGACAATATATCTTCCTTATAACCACATAGCAAGATATCTTTCACTATTTTCTTTCCATTTATACTTTCTTCATTATCAGTCTCATATGCTCAATTAATGCTCTGTAAGAATAAAAAAGGCAGGTGGGTGATGTAGTGGATAGCCACTGGACCTGGAGTCAGGAAGATCAGAGTTCAAATTTGACTTCAGACTCATACTGCTGTGTGACCTTGGGCAAGTCTCTTAACTCCTATTTGCATCATCTGTAAAATGGAGACACACTGGAAAAGGAAATAGCCAATCACTCCAGTATCTTTGCCAAGAAAATGGAATGGGAAAATGTTCATGGGGTCACATAGAGTCAGACACAATTAAATGACTCGACAACAACAAGAAAGAATAAAAAAGGATAAGAATTACCATTGAAAAACAATACACATTCAATAATATCCCTTGGATTCACCTCAAAAAGTACATGATAATTGAATTGAGGGTCTTCTACTAGCTGTCATTTTTGTTCTTGATGATTCTGGATCTCATTAGAGAAGGAAACAAAGGAGCCTTGGTTGTGGAGAAGTAATCATTCAGCCTAAATGTGGCTTTCACTATCTGCATGAGCAGACATTACCAAATCTTCACTATTTTTTAAAGGCTCTTTAAGGTTTAATTGATCCATATCTATTCTTCCATTTTTAGAAAGTCCAGTGTTGCTTTCTTGAGGGTTTTTCTTTAGAATAATGAATATTAAGATAAAACAGATGAACTCTGGTGTTCTTAGTCCTGTATTCAATCCAAAGAAAGATTTTCTATAAAAGGAAATTAAAAAATATTTTTAATCCTAAGTAATCATTATAGAACACTTAAAAGCATTAAGAGGATTTACAATGAAGACCTAATTATAGAAATGATAAAATTGTATGTATGACAAAACAATTAGAATAATTTATTTCCCTTTGAATATAAATTTCACCACAAACAACAAATGAAAGAGTAGCTTAAAAACCAATGTATGAATTTCTGTCCTTGCAAACTAAACACAATCATTTGTATCTGGAACAAATTTTAAAGGAATTGGCAAGAAATCTTATGGACTAGAGCTCTTACATGAAGGAGTTATATCTGATGATGCGATCTTTCCCCACTTCCTTCTCTTCCTTCTATATGAGTGAAATGACCATTCATTAAATATTTCTCAATTTAATTTTGATCTAATTTAGTCTGTCCTCAGGAGTTTTGCAGCCTCTATGGGGTCAAAAGTCTCCAAATTTAATATATCTTGCGTATTTAAAATGTCTAGAAAACCCAGATTAAGAAGATAAAGAAGGTCTCCCTTAGCATTGGCCTTCCTTCTGCCCATCAGTTCCAAGAAGACCTGTAAGATGGCAGCCTTCCTTCTTTTCCTTCCTTTGCCCCTCCCATGATGCCTGGGGCACCCAAACCTAAAGGGAACAATAATACTAACTGAAGATGGAGGACCATCAGGCCTTACTATCTGCCAGTCTGCCCTAGTGTTCTCCAGGCCTTATCACCTCTATTCACTCCATAGTCTCCACCCTCACTCTGTCATTAGGGCTGCTGATGAATTCAGAGTGTCTATGCCTTGCCATTCACCCTGTCATTGTACCCTTAGGATTTCCAGGGCTATCCACCCATTGATCCTGTAGATGAACTATCTTTTATGTGTTGTCTCCTTTTAGTTGGAGTATGTGCTTTATGTCTCCACTACTTATCTTATGCTTGACACATAAAAATCACTCAGTTCTTGTTTATTCATACAATTCATTCATTAATGCAGTGCCCCACCTGCCATGCCTGGATCACCAGTCTCTGCTCACTGAAATCCTTCACTTTTACTGAGGTTCCACGCCAGTTCTACTTCCTTCTGTTCCTCTAAGCTATGATTAACTGCTCCTTCCTTATCACTTAGTTTGTCTTTCATGTATTTTATTTTCTTAATTGTTCTATTGTGACTTGTTTAGTCATTCAACCTTCTTCTTAGTCTATAACAACTATAAAGGCAAGGACTTATTGTTTTTCATGTTTATATCCCCAGAATTTAGTATAGTTTCTTGCATTCATCAGATATTTAATAATTATTTAATGAATTGTTTTGGTTAATTAATAACACCCAAAGATAAGTGGAGCAGACACGTCCATTTTCAACGATGAGGAAACCTAGACATGGAGAGATTAAGTGATTTGTTCAAGGTCATATAATTGGCGGAATTCAGAACAAAATTCAGATATTTTGATTACTGGCCTTTTTCTAGGGTTTTTAAATGAGACAATGTATCTAACATGAAAGTGCTTTACATACTATTTTTTCATCAGAAGATATTATCTCTTTATGTCATGGAAAAAATATGATATTTATCTTTGGCCTTTTATGGATCACTAGTTTTTAGCTTTAAGGAAAGAATATTAGACTGGAGTACTCTATTAACATCTTCTTTGTCCTTTCATCTATGATTCCTGGACAGGGTACAAGCTAGTCTCAATCTAGTCAT
>CM053585.1:414474522-414491522 GCA_028646515.1 Pseudochirops corinnae | reverse complement strand
TTTAGAAGACTGATTAAGTAACATGCCTTCATTGTCTTAACAGAGGAGTAATGGATTAGAGTTGAAGAATAGGCGAAAAGGAATGGGAGGAGAAACACACCCACAAAAAGTGCCTTTACAAAGTATTAAAACACAGAAGACCGTAAATCATCATGCAGTGAAAATGTTTCTGCAAGGGGCTTAGAATACTCCAATTTTGCTACTTTTTCTTTAATTGATTCAGTGTTGAAGGCCTCAATGCCTTGTAGGTTTTTTTGCCAGCTCCACAGTTTTTTGGGGGACAGGGCAATAGTCTTGCACTAGGAAATCATTTTGCTTCAGCATAGATTATTGCTATAAGATTTCTTTGGCAGGTTCTCCTTATTCAGGGACAAATAAGTCCCATAGGGAGTTAAATGGAAAGTAAAATCACTTTTCTAACACTATGACTTAGGATACAGATTTAGATCTTGCTAGTAGGAGGAAGGAATTTTGCTTTGAAAAGACTCAACAGGTAAGTGATAGTTAACTTCAAGGATTTGACGCGTTGTCACAGGGAGGAGGGATTACACTTATACTGCTTTTCTCTAGAGGCCAGAAATGGGAAAAATGAATGGAAATTCCATGAAGTCCAAGTGAAACAAATCAAAATCAAAACCAAACCCCCAAAATTTCCTTATAAATTAGATCTGCCACAAAGTGGAATGTGCTACCTCGAAATGTGATAGGTTCTTGAAGGTCTTATAGTGGTGATTGCTTTAGGGTATGGATTGGACTACAGGGTCCATGAAGCATCTTTTGATCTTCATACTCTCTAACTCTATGATTCAAAAGTGAAATTGAAATCCCATGGGCTCTAAGTCTCTAGCTGTAGGACTATTTTGTATTCCCAAAGAGCTTAGCTGCTGGATTTTAAACCTCTTAGAGTTGAGAGTCATCCCCACCTTTGTGTAGAGGAAGCCACTTTTCCCTAGTCTGGTTAACCTTGCTTTTCTAAAATGACTGAAACTTAATTTCTGGGCTTTAAGCTAAAAGAAAGATGGTAGAATCCTCATCTCCTATGGGAAAAGGTTTCCATGCAAATTCCAGATGAAATCCAATAAGTGACATCAGTGGGAATAGCTGGGGAGAGAGAAGAGGCAAGGAGAAACAAGTATGCCATGTAATATCTGGCAGAAAGCAGCAGTGAAGATACCTAGATCCTGTAAAAAGCAAGGCTCAGTAATGGAGATATCTCACCTAGAGATGAGGTGTATTGATACATAGCTAGGTGATGTCATGGAGAGAGAGCTGACCTGGAGACAGACCTTAATTCAAATTTGACCTCAGACCTTAGCTATGTGACCATGGGCAGGTCACTTAATCTGCTTGTCTCAGTTTCTCCATCTGTAAAATGGGGATAGTAGTAGTACTTACCTCCCAGGATTGTTGTGAGGATCAAATGAGATCATCGTTAAGCACTTAGCACAGTGCTTAGTACATAGTAAGCAATATAAATCACATATATAAAAGAGTAGTTATATATGTATATATACACACATATGTATTTGTATATATGTATGTGTGTGTACATCAGACCTGAATAATTTGGCAGTAGGTAGGGACAAAAATGAAAATAGGCTAAGCTTCTTTGGACCACATATAGGTTAGACCAAAGACTGACTGTGGTTGGTTGCTGCCAATCACTTGACAAACAGGAAAGGGTGAGCAGGGGCAACTTGACAATTTTTGGGGGCTGCCCAAAATTCTTTAATGGGTCATATGTTGTGCAGGCCTCGTGTACACAATACACACATATATACATATACAGATATGTATGTATGTGTATTACATATACATACATACATGCATACATGTGTACGTATATATTCATATATATACATACACATATATGTGTGTGTATGTATATATGTATACATATATGTGGGAAGAGAGAAAGAGAGAAAGAGAGAGGGAGAAAGAGTATGTAGAGATCAAGCTAAGCAGAAAGAGGACCAGGACAGGATCAGTAGAGCAGTGAGATGCCATCATCAGAAAACATTGCTACCCTTGCATTGTCGGAGGTATGGCAATGACTACATTGGTAAAAGCTCGGTTTATAATGCAAGCAATTAAAAGAATATCTTGGAGCATTTGGGCAAAGTAGTGAATGTTTGCCAAGAAACATTTAAGTGCTTACTCTGAGCCAGATACTGTTCAACGCACTGAGAATAGGAAGAAAGACAAAAGAGAAAAATACCAGGCTCTCAAATCAGAATGGGGGAGAAATGAGAAGAATGGGAGAAGAATGAGGAGTTGGAGAGAGGGGCAGGTCACATCAGCATCTGGAACCTGACAAGGCTGGGCTAAGTTCCTCACTGAGGCCTGTGATAGAAGAGTTAGTCATCTGGTCAGTATCATGTATCTGGAAGACTGGGAAAATGAGTGGTATAGAATATAGGGGAAGCAAAATGGCTGGGAGCTCTCTGAAGATAGAAGTTGTGTAATGTCCTCTGAATCCTACAGGAAATAGAACTTTTAAAAAATTGATTCTGTGCTCTTCCATTCCTGGTGGTAGGGTCAACTTCAGGTTGAAAACCACTGTCCATTCACAAAGGTTCAGACTTTTTCTTCTTCATTCATTGCTCAATGAATAAAGAATAGACTTCTAATTTCCTTATACACTGATGGGATTCTCTTACAAAAATCACAAAAAAAGGTGATGGCTGGTTCTTTGCTGGGCTCCATGTTAGTAATAATTAACCAAAAAAAGATATTTTAGGAAGTGAAAACTGATTTGTGAAGTAGAAATGTTGGACACAAAATGACATCTACCCTAGATTTGAGGATAGCCGATTTCAAAAAATTGAGTAATGATAGGATCCCACAGAAAATGAGATTCTAAGAGAGAAATTGACTTAAGAGAAAAAAAATACTCTCAAGAACAAAATTCCAATAATGCCTTCATTAATGTTTCTGATGACAAAAAAAGAAAGGTGTATAAAGAGATTAATTAGTCCACACTAATAATAATGGAATCTCAGAGTTGAAATGGAGTTCTCTGAGATGCTAGCTTCTGATAAGTATGTTTCAATCGTAAATACTGTATAAAAGTCTTAAAAATTAAACATTTTTATACTGGTTTTTGTATGAATATAATTTCAACATCAGAGAAGGATTGCTTCCTTTTTAAAAACTTCCCAGCAATTGACATCATCTTGGATTTAATTGGACATTGAATGTTTTGACAGAATTTTTTCTACTCAACATGTGTGCCTCATTCCACAATCAGCCCTACAATTACTCATCTGCTATTATTTAAAGACCTCTCGTGAAACAGTATGTTCCACCTCTTTTTAAACCATATTATGATTTTTTCTGTTAGTAATTCTAAATTTGCCTCTTTTCTACTTTTATCCATCACCCCAGAGTCTGCCTTGTTGTTCAATTATGTCTGAGTCTTCGTGACCTTATTTGATTTTTTCTTGTGAAAGATATTGGAGTGGTTTGCCATTCCTTCTCCAGCTCATTTTACACATGAGGAAATTGAGGCAAATAGGGTTAAGTGACTTGCCTAGGATCACACAGCTTGTGTCTGAAGCTGGATTTGAACTCAGGAATATGAGTCTTCCTGACTCCAGGTCTGGCACTTTATCCACTGTGTAACATAGTTGCCCAAGTCTACCTACTGGGACAGAATAGAACAAATCTTTATCCTTCTTCCATGTGACAACTGTTTAAATATTTGAAGACCAACATCATATTCTTCTCTTTTCCTACCACCAGGCTTCTTTTTTTTTCCCCCAGGCTAAACATATTGGATCATCATATAATGTAATATAATGTAAACTTAGAACCTTTTATCATGCTGATTCCTTCCCTCTGCATGCTCTCCAGTTTCTTAAAATCTTTCTGAAAATATGGTTCCCAGAATTGAAATCAGTGTCCTGGGTGTGGTCTGACCAATAATAGAAAACAATAATACTGATACCTCCTTAGATCTGGATCCTCTGCCTCTAAATGGAATCTAAGATCATATTAGAATTTTTTGGTTTTGTTAGCATGTTGTTGACTCCTAGTGGGCTTGCAGTTGAGGAAAATCCCTAGATTTTTTTTCAGGCAAGCTACTTTCTTATCTGCTCATCCTTGTATTTGTGAAACTGAATGATTGAAGTCAAATTTAAGACCTTATATTTAAATATTAGATTGTTAATTAGATGCTAATATTAATAATTAATGTTATTTAATGCTTAGTTCCTCGATAAGCTGATTTCCAAGAGAATCTCAAATTTTATTCTTAGTGAAGTTGTTTTGTGCTCAGTGTATTCAGCACCTTCATTACTATCTTCTGGTTGTGTTTAGAAGATAAAAACTTGAAATTTCTGAGAAATATCTCCAACTTTGGTAAATTTCTTATCTTGAAAGGTGATATAATGACATATCATAAAGACTATATAACTGTCAAATGTTAATAAGAAAACAATGACTTCTACCAACTAAGGTTGACATTAAAGCAAGCATCATTAATAAAGCAAAATAAAACAAAATAGAAACAAAAAGTTAGATTTATGTGTAAAAAAACCAGCATACATCTTTCTGGAATCATTTCATTCTATTAAATCAACATTTTCTCATTATTATGAAATTAAATAAGATCTTTGCTTAATTTTTATCTGTTTGATTCATAATAAAGGAATTATCTGCACATACAGTGATGATTTTCATACTACTTACTTAAAAACCAAAACCATATGGGAGGTAGCTCCTATTCCAATGACAAAGGAAGTGAAAGCACTCATTACCATATGATAAATAAAATTTCTTGAACAATCATCTGTCTTTGGACATTTGCCCAAATTAGCTGAGGATTTCCCAGACTGGAAATTGTTAGCTTCAACACAGCTACAGTTATGGAATACCTAAGAATAAATTTTGAGTTACAGAAAGCATTTACAGGGCACAAAACAACATAACAACTTTAGTTAGTATTTAAAGAAATAAGCATTTATCCACTAAATTGAATATTAGAGAATTCTAAAATATCCTTGGGTAGATACAATATTTCATTTGATCATAGCTTTAGAGTTTAGAGATAATCTAAAATATACAAATCTTTATTTCATAGATAAGGAAATTGAAACCCACAGAGGGAAGTGGATTGATCAGGGTCACGGAAGTAGTTAGTAGCAGAAATGAAATTTGAACTCAGATCCTTTGACTACAAATTCAGGGCTCTTTTTCTCTACAATTGTGCCTTAGGTGAAATGTGAATTGGTTCCTTTGTACCCTTCTTATGTTCGATATAGTCTAATCTATCAGTGAAAAAAAAGTATTTGGAAGTAATTTTTAATTTTTACTTACTATATTTAAAAATAAAGCAGGTCACTATGAAATGTCTGGAATGCAAAGGAAGCACCATTAGCCAATCATTTTAAACTAACATTCTGCACTCCTTTTGCTGAGAGTTAGCAACTCTAAAATCCACCTAAACTCACCAACAGCACACTCATTTACTTATGCCTCTCTCTTCCCTTCTTTCCTACTATTAAGTACAGCTACTGTCTCATGATTCTATGTCCATTGTTTAAAAGTTATGACTATGGATCAAAGTTTGGTAAGTAAGTAAGTGTGTTCATAGACACATGTATATATTTTTATCTATATATAGTGAGTCTATGTGATTATGACTGTATACAAAGAAAAGAGTATCTAAAGATCTTAATCAAGATCTAAAGATATTACCTTAAAGATCTAAAGATATTGGTAAAGAGTCTAATAACTTCGTAGATTCATAGATTTTTAGAGTTTAAACACTAGAAAGGACTTTAGAGATCAGATTTTATAGATATGTCTTCTGAGATCCTAGTGTAGAGGGAAGATACTTGTTCAGAGTCATAAAATTAGCTAGTAACTTGACAAGAAAAGGATAGCATTTCCAAGTGTAAGCTACTCCTCTGCCACATTGCCTCTGTTGTGAGGAAGAAATAGAGTCCAGGGAAATAATTGAATCAGAGTACTATATTTCCATAAAGGTAAGATCAAGGGTCTGGGAGGTCAGAGATCCAAAGAGAAAGTCATTAGTGCTCAGGTACCAGTGAACCTGAGCTGTGATCCTAGAGTAAAGGCCTTTGTTTTTTGTTTCTTTTTGTCTCTCATTTTATACTTTCAGTCTGATGTGAATAGTCCTGGGCCTACATATGTTAACTGAATCCAGAAAGACAACTTATTAGGACACTGGGAGATGCTGGCATCACTGGGAGGGTCTCGCTGTACTCCCTCGGTAGTTCATGGGAAGCTGTGGCAGAGAAAGGGCAGATTTATGTCAGGAGAAAGTAGATGTTTTCAATAAATTCAATATTTTAGGCTTTGACTGATATTACAGAAACACTAAGTTCTTCAACTCTACCTTAAATGAAAAATTTCAAGACTGTCCTTTAATTATCCTGTGACTACATAAATAGGTTTCTGAAAATACCCACAAATAAGTTAATATAGTTGTTAAATGATGGTTTACTTGGAAAGTGATGACTTAAATAAAGACATTCTCTTCCCCTATTCCCATTGAATTCCTCTGTGTAAAACTTCGGAGCAGCTAGGTGGCAGAGTGGATAGAGCACGGGGTTTGGAGTCAGGAAGATCTGAGTTCAAACATGATTTGAAGACACTTACTATCTGTGCAATTTTGGGCAAATCCCCAAAATCCAATTTGTCTACATTTTCTCATCTGTAACCTGGGGATAATATGAGCACCTATCTCTCAGGGCTGTCATGAGAATCAGATAGGATACTATTTGTAAAGGGCTTAGAACAGTACTGAAACACAGCAGGAGTATACAAATTTTAAGTATTACTATTGTTATTACTACTATTGTTGTTATTATTAACTTATTTAGAGCAAATAGCTTTCTGCTCTGGGATCAGTTTTCCCTTTAGTTATGCCAACATGTTGATTCCATTTTTGTTGACATTCTATATGAAGAAGGCTCCTTAGAACGACATATTATTACCTTTAAATGTCACATTGTTTTTTTTCCCACAAAATCAAGAGACATAGGGCAGGATGGCCTGAGGGTTAGTAGTTTAGACAGGAGGTTTGACTTCAGTTTGGACTATTTAAAGAGGTCCCTGTATTCAGCAAAAAACAATGTAATTCTCAATGATACCACTCTTGGACCTGAACGTTTTACTGAACTGATGAATTGTTGACTGACTTGAATAGCAATTGCCCGAATAATTTGTGTTTATTATGGTTCAGAAGAGACATAATCATCATACATACCAGGTCCTTTCCATGGCCTATTGAAGACTTACATCCAGCCAAACAGGGGGACATGTAAGTGAATCCATCATCCCCACAGACGGGATCCCATGTATTGGGATTACAGTTACAGTCTGAGTTGCAGAAAGAAAATGAAATGTTTTGAAGTGTCCCTGGGTCACTTCTGTAATCAAAATGTAGACATATTTTTGAGAGAGAAAGGATGAGTTAGTTATCTTCTGAACTGATGAAGGAAGCAAAGCTGATGAATAAAAAAGGAACATTTTAAAATTTGATTTTACTTCTAGCTTGAAAAAAACTGGTACTTAAAACAATCCACAAATGAAATTGAAGGAGGAAAGCCAATATAATGAGTTAAGAATTATTGAAGGGAGGCCATTTTCTCAGAAGAAAGTGAGGAAGTCATGGACTTAGGTTTAGGTTTCACTTCTGCTGCTAACTGACTGGGCAACTCATTTCCCTTCTCTGGGATTCAATTTCCTTATCCTTAGCCCAAAAATTATTTGAATGTTTCATATATATATGTATATATACACACATACATATTATACATATACACATATACATATATATCACATTCATATGTGCATATATAATTAGCATTCAGTATAGATGGCATTGCATTATATAGGCAAATATACATGTCATTATCATCAGAATAATAGCTAGCATTTATACAGCACCTTAAGGTTTGCAAAATGCTTCACATATATTATCTCTTATCGCAGCTCAAGGGGTAGATGTTATTATCATCCCCATTTTACAGATGAGAAAACAAGTAGTCAGAAGTTAAATATCTGCATATATCACTTATTGAACTAATTTCTGCCACTAGATTTGAACTCAGGTCTTCCTGATTCCAGGTCTAGCACTCTGTACTACCTTGCTGCCTCATAACAATCTTGAAAAGTTAAGAAGATGGGATGGGACCAAATACTCCTGAACAGAATGCTTGGGATTTGTGTGAGCTGATTCTCTTGGTATAGCATCTACAACCATACCATGCCCAGTTAATCCATTTCTGGAAATGGTAATGTTTCTGTTCTTTTCTGAGTTGCAGAAAGAAAATGGGTTATCTTTCGGAGATGTTACTTGGTATTTCTGTAATTAGGCACTAGGATGAAGACCAGGAAACACAGAAATCATTTGGAGAATTTTGAAAAAAGCACTAGCTTTCAGAGCAGACGAATGGCCATGAGGAATATTTGTACCAATGATATCTAGTCAATTATCTCTCCTAGGAGGTGAGGGATATTTGAAATAATAATAAAATAAATAAATATTGAGTTAGTAACTCAATTTAATATTGCTATTAGGAGCTGAGATGGTGAAGGTTGTAATGAAATCATTCCTTCCTTTTTGTTCTGTTTCTTATCCAGGTCCCAGTAAAAGCAAACTTGCTAAAATCGGCATCTAGTCTTTAACTTTTCACTTCTCATTAGACAATCTCTCCCCTATTGTCTAAATAGTCAAAAGGAATGATGCATGCCAAAGTCTACTGTAGTGGGTCAGAGAACCAGCATTTATGTAAGTATGTAAGTCAGTTCTTATCCTACACATAATGTGTGTGGACATTCCTGGGCATCAGAAGACTGAAAAGATACAGACAAATCTGTAGGGAGGTCGGACAAAAAGAGGGTAAAATCCCATCACAAAGCATTTATTAGCCTGCCAAAGGGAGTTGAAAAAGGAAGAATGGTTTTCAGGTGTTTGTAGGGCAGTCATACAGAGTTAAACTATTGAAGATTAAAACTTTGCTAAGACTTTTGGGATGCCCTGTAGGACTTTAATATGGCATCTGGATTCAGGAAGATCTGATTTTTATCCTGTTTTGCTTGTTAGCTGTGTGACCCTACACAAATCATTTAACCCCTCAGCCTCTGTGTCCTGATCTAAGAAATGGGGATTATTACAGCACTCATCTCACAGAGCTGTGAGAACTAAATGAGATGAAACATGTAAAATGCTTTGTAAACTGTGAAGTGCTGTATAAATGTTTGCTATGTACTGTTATCCCTTCAAGTAAAAATGCTACTTAAAATAGAATTAACTGGTTAAATTGGGGAGTTTTGTTCAATATAATGAGGATTTTCTTTATAACAAGTTGTTAAATATGAGAATGGACTAATACTCAGGTCATGAAATCTCCTTTTAAAGTCTCTAAAGAGATGGCAGTGATTTGTATGATACAATGGCTGCTCTAAAGGAAAGTAATACAATGAATGCTCTGTCAAAGTCACATCCATTTCCACACCTGAATGTTTAAGGAATGGGTCCTTTTAAAATTCCTCCTGATTTTAAATATGTTAAGTAAATAAAATGTTTGCCCCATGGTTCTTGTATAGTATTTTGTGCCCAAAGACACATATCATCACATAGGTGATTAGTAATAGCTACATACCCATTGTAGGTTACTGTTAAGCCAGCTACTGGTGGATCTTCACAGGTTAAAAACCAAAATGACGTTTGGAGAATTAAGCTGGAAATTTTGGAAATAAATAATAGTTTGGTAGCTCCAATCACACTCAGTTTTAATTTTTTAGAAATATATCCTCCTAGAAAAATTGAAATAGCAACAACAGGCATTGTTGTTGCTCCTAGAAAGAAAAGAAGGGGAAGAAAACCTGCGATTATGCAACCATAGCTCTCTGAGGCATATCGATCAACACACACCATTTTCTAATGCATTTGCTTATTCTCTAAAAGGATATATGAGCCTTTAGTTTAATTGACTTTTCCATATAGGTATGGGAGCCATCTAATAACAAGCATAAGTCAAACCTTTCTAGTTGTCAGGGAGGGGTTATTTCTGCCTTACAATAAAAGGTTTACACCAAGAATAGTAATATTGGTCTTGCTATTGAACTTTTCCTGGACCATTCTCTATCACTGTTGTCTGTTTTTCATTCTCAAAGAAGACAATGACATCAGGGAGCTAATGCCATGACATGCAAGTGAACTGGATTTAAGAGAGGGAGGCTGTGCAAAGTCACCAGCCTCACTTTCTCCTCCAGAGTCATCTGGGTCTAATGGCCAGATATAGATCAGGACAACTGGAGATGGTCCAGGATGCAGTCTCTAAGGCCTGCATTGTCTGCTCAATTCTTTTTCCCCCTTTAATTTTCCTTATCCTTGTACTGTCTATACACAAAACCTCCTATTCCAATACTATTCCTTAGAAAAGACCTAAGTTGCTTGAATTAACACGAGCCAGATAGGCAACAAGCAGGAAGAATGTACTATGTACCAGGCATTATGCTAAGCAAATAGATGCAAAAAGAAAGACAAGCCCCTGGTTTCAAGTATCTTACATTTCATGAGAGGATGATCATTCATACAAAGCAGCTGAAAAGGTGTGTGTCTGTTTGTGTGTGAGTGTGTGTGTGTGTGAGTGTGCGTGTGAAACAGCAGCACACTAGCACTATTATTGAAACAAATGATTGAGATAAAGGCACCTAATTATTTCGTACTATATGGTTTACAATTAAGCAATTGATCAATCAAAACCTGTGGCATTTACTATATGCCATCCCTTAGCTACTCATGAGTATGGAAAGAAAAAAACGAAAGCAGTCCTTGTCATCAAAGAGTCTATATAATTAATGTGAATGTGACAATGTATTTGTGTGCACACACACATACACACACACACATACACACACACACACACACACACACACACACACACACACACATATATATATATATAAACATACACATATATAGACTTGCATATACATTCATATAGGTACCTAAAATATACGTAAAAAGTAACTTCCTAATAAAAGGTGCTAAAACCTGGTGGGATGGGGATAGGAAACAGGAGATATTGAGTTGAGTCTTCTGTTTTGCTGGTATATATAACATGCAAGAAAATATATTGACGATGAAGAGGGTAATCAAAGAAAAGAAATGGTGGGAATACTGCTTAGGTGTTGGGAGGTTAGTCAGACCATCACTTAGAATTGTTTGATTTTCTACCTTCTTTTAAATTAGATTGGCTAAATATTATCTATTTTATCAGCCTTTTCAAAGAACCAACTTTTAGTTTGGTCATTTCTATAGTGTTTTATTTCCATTTTATCTAGTTTTCCTTTTTTATATTTTCTCATGTGTACTCATTTTACATTTGTTTATTTAATGACTTTAACAGTTTTTAAAATGCATTTTCAGCTCATTATTCTCTCTATTTTGTTAATGCATGTTTGTAGGGTTATGGTTTTTTCTCTGAGGCTTATTGTAGCTGCGTCCCAGAACTTTTGGCATGCTGTTTAATCACCAAAATTTTATTTCACGTAAGTTTCAGTTGTTTGTATGATTTGTTCTCTGACATACTGATTATTTAGGATTTCATTATCTCCATGTGGATTTCTGTCTTTTGATTTCTGAACCCCAAACCAATGACAATTTGTATCGTGTTATGGTATATAAATAATGCATTTAATATTTTTGCTTTTTTATATTCCATTTTCATTTTACAAAAGAGCTTTTCATTATTTAATTTTCCTTTCTTTTGTATTTGGAGATCTTTCTCCCAATCTCTTGCAGAATTTGTTGTTTGTGAGTTGACTTGTGTAGTTTAATCTCTCTGTGTCTTAAAGTTTGTAGCCTTGCTTTTTTTTTTCTTATTTTTTTATTCTTCCATTTTCCTAAGGCAATCCACAGATTCTTTCAATTGATATTGGGCTTTCTGTGTTCAGAAGGTCTGCAGAGTTTTAGTGTATCATTTCTTGCATTATGGGGTTCAGGTTTTTTGACTTATCATATTTGTCTGGGAGACCCATTCTACCCTTACATTGTCTCTACGCCTCCTGACTTTGAGATCAATATATTTTGCTGAAATAGAGAACAAGATTTCTTTTAATATTATTGGTTTTTCAATTTTGTCCTGTAGATTGTCCTTCACATCCACGAATTTATATTATCAGTAAGTTATTGTTTTTCTGTCTTTCATTTTTTTCTCTTTGGTGAGACTTGCCCTTGCAGATTTGAGCTTTTCTATTTTGCCAATTATTTCTATTGTGTAGACAATAAACTCTGCTTGAAAAATTCTCATTTCTCTTTTAAGTGACCTAGGAATAGCATGTTATTTTTCCATGTTCTTTTCAACATACCCAGCGTCCTGTGTCTCATCCAGTGTTGATTCATTTTTCTTTTTTTGCAGTATTTATTCATGGATTCATGAACTCATATACTAGATTTGGAGGCAATATTTCCTCTTGCTTTTAATATTTTCCCTATTGTTTTATCTGCTTATTCTCAAGGTCTTTGAATTTTTTTTTCCTCCTTAGATCTTTGGCAATTTTAGTCTTTTTCCCACTTCTCATTTTTTTTTTAACTCTTTCCTTTCTGATTGTGGTCTCCCACGGCACTAGATCTCAAGTAGTCTCAGCTTCCTCTCACACTTGGCATTCAGTATTCACCAGTCTCTGTCTTTACACCAAATGACATTTGGGGGACAGAACTGATCCTAGTTGGATGCCAAACACCTTCCTGTAGACTTAGTGGAGTATCACAAAGCACCTTCACCTCTCGTCTAGACAGCATTGAGATCTCATTTTTCTGACCCAGAGATTCACAGTGCTGCCACATGTGTGCTATTGTAGCCTAGAGTGATTTGGTTGGTTGGAATTTAGATCTTTCATCTCCAGGAAGGGAGCGAGGAGAGGTGTTGGGTTGAGCTCTATTTCAAGGTCAAACTTGTGTCCTGTACCTTTCCCTTTGCACCTCCATTATCCTGTAGAACTCTTTTGCAGCACAAAACACTGGTTTTACTGAGATATCAACAAAATTCTGACATTTTGAGTTGGTGTCTCAAAGGTCCTAGAAAGTCAGGAATTGTGGTGGAAGAAGGTGACCAAAGTTTGGAATTTGTTTTGTTGTAGGCTGATGGAATTTGGATGGCTTGTGCAGCTTTATTGAAAGTAGCTGGTGGATGACTTAAAAGGAGATATTGAACAAGCATGAGCTCATCGAGTTATTTATGATCATTTTGGTTCAGTTTCCTAGACTATGGAGACATTACAATTGCTGTATCTTTGGCACATAACGTCTACTTTGAAGACATTTTAGTGGTTGCAAGAATTGAAAAAACATGTTTTAGCTGGTTGGTTATGTGATTTGGTCAGCAGCTTTATTTTACATTTAAACTCTCTCTTTAGTACAATTAAGTAGATGTAGAATTGGTCTAGTGTTTTTTTTAAATTAATCTCAACAGTGTATTACCATTTGTATATGCCAATGCCAGGCAGCTACATGGTACAGTAGACTGAACACAGTAGATAGAGATATGGCTCTACTGTGAAGCCCAGAGCACAGTAGATCCAAGCGTGGGTCTTGAAATGAGGAAGACTCATTTTCATGAATTCAAATCCAGCTTCAGACACTTATTAGCTGTGTGATGCTCAGTAATTCATATAACCCTGTTGGCCTTAATTCTCATCTGTAAGGAAATGGCAAACCACTTCAATATCTTCGCTAAGAAAACCCCAAAATGGTGTCATTTTGTATCCTTCTGCACAAAAACAACAACAATAACCCATTGCCATTCCAACTGTGAGATCAGTAGACTCCTTCAATGCATCTGAAGCTACCAATAAAAATGAAATTTATAATGAAACTATACATAGATTGGAACAGATTCTATTTTAAGAGACAAATATTATACATGAAATAAGTGCTTAAATTATTCTCTAATACTGTTAGTGTGTCATAAAAAATACAACTTTTAGAAGGTTTTCATTTCTTTAAATATAAGTATTTCCTGATTTCAAAATACATAATGTAGGAGATGAATATTTGAAGAGCACACAACTTAGCACTTTACAAAAGAATTTCGTAAAGATTTCATTGTAAAAATAACTTAATTAGCTAGTTCAATATAAATAGTTGCATTTTCTAGCTGTGTGACCTTGGACAAGTTACTTTACCCATGTTTCTCCAGTTTCTTCAACTCTAAAATAAGGATAATAATAGTACTTACCTCACAGGGTTGATGGGAAGATAAAAATCAAATAATATTTGTAAAGCATTTAGCACAATGCCTCCCATAATGTAAGATCCTGATAAATTCTTGTGTTCTATCTTCTCCCTGCCTCATTTGGAAAATCACTTTTGGCAGTTGTTTGAAGGATACATTGGGGTAGAGAGATAGATATTTAATAGGGATCCAAAATAACTCGGGCCAGAGAAGATAAAAGCCTAAACCAGTGAGTTATCCATGTGAATAGTCATACAAAAGAGGTTGCAGTGAGAGATATCACAAATTTTATAATCAGTTGGTTATATAGAGTGGAGAGTGAGTAGTCAAGAATAATGCTAAACTTGTGAGCCTGAATACTTGAGATTATGCTGACCTTAACAAAGATAATTTGCTAAAGAAATGATTTTGTGATAAAATTAATGAATTTTATTTTGTTCTCATTATGTTTGAGGTCCTTGTACTATGGCAAGTTAGGAATAACCAATATGTAGATGGAGGTATACAACTGAAGCTTGGGAGAGAGACTAGAACTTGATGGAAGCCATCTACACAGAGAGGAGAACAGGATCCAAGAGAGCTTGGGGTCATCCCCACAAGTGAGGGCATGTTACAGATAATGAATCAACAAAGCTGAATGAGGATTAGTTAAGAAATGTAGGAAGAGAGGGAGAAGGAGAAGGATGAGGAGGAAAGGAAGAGAAGGAAGACAGAGAGAGAGAGACAGAGAGAGAGAGAGATTTCAACTAACATCATTAGGATATTAAGGTGGTAAACAATGTTACATGCTACTTGGTTGAGAAGGATGGCTCGGGAGAGGCTACCAGATTTGGTCAGGAAAACACGGTGCAGATGGCGGTGCAGGAGCAGCAAGAAATCGCAGCTCCGACACAGCCACATCAAATACCCCAAAAATATGACTCTAAACAAATTCTAGGGCTCTAAAACACATACAGATATATTTCCTGCTGAAAGCAGCTTGGCTCAAAGTGACCATTACAACTCTGAGAGCAGAAACCAGCCCAACCTACAATGGAGTTTTTTGCCCCAGGGGTGGCTGGATGAGCCCAGCCCTGCGGCGGCTGGAGCTTCAAGAAAGCAGATCCACGACAGTTTTGTCAGGATTGAGAATTATCCAGCCATAAGAAAAAAGGACTCAGGTTAGTGGAACTTGGCTAAAAACTGGGGAAGAAAAGCAGGTCTGGCCAAGCTGCCTTCAGAGCTCCAGTCCTGCAGACAGCAGTGGGGCCAAGCGATCATTCATAGGCCAAGTGCTCTTGTGTTGAGCGGCCTGGATCCGGATCGCGGTGTTGGCTGGTGGTCCTGAGGTTATTTTTTCAGTGAGCCAGAGCTGGGGAGGGACCCAGCAGCCTCCTAAAAGCCCTGGCAGCTGGGAAAACCCCGGCGATTTGGGACAGAACTGTTCCCTCTGGAAGCAGAGTTCCACAGAACTTAAAAAAAAACAAACAAAAAACAAAAACCACTGAATGGCAACCATAAATAAGCATAGAAAGCAAAGTAAGAACAGCAACCAAACCCTAGATTCCTTCTTAGGGGAAAAAGAAGGAACAAAGCAGGGAAAGGGAGGAAGACACTAGTCAGAAGTCTCACCCCAAAAGCTTCCAAGATACATGTAGATTGCCAAAAAGCTAGAGATCAGCTGAAGAAATATTTTGAAAACCAAATGAGAGAAGTGGAAGAAAAATTGGGAAGAGAAATAAGAATGATGCAAGAAAATCATGAAAAGAGAGTCAACAAACTGAATGAAGGAATTAACACCTTAAAAAATAGATTAACTCAAATGACAAAAGAGGCCCAAAAAGCCAATGAGGAGAAGAATGCCTTAAAAAGTAGATTTTCCAGATGGAAAAAGAATCTCAAAAGCATTCTGAAGATAATAACTCCTTCAAAATTAGAGTGAAGCAAATGGAAGTAAATGACTTTATCAGAAATCAAGATACTATCAAACAGATCCAAATAAGTGAAAAAATAGAAGGAAATGTGAAATATATACTTGAAAAAACCACTGACCTGGAAAACACATCCGGGAGAGAAAATCTAAAAATTATTAGACTACCAGAAAGCCATGATCAAAACAAGAACTTAGAAAGCATCGTTCAAGAAATTCTCAAGGAAAATTGCCCTGATAATTTAGAACCAGAGGGCAAAATAGAAATTGAAAGAATTCACTGATCGGCGGGCGGAGCCAAGATGGCGGCGTAGCAGCAGCAACATATTGCAGCTCTCACATAGCCACCCCAACACACCCATAAAATAGACTCTAAACCAATCCTAGAACTCCAAAACGCACACAAGGATACTTCCCACTAAAGTCAGCTCGGCTACGAGGAACCATATCAGCACTGCAAACCAAAACCAGCCTGGCCTAAAGCCGCGGCTGTGCCCCGGGGGTGGCTGGGCAGGAGAAGCAGAGAAAGGTCTCCAGTGAGTGGATTAGCGACAGCTGCGCGTGGGGAATGCGAAAGGGGGGGATAAGCAGTCCGGCCAAAAGGTCTCCAGAGTGGAAAAGCGAAAGGCAGAGGTTTTGCACCCGCCTCCGCGTTGTAGCTTCCCGCCCACGGCCTGCAGACAGCAGGGGGACTGAGCGATTGTTTTCAGGCCAGTGCTCTCGCGTTGAGCGGCTTGGACACGGATCGTCGTCTTGGGCCTCGGTCTTGGAGTCTTCATGATCCAGTCAGCCGGAAGTCTATGGCAGCCAGGAGGACCCCAGCGATTTGGGACAGAGCTTTCCCTTCTGGAAGAAGAGCCCCATAGAGATTAAAA
>CM053585.1:414459006-414474022 GCA_028646515.1 Pseudochirops corinnae | reverse complement strand
TATATTTGGTCTTTGAGCATGTTTGAATAAATATTTTATTAGATATTTAGTATGTTTGATTAACATATTTAATAGGTATATTAAATTGGCTAATGTAACAAATTAAAACAAACAAGACAAAGGAAATCACATGGAAAAGTTTCTTATAAAATTGGAGCACACAGTTTAATTTCGGAACTAGGAAGGAATTTGGAGAACAAATCAAACAAGCTGATGGGAAGCAGCAGGTTTAATGATTTTCCTGAGTGTGCATAGCTAGTTAACAGTTAAACCAAAATTCCTCCCAATAACACGCTATCTGTATATTTACATTCTCTAATAAAAAGTTTCCTAAAACCCAAAGAGGATGGAATTTAATTATGACTTTGAGAATCCTGCAAAAAGAATCTCTGGAAGCTGAAGAGGGGGAAAAAGAGACACTATTCTTACTTTTTATCTGTTATTTACTTTGAAATTTTAATTCTTCCTGTACTCATATTAACTGTTGTCAAAATGAAAAAAAAATTCTCCCAGAATGAATTCAGATGTGTCCTAGCTTCTTTCTATTTTCAGTAAACCATTTTTCACAGTTACCCTCACCCCAATCATCATTAGTGCCTTTGTTCCTTAGAACCTGCTATTATCTATGATATTATCTCTGGCATAGGTGGGATTTCTTTATGAATAATTTGCCAAAATAGACTGTATGCACATGGAAGATCGGGGTACAATGTATTAGGAATTAGTTAAAAAGAGGGTGAGAATTGGAACCCCATTTAGACATCTTACCTTAACCCATACTACCTTAGCTTCTTGGTATAACTCTAAATTGGCTACTAAAGAACAAAACAATGCTTCTCACTTCAAAATTGATTCATGAAAAATTCTCAAGCTTGAAGAAAAAAGTAAAACCAGAACATAGATAGATATTTAACAAGTTTTAAATAAATGGAGAAAGATTTTTTTAAAGGAATATCAGGTACATAAAGTGAAACCTTTTCAATGATCATTCATAATGCTTACCCCAAATTGTTGCATAGAAAAAAAAATTAGATTAACAAATACAGAGGTTCTTACCTAGACTTAGAATTAAAATTCAGCAAGCTACACATCCTTTATGTGCTGATATGAAATAGACTATCTTTAAATAGTCAGGTTGTGTTGTTTTTTTTTTTTAATATTTCAGTAATCATGAACTATTTGTCTGGCCATAGTCCTAGAAAAATAAAAGTAAAGTGCCTCATTAATGAAAACTTTGCAAATGAGTATTTATTTGATTCCCAGCTACTTCCATTTACTACAAACTTAGGTCAATAAAAGGATCATATTGATTTTTTTTTAAATGTTAAAATACATTTGAGGTCATTACCTAAGCTTACACAATACCTGGAACATAATAGACATTAAATAAATACTCATTCACTTGTGGGTTACCATTGCTCATTATTGGTGAATTATGATATTCACTTTGTGTTTCTACTCCAAGAGAATATTTCTCACAAATTTTCCCAATTGTTTTGAGACATTCAATATAAAAAAAACTTGAATTTAGGAAAACAAATATTGGTTCTACAGATTCTCTTAGTTCTTAGGAATATAAAATTCACTATCTTTTTCTCTTAATATTCTAATGCAGGAGTTTTGAACTTTTTGTGTAATAGATCCCTTTGGAAGTTTGTCAATACCTTGTGGACCTCTTCTCAGGAAAAAAAAAAAAGTGAAGAATTCCAGGGACAGAGAATCAAGAATTTTCTTCCTAGCCAGCTCCTGGTGGAGGAAGAATCATGGAGACCAAAGCCAGCTGATAGAGGGAAAGTGAGAAAGAAAGAGAGAGAAAGAGAGAGAGAGAGAGAAAGAGAGAGAGTTTCTTTCCCAGAATCTGGAAGGTGAGTGAGAACTGAACTGGAGTTCTTCTTGAGACAAGAATCTGGTGAAGGCTAAAGTTGCAGCCTCCTGGAAGGCTGAGATTTCTACTGGGCCCTAGGGCCAGTCAAACTGCTGGAGGACTGAAGAAGCATGACGGGGATAAGCCTTTGTTTGTTTGTGGCTTTGTAAATCCTTGAGTTCCCAGCAACAGAAGTTGTGAAGGATTTGAGATGTGCTGGACCCTGTGTACTTCAGTGTATAACAAGAACTGCTCAGAGGACTGGACAAGGAGCTGGGAGCTGTCTGCCTCTGAATCCAGATGACTGTTTGGTGGATTCAGGAAGGAACTGGGACCATGGAAGGGGATCCAGGGAATCTGAGAGACCACCTCCAGTCAAGATGAATAAGAGAGCTCTCCTTGGATGCATGATGAAATTGAAGTGTACTAGACACTGTAATGACATGCACTAGCAGATTACCAAAAACATGCTACTGTGAACAGCTTTTAAGGTTCAGATTACACAGTATAGTGAACACTCCATTTATTCCATTACAAATCAAGGCAAATACAATCAATTCACAATACAATAATTAATACTTAATCATTCAATCAATTCACAATACAATAATTAATACTTAATCATTTAATCAATTCACAATAAGATAATCAATCTTTCACTCATGGGGCAACTATAGATTAACTTAATCACTTATCTAGCAATCAGTCACTAAATACAATCATTAGAAAATTACACAAACCCCTCCCACCCCTTGGTGTCCAGCAAACTTCAATTTCATCAAGCATTCTATATCCAAGGAGAGGCCTTTACTTCATCTTGCCTCTGGGTGGTCTCTCAGATTCCCTGGATCCCCTTCCATGGTCCCAGTTCCTACTTGAATCCACCAAACAGTCACCTGGATTCAGAGGCAGACAGCTCCCAGGTTCTCTTCCAGTCCTCCAAGGTACACAGCTCCCAGGTCCTTGTCCAGTCCTCTGGGCAGTTCCTGGCACACACTGAAGTTTACAGGGTCTGGCACATCTCAAAACCTTCACAACTTCTGTTGCCAGGAACTCAAAGATCTACCAAGCCACAAACAAACATAGTCTTATCCTGGTCATGCTTCTTCAGTCCTCCAGCAGTTTGGCTGGCCCTAGGACTCAATAGAAATCTCAGCCTTCCAGGCAGCAGCCACTTTGGCCTTCACCAGATTCTGGTCTCAAGAAAACTCCAACTAAGTTCTCAGTTCAGCAGCCCAGCTTCCAGATGCTGGGAAAATTCTTCTCTCTCCACCAGGAGCCACCAGGAACATTCTTGACTCTGTCTGTCTCCTTAAATACACACACTGTCTGAGCTCTCCTTAAATACACACACTGGCCTCCTCTCTCATCCAACCCCTTCCTGCCATGTCAGCAACAGGAGACTGAGTTCATACCTTCTACCTCTTTCACACAAGAGACAGAACTCATACCTTAGTAACTAAGGGTTTAGTACCTGCTAAATTAATTACTGTTACAGACAGCAATTAATTAAAGCACAATCAGGGGTGGAGGGTTTGTGCAATTTTCTAATTATTGTATTTAGTGACTGCTAGATAAGTGACTGATTAAGTTAATCTATGATTGCCCCATGAGTGGAAGATTGATTATTGTATTGTGAAATGACTGAATGACTGCGAGGAGGCAAATCTCCTTAGGGAAACCAGATGATTATTCTTTTGTTCTTTGTTCTTAATACTGTGGCCACTGCAGTGGAAAACTGTGTGGCCATTCTAATGTTAAGTTGTTGTGAACACTATATTGTGATTTTCTGTGATAAGATGTAATGTTGCGAATATAATATTGTGATTTGTTGTGAATGTTTGCCTTGATTTGTAATGGAATAAATGGAGTGTTCACTACACTGGGTAATCTGAATCTTAAAAGCTGTTCACGGTAGTATTCTTTTGGGAAGCTGCTCATCCATGGTGTTAAACTCCTATATCATCCATATCTCCTACCCTGCATTTCTCAGCACGGCCCCTCCCCCCTCAGGGACCCCTGCTCAGATCTCAGCCATTGGTCTTGCTGAGGTGCCTCCCTCTGCGACCCTCCCCCACTCAGGCCTCAGGCCCTGCCCTCAACGGCAGTCTTAGGGGTATCTCCCCTTCTGACCCCTTCCACTCCTCAGGTGCTGGCTGACCTCCCCCCTTGCCAGCCAGATTCCCCAGTCTTGCAGTCTGATCCATTTCAGCCAGCACCCCCCCAGTCACTCCCTCACAGGAAGTGGAACTTCCAGTCTCCCTTCCCAAGCCCCTGTCCCCACAGCACCTTCAGGACTTTTCCCCTAAGGGAAGTGAGACAACTAGAGTGCATGTCCCATCCTCCATTTTGGATCTGAATCAAATTAAAGAAAAATGGGGGAAATTCTCTGAACATCCAACAAAGTTAATTGAAGGTTCTTGGGACTTACCTGTCAAGGGCCAGTCTCTAACCCAGTCCATAAATAGGAAGAATCTGGTCCAGTATTTCTCCCAAGCCAGCTCCCTGTGAAGACTGTATTATGTTTTAAGATTGGCTCACCATCTCTTCCTGACTTGCAGGAGTTTAGGACTTGATAACCAAGCAGTGACCCAGACATAGATGCATGCAAGGGAACAAGTGTATTAAAACATATGGATTTACATAAGTGAACAAGGACATTAAAATATACAGATATACATAAATGTACAAGAACATTAAACATTTTTTTCATGTAAACCTAAGAGATAATTGCTTTACAGTCATCATGTAAACCCTGCTCTCTGATCAATAAATGTGAACTGCTTTGACAGATCCTGCCTGGCTCGCATCCGTCATTCCACACTTCTTGGTTCTGCCTGTGCCTATTTTGGTGTAGGCATCACTTATCCCTACAATTCGAGTTTTCTTGGGCGTGATTTAAATATCTTCTTCTCTACCTGTTGTTCCACTGAGGAGAAGAGGAGAATCTGGGAACAAGCCCCAAAATTTGGGGATCATCTGGCTAGCAATGACCCCAGAAAATAACCCCCAGGAACAGCTGCTGTTCCCACTAGTGACCCAGGATGGGATTATGAAACTCAGGAGGATAGGGAAAACAGAGACTTTGCCTGTAAGAACT
The DNA here is from genome assembly GCA_028646515.1 of Pseudochirops corinnae. NCBI lineage: Eukaryota > Metazoa > Chordata > Mammalia > Diprotodontia > Pseudocheiridae > Pseudochirops > Pseudochirops corinnae. Next base: position 414,469,058 of record CM053585.1, on the reverse strand, counting down.
GCATTTCAAAAGCAAGTAAATTATCAGAAAATTAGGGAAATTACTCAGACAGATAAAGAAAACCCTGCCCTTTTCGTATTAAATCCAATTTAATAGCTTGTAGAAGCTATTAAAAGGTATATAAATTTAGATCCTTCCTCTATAGAAGGGGCAGCAATCCTTAACATGTATTTCATTAATCAGTCTGCCCCAGATATTAAGAGGAAACTACAGAAATTGGCAATGGGACCCCAAATATCTCAGGCTCAGTTACTGGAGATGGGCTTTGGAGTCTTTAACAACAGAGACCTGGTTGCAGCAGAGGAGAAAGAATGAAGAGAATGAACCAGAGAACATGTTTGATTCTTGGCTGCTGTCACAGCCAGGAAAAGCCCCTCCAGCAGACCCCCTTGGAGGAAGCCCAGTCACTTGAGCAAGGGGGAAGCCTGCTTTTGATGACACAAAGAGGGGCACTGGTCAAAGGAGTGACCCTCCAGGGCATCCCCCCCCCCAGGGAGTCCCAGGAACCAACATGTCTAGAACCGTGCCCATTTGAGCAGGAGGGACATTGGAGGGAAGATGGTCACTGAGGTAAAAGTGGTAGAGCCATCTCCTAATACCCTGTCCTCCAGTCTTCTCAAGACTTGGAATGACAGAGAAGCCTGGGGCTTGGCAGTGCTCCCACCTTCTCAATTTCCCTTGCTGAGCCCTGGGCAAGCATCAAGGTTGAAGGTAAGGTTATCCAATTTCTGATCGATAATGGGAGCTACATTCTCTATATTAATTAGTTACTCTGGCCCTACTTGGCCCTTAACCCATCAGGTCATGGGCATTGAAGGGAAAACTAAGTAATATCCCAAGATATACTCCCTTTCCTGCCTATTTGAGTATCTGGTATTTGAACACTTCTTTCTTATTATCTCCTCTTGTCCTGCCCCCTTGTTGGGAAGGGACCTGATGGTGAAATTGGAGAGTCAATTTTCTCTAGTTAAACTTCCCATCTCCCTTTTCCCTCTGTTCACCAGTTCCTCCCCCCCCCCCCCACGTTCTCCCAGAAGTATGGGAGACATTTGAGACAGTCGTCTGGGATCAGGGAATTTCTGGGAGAGCTACTTATGCCACCCCAGTTACTGCTTGTCTCTGAGATCCTAATTTGTTCCTCCATTGCCATCCATAGTCAATCAAGCCGGAGGCCTGGGAAGGACTATAGACATTAATTGAAAAATTTCTAAAATTAACATCCTTGAGCCCTGCTAATCTCCATGTAACACCCCAATTCTTCCTGTGAAAAAGCCTAATGGAGAATACAGGACAGTTCAAGATCTCAGGGCTGTTAACAAAGCTGTCATCCCTATACCCCTCATGGTCCCAAATCCATATACAATATTTACTCAGATCCCTGGGGGTACCCAATGGCTTTCCACCCTTGATCTCAAAGATGCCTTTTTTCTGTATACCTCTACACACAGACTCTCAATTTATTTTGGCATTTGAATGGATACTTCCTGGGGAAATAAGTCCATGTCAGTTAACATGGACAGTCTTTCCCCAAGGGTTTTCAGGATAGCCCACATTTATTTGTCCAAGCTTTGAGAAGGGATTTAAGCGACCTAAAATTAACTGATAGCAGCTTAATCCAGTATGTGGACTGCATCCTTATTTGTAGCCCCACCCGGGAGGTGTCTTTGGCTGCTGTTGCTGAAAACCTTAATTTCTTGGGTAGTCAAGGCTATAGGGTCTCTTCGGATAAAGTCTAGATAGCATGCCAGTCTGTAAAGTATCTGGGCCATGAACTAACGCCTATCTCTTGCTCCTTAACCTCTGAGAGGAAAAGGACAATTTTGTCTGTACCTATTCCAGCCATAAAAAAACAACTTCGAAGTTTTCTAGGTGTGGCTGGGTTTTGTAGGCTCTGGATCCCAGATTTTGGCCTTATTACTAAGCCTCCCTATGCCTCTACTCAGGGGCCTGACTCACTCCCTCTAGAATGGGGTCCCTATCAGACTAAAGCCTTTGAGACTCTGAAAGCTAAATTGACTACCACGCCAGCATTAGCCTTACCTGATCTGAAAAAAACAAAAAAAAAAAACAAAAAAAAACCTTTTACTCTCTATGATGATGGAAAGAGAGAACATGCTTTGGGAGTTACTACCTGCTTTTGAAAACTATTAGATTGTGTGGCTGCTATTGTTTTCCATGTGCTCAATGTCCATGGAACAATTTGGAAAGGAAAGGGTTATCTGACAGCGTTTTGGCTTTGCCATAGTCATCTTTAATTCCTACCAGGGAAATTGTCCTTTCTCTATTTTTTTGGTGCCTGTTTGGTCTGTGTTTGCTTAACCTCCTTGCCAGGTTTGTCTCCCTCAGGGTTTAAGCCATCAACCTCCAGATGACTACTCAGGCTATACCAACCTCTGACTAAATCCAAGTTCTCCAGCCCACTGGACCTGGAATCAGGCATGTTCCAGAGTTTCACCCCTTGGATGTGAAGTCTGACCCCCTTGAACAAGACCCAGAGAGGCACAGACAACCCATAGCTCTACAACCCTTGTCAGCAGGAAGCACTTTCAGAAGCTGAGACCTTCACCCTTTACCCCAAGGGAATTTGGGTCCCATTTGTTTAAGGGGGAATTATGAGGTACAGCCTTGAACTCTGATTGAATGTTCCCATTTGATGAGGCATTTGCATGAGGCCTTGAACTCTGATTGAATGTTCCCATTTGATGAGGCATTTGCATGAGGCCATAAGCCTTTCATTGTGGCTCTGCCCAAACCTTCCTTACTAGCTTGGCCCTCCATTATCCAGCTAGCCCTGACCCTTGATCCTATCAAAATATCTATACCCAAATCTGTTACCCTTGAACTAGCCTAGCCCTCCAATGTCTGTCATATCCAGGTAGCCTTCAGCTATTTCCAACCCTTAATCACTCATTACTGGAGTCTGACCTCATTGACTCCTCTTGAAGACCCTCCCCAAACTCTTATACTAGACCACCCCTAGAGTACTCTCACAACCTTTCTGTATATAAGACCCCATTTTGTCTCCATGTGGTGTGAGAGTGCCATAGAATTTTCTAGCACAGACTTGCTCTGTGTCAGATGATTCTGGCCTGTTTGTCCAATGCAAGTGTCACAGATACAGAGGCTCCTTAAGAGTCTACCCATTATGGCAAACTTTTAATAAACTTTACTCTTCTTTGGCTGAGAAAAGACTAATCTCTACATTTTATGTTACCCTGAACCACAACACAAGTATGCATGATCTTGACGTTTTGACCTAAATATGTAGTCATTCCATATCCCAAACAACTGAGTAAATTAGTACTTGCTCTGGTCATCTGCCTGCTGGTGTAGTTATGCAACTTATTACCCCATAGATTTAGGATAAGATAATAAAGTGTGTGTTTAAGATCTGACCTATTCAGTCCAAAATTGTTCCTTATTAAATCAGAAACATCTTCCATTTGGTTTGAGGAAGAGAGTTTCAGGGCAATCAATTTTCTTAAAGGGAAGTAACCTCTAGAAAAATAGATATTTGACCTAATCATTGCTTAAGTATCCGCCCCAATCAAATCTAATTTGAATAAAACACAGTCTCTGGCAAATTCATTTGTATAGCTATCGAACTCAAGGGTGAAAAACTTTTATATGCAGGAAGTTGTTACTTGTAATCTCCAGTATGGGACTGAATCCCAATAGCATCTGATCCTCCAAAAGGAATTGGAACAGGAGTGGAAATTTTTGAGAATGTAAGATCAGATAATCCTATACGTCAAATGTGAATGATTCTAATGAAGCTCTTGTTTTCTTTCTTTGTTTTACCCATTCTGACATAGCTTTTAATTCTCCTTATATTTGAGCCCTGCATATTTAAGATGCTTGTCAGATTTTTGTCTTCCAGATTATGAGTCATTCACTTACAGTTGGTCCCAAGCAGTGGGTAGCAGCCCATGTTCACCCATCATCCCCTGGATGCAGCCCATGCTAATTCCAGTCAACCTGCTCCCTTGGGACCCCTAGAGGCAGGGACAGCTCTTTGCTCCTTGCCAATAGGCAGCAGTTGCAGAAGTCAAGACCTTAGCCTCTTACCCCAAAAGATTTTGGATTCCATTTATTGGGGGTGGGGCGGTGATGGGGTGGTGGAATCTGAATCCCTGAAAGGAAAAGACCATGTCTTTGAAAGCAACCCAGACATTGATTTTTCCCATATATTTCAGCAGTCCAGATCACTGGTTTAGGTCCCAGGCAACTGGCTCACCACAGCCTACCAGGTCACCTAATTAGCTTACTTCTAGTTCCTTTTACTGTAGCTCTTGGACCACCCCAGACTACTTCCATATACCTACCACTCTTTAAGCCCATCTAGATCATCTAATTAGCCTACTTGATATTCCTTTCAGCGTTGCACCTAGGCCACCCCAGGCTATTTACCACTCCATAATCCCATCAACATCTTTTCACTTTCTTTTTTGTATGTAAGCATCATTAAGTTGCTGATTGCCTCAGAATCTTGGTGACTTCTATTGGTGCTACCTTAAACCTTGCCACTTTGAAAAAAAAAGGGAAAGAATGATCAGGAAAACCTGGAATGACTTTCATGAACTGATACAACGTGAAATGAGTAGGAAAACATTGTACACAGTAATAGCAATACTGTACAATGCCCAAACATGAATGACTTTGCAATTCTCAACAATACAATTATCTAAGAAAATTTCAAAGGACTGATGAAGGAAAATGCTACCCAACTTCAGAGAAAGAACTGAATGCTGCTTGACACATACATTTTAAGCTTTCTTTTATTTTTTTTTGAGAGTAGTCTTATTTTTCATTACATGAGTAATATGAAAATATGTTTTGTATGACTGTACAGATATAAATTATATCAGATTATTTGCCTTCACAATGGAAGTTCGGGAGGCAGGAGAGAATTTGAAACTCAAAATTTTTAAAAATGAATATTAAAATGTTTTATATATAATTGTAAATAAATAAGTTATTTAAAAAAAAAACAGTGGGGAGGAAGGGTAGGGATTAGACCTGTCATTTCATTGGACTTGGCAATTCCCAGATGAATTCCATCTTTTAATGTAGCTCAGTCCTTTATTTTTCTTTTTTTTTTTTTTTTTTTTTGCTATTTTGGAGGGGGGAAGGCAGGGCAATTGGGGTTAAGTGACTTGCCCAAGGTCACACAGACAGTAAGTGTTAAGTGTCTGAGGTTGGATCCGAACCCAGGTCCTCCTGACTACAGGGCCATTGCTCTATTCTCTGTGCCACCTAGCTGCCTCAAGCTCAGTACTTTATAATTTGAAATTTGATGATAACCTACTGAACATTTTTCATCCCAGGAATCATTTGAAAGCATTCTTCAATAAGGCTAGTCTGATAATTGTGCGAAAGATAAATTAGAAATGAAAAACAGTGGAAATAGAGAGGATAACTAGGACCATTGAAATGAAATCTTATCAGAACTGTGTCTGAAAAGAATGCCTGTGTGTGTGTGTGTGTGTGTGTGTGTGTGTGTGTGTGTGAAGGGATTTTGGTGCCTGTCCTGACCACCTAAAATGATAGGTAGAGAAAGAGGAAATGCTCTAAGACACAGAAGAACTGACATTCTACATTGACCTATGATGTGGATCCTTCCATTGGCTCCTTAGTTAGAATTATCTGTGTCTTTAAGATTACATGACTGCCTTCAGAGGTGTAAATTCATTTACTCATAGCAGATAATACCATGTGATAAAGAGAAGAAGGCCTGAGGGTCACCCAATCCCCTAGACCCCATGGCCCCGTGAAACTGAATTGGAATTTTGGCTTCTTTATCATTTTCAATTCTAAGTGCAATGAATAGAGTCCTAGACTTGAGAATTAGAGCTGCAGAAAACTTGGAGACCAAGAATCAAGGCTGAGTATTGAAGCCAGACTAGACTTGAGAATCCAAGGTCCTGGGAAATTAGCTTAAGCAAAGATTTGGACTTGTGTGGGACAAAAGACCATTGCCCAAAATAAATTAAATAAATCAGAGATTTCTTCAGAGAAACAAAAAGATCTTTATTACCTCCTGTGGGAAGGGGGGAGTCATCACCACCAGAAGTAGTCTGGTGAAATAGGCTCAAAATATAGAATGTAAAGCTTGGTTCTCTACTCAAAAGACCACCCCTTTTCCCTCCCTGTCCTTTGTTCTCATTACTCATGAACTTAGGGTCATGAGCTAGTTCTGACCACAAGAATCCACTTATACAGCAAATAAAATGTCAGCAATATCAAAATAGATATGAAAGCAAATGATATTTTATGAATCATAGGGATTTTAGGACATGGTGACCTGTCCAGAGTTTTGTAATAGGATTTCTAATTTTGTATTTGTGCAGGTCAGATGGTGGTCAGTGGAAACAAGTCTAGGACATCTGGGCCTGTGGTTAGATATGAAGGGTCTGTACTTTCCCCTCCTACACATTAGCTAAGCTTAGCAAAACTTCAATTTATGACAAGGGAAGTAAGGCAAGGGTCCCAGACTGCTACCCCAGGCTGCTAAGTCTTTGGTACAAATCTGTCTAGATTTTAGACTACCTGAGAAGTTTCCACCTGTCTCACACATCTAATTAATAGAAACTTAAGTTTGAGATTCAGGCAATCTATTATTAAATCTTTGATTTTTATCTCACTTTGACTTTTATCCCACTCAGACTTGAATTTAGTGGAACTAATGATGTATAGGATTATGTCAAACTGTGAGACTGATCTCCTTCCCTTTCCCAGAAACTAAGGTGGTATAAGGGAGATTATGTAATATTTATGTTTGTTCTTGCAATACTTTTGGAGTAAATATTCCTCCTTTAAAAACTCATAGGACCCAGTGCGTTGAATGTAACCAGGATATTTGGTTTCCTGTCACCTTAAAATTAGGTTTACATAATCAGTGGGGGCTTTAGTCAATGGTGCAGAATAGAGTCATCTTATTCTCAGTTTTTCAGGGTCCTGGAGATTCCTGTAGGGAAGAGTTAAATGCAATACATCTAACCTTTAAGTAGTGGGAAGTTGGGATGCAGAATCACTGGTTACTTATCTTTGGATATAATTCAAAGCCTGTCATGTTTGGACATGTAATTCAAGTGCATAAAAAGAAAAAAAAAAGAAAAGGTTAAACAACAATGATCACAAATCAAGCAAATAAAAGTTAAAAAGACAGCAATACTGGACAACAGTCTGGATCAGAGGACCAAAGTTCATACATATTATCAACAACCAGAGGCTTTATAGAAACTGAAGGGGTAGAGTAGGTTAGAGGTAAAAGAGTCAGATAGAATATTAACAGTTATATACAGAGGAGCCAAGGAAGATGGAGAGAGACAAACTAGAAACACATTGCCAGTCCAGCAAAAAAAAAGACCCTAGTATTGAGACACTTTGCTCTACCAGCCTCAGCCATCCTATCAGCCTTTCACACTGATGAGAATCAATTATGGGAGATGGGAGCCAAGATGGCGGAGTGGGAGCAGGAAGTTATCTGAGCTTCTCCATGAATTCCATCAGTAACCTCTAAAACATGAATCTGAATGGATTTCAGAATGACAGATTCCATTGGGAGACAGAGTGTGGCAGATTCCCAGTCCAGGAAAGTACACATGTAGGTCTGGGCAGGGGGATCATGGAATGCATGAGCTGCACCAGTGCAGACCAGAGTAAAGCTAGAGGGAGCCCTGGCCAACAGATTCACCCCCCCCCACCAGGGCAATTTGCAGACATCTCACTGCTTGATGGAGGATTGGTTGAAGCTGGATAAGAGAAAGCTCAGGGCCTTCAGCAGTGACAGTAGCTTCCCTTGGGGCTATCTGGCCACAGCCTGGATGTTTAAAAATCACCTATCTGAACTTCCAGGATCCAAGATGGCAGAGTAAACCCTAGCTGCTCTAATCCCCCTCCATGACCCTGAAAAGCCAGAGATTATTGCCCCAGTTTAAAATCTTGAAATAGTGGAAGCAGCATTAGGCTTGGGAGTCCTAGAGGATGGGTGTGACTGAGACTGTGCTGAACCTGAAGTGAAGGGTGGGAGGCATCCCAATAAGCCCCATCTCATCTAACCAGGGGGAGATTCCAAAGCCCAGGGGGGCGAAGCCAGCAAGTGCTAACACCAGAAGCCCAGGTGTGCCTTAGCACAATCAAGGAAATCTGCAGACACCAGCATGGAAGGTTTCCAGCTGCAGAGCCTGCCTGAGCTTTAGCCCAGGTGCAAAGAGGTGGAAACCTGAAGTGGCCAGACCACACTCCCCAATACCTTATTCTGTGAGCCTCAGGATAACTCAGGGGAAACACTGAGAGTCCTGGCTTTGGCCTCAGTCTGGACACCCAGAGGCTACAGTACACAAAGTCAACAACCAGGTCACTAGCTCCCAGCTTGAGAAGCGTGGGTCAGAGCCAGAAGCAGAAATCCACTTTAAAAGCCAGAAAATAGGCAATCATCATGGGCTGGAAACAACTTGGAAAGGAAAGACCAAAGACTTTCTATAAGGGAAAGAATAATACATATTGGCTAAAAAAAAAACCAAAACATTTTTGAGTATGAGGTTACAAAAGATAGAGTGGTACCAAGTTTAGGAGGCCCTTGGACACTGAACAAAGAAGTTTAAATTTTACTCAATAGGCAAAGGTTCATCATATATAATACATATAGTAAAAGTCAGATAGTAAGATAATATATTTTGACATTGATATTCCATGTTGCTATTCTAAATATTATGGCAAATATTTTGTATAGTCAACAAAGCTACCAAAATTCAACAGTGTTAAAATCAAATAGCCAAGCTATATCCAGTTCCTAAGGATACATTTCAAAGAGTGGAAATAACCTAGAAGGAAGATAAAAGACTATATTTGGAAAAGTTAATTCAACATATTCATGTAATATCTTCTGTTTTTTTTCTTGCTCTATGAGTGGAAGTGTATTTGGATTTTGGATAAATCAATTAATCTTAAAATGAGAGCATGGTAGAATTGGGAATATATCAAAGCTACCCCATTTTATAGATGAGAAAATGGAGACCCAGAGAAATGATGTGATTTGCCTAAGGTCATAATGTTAATTGCAGGATAACCCTAAAATCCAGCTCTCTGATCCTCACTCCATTTCTCTTTCTGCTTCCTGGTGCTACCTCATTAAACATTTCTGTCCTTCCTCAAGTGTAGTCACTGGAATAGTGCCAATACATTGGTAGTTATACCAGAATGCTTCTTCAATATTTCAATGAATTTGAGATCTTATTGATGTTGATCTTCCTGCTATCCACACAGTATATATTGTGGGAGACTTTCTTGTTGGGGGTAAAGTTGGCAGAGAAATGGAGAGGTTCAGAGGACCATTACAACTATAAAACAAGGTAAAATGAGTTTTGGAACTGATTAGAAAACCTAAAGATATTAGTGTTTGAGGAATGTAGACAGAAAGAGGAATAATAATGTGAAGTAAGTAATGATGTCCAGATATGCCTAATTTCATCTATGGTTTATGGTAAGAAAAAAAATTGAGGTTAAATTTAAAATTCACTGTAACTATGAATGAAATTATCATTAAACCTGGAACTGGACTCATATGACCTGCTTTTAGCTCTGCTACATATAATTTATTTGACTTTGGGCAAGTCACTGCACCCAAGAAGACTTTAGTTCTAGGCCTGGTTTTTGTCATAAATTATCTGCAACTTTGAAGAAAACATTTAAACCTTTTGAGCAATCAATGATTTCTATAGCAATTATGCCACAGTGCAAACAAATTTTTTTGACATTTGGTGTTCTCTATTGTTTAGCACAATGTTCTTCATGCAGTAGTTGCCTGCATCCTTGGTTAATTTAATCATTAATGAACAAACTGTCTTAACCTGTCTCTAAAAGTATATTTTAACTTTTGTTCTTCCCAATTGTTTAGCACAATGTTCTCCAAACAGAAGTTGCCTAAGAATCTGTCAAATTAAATGAACTTGAAGCTAGCAGTAAGATGATCTGCATCCATGATTAGCTTAATTATTAATGAACAAACTGTCTTAACCTGGATCTAAAACAATTTGATCAGAAGTTTAGTT
>CM053585.1:414441828-414458506 GCA_028646515.1 Pseudochirops corinnae | reverse complement strand
AACTCAAAATCTTGTGGAAATGAGTGATGCAAACTATAATAAAATTAAAAAAAAAAGAAACAAGGTCAAAGTATAAAATAGGATAAGTAGGGGGTAGGATAGGATGGGGGGAAATGCAGTTAGTCTTTCACAATTTAACTACTATGGAAATGTTTTCCATAACTACACATGTACAGCCTATGTTGAGTTGCTTGTCTTCCCAGTGGGAGTGGGTGAGGAGAGAACAAGGGGAAGACTCAGGAACTCAAAGTTTCAAAATACAAATGTTAATGCATCTTAATTACAATGGGAAATAAGATATATAGGCACTGGGGTATTGAAATCCATCTTGCCCTACTAGAAAGTTAGTGGAGAATAATGGGGGAGGATATAAGATAGAACAGATTGGGGGAAGAGATATTCATTAGGCTCGCTATTTTGGCGTGGGGGCAGGGGAGAGAAGGGGAAAAATTTGTAACTCAAAATCTTGTGGAAATGAATGTTGAAAACTAAAAATAAATAAATATATTTTTTAAAAATTATTAAAAAAAATACTCCAATGTATTCTCCATTCAGCCACTAAATGGATTTTCCTGAACTGTAGCAGGTCTGATCATGTTGCTGCCCTACTTAAATAAACTCCAGTGGCTTTCTATTGCCCCCAGCAGCAGAAACAAAATGTTTTGTTTGGCATGCAAAGCCCTTTATACCTAGCCCCACTCCTATCTCTCCAGTCTTCTTTTGCAATATGCACTCTTTGAGTTCCACTGGCTTTTCTGGCTGTCAAACAAACAAGACAATGTCTTGGTTCTTCGAATTCTCTCTGACATTCTCCCATTCCTGGAATGCTCTCCTTCTTCCTCTCTGGCTTGCTGCCCTTCCCACCCTCCACTCCCATTCATTTGAAGCTATCACCTTCATAATTTTTTTATGATCCAGTTTTATTCCCTTACATTCATATACCACAATTTGTCAGCCATTCCCTCACTGATGGATATTTCTTTAGTTTCTAGTTCTTTATTATTACAAAACTAGCTGTCATTTTTTTTTTTATGGAGGAGAGAGGGCAAGGCAATTGGGGTAAAAAACTTGCCCAAAGTCAAAAGACTGGTAAATGTTAAGTGTCTGAGGTCAAATTTGAACTCAGGTCCTCCCGACTCTAGGGCTGGTGCTCTATTCAGTGCCTCACCTAGCTTCCCCAAGCTGCCATATTTTTGTACATGTGTGATTGTTTAGTTGTTTTTCAGTTGTGTCCAAATGTTTGTGACCCTTTCTGGGGTTTTCTTGGCAAAGGCACTGGAGTAGTTTGCCACTTCCTCCTCCAGTGCATTTTAAAAATGAAGAAACTGAGACTAACAGGGTTAAGTGGTTAAGTGACTTGTACAAGGTCACATAACTAGTAAGTGTTTAAGGCTAGGTTTGAACTTAGGAAGTGTTTTTCGTACTCCAGGCCCAGCACTTCACTATCTAGATGCCCAGTATTGTGGACATATAGGGTATTTTTTTTCTCTTTTGTTTATCTCTCTGGGGTATAGGCCTAGTAGTAAAATTACTAGATCAAAAGGTAGACTGTTTAGTGCATTTTTCTGTGTATTTTTCCAAATTATTTTCCAACCCATTCCATTATCTTTTTTAGGAAGTTTTTTATTGTGTCAAGTTTGAGTGTGGGGCAGAAAGAACAAACCTAAATTTCTTCCTACTCCTCTTTCTCCTTCCCCTTTCCCCTCTTTTATTCTTTCTCCTTCATATCCCCCAGAACTGATTATTTGTGATGAGATCATCAAAATAGAACAGAAGAATACAGAAGTATCATTTTCTTCTTATTCTTAGAAGGAATCTTCTCATTGTGAAGTACAGGAAAAGGTTTTTAAAAAATTGTTTCAACATCATGCTATTGACTCATGCTCATGTAGAAAAGTCTCTTGACCATTTTACACAATATATCCTGTAATAATCATAACCCCCCAAGATGTCTAAAATAGAATATACTGCCTTTTTACCCCTAGAACTTATATCTTTGAAATTTTGCACTCATACTTAAAACTTTTCATTCATTGATCCTCATTCTCATTTACCTCACATATACATCCCATTGCCAAATTTTGCCATTTCCAATGGTACAGTATTTGACATATATTGCACCTTTTCACTTGCATAGAGGATGTTACTGGAATAGTAAATTGAACACTGATTCTGGGTTGAAGAATACCTAAATATAAATTTGAGTTCAGGAAACTTACTTTGTGACCCTAGGTAAGTTACTTATCTCTAACTCAGTTTCTCCAACTGTGAGCTGAAGATAAAATAGTACCTACCTCACAGAATTGTGAGGATCTCATGTCAAATTTGTGAAGGGCTTAGCATAGTTCCTGGCACATAGAACATTTTATACAAAAATGCCTATTTCTTTTCCCCTCCCACTTGTGGCTGTCCTCTTCTCTCCACACAGAGATCTAAGCCTCAAGTTTAGATGAAATACACATTATTTCTTAACTGGCCTATTTGCCACAGCATTTTGACTAGTTTCTCCAACACATCTCACCCTACTCTGATTCAGCAACCACCCAAACTACCAATGTGATTTTTCTAAAATGTAAATCTCACCATGTCCACTGTCTGCCCCATTGATTTAGTACTTTCTTCAAGATCAAATATAAACTTCTCTGTTTGCCATTTAAAGCAATTTGTAACCCAGCCCCTTATTATTTTTCCAAGAATTTTGCACTTCATTTCCCTTTCAGCTGACTTGTGTCTCTGATTAGAGACTTGAAGTGTGAAGCCATAAACTTTTCTCAGTTTTCCTTTATTAGAAAGTTCAGAACTTTCCAGCTAAATACTTCATTATCTATTAGCTTCTCTGCTTGGTTTCAATTCCACAAAAATCATGCCTCCACACCAGTTAACTACTGGCTGACCCTACTCCTTTTATGTATTTTCTTCCCCCATTCATTGTAAACTAGTGGAAGGCAGGGACTCTTTCCTTTCTTATTTTATTCCCAGAGCTTCAATCAATGCCTGGCACATAGTAAGCACCTATCTCTGAATGGTTTTATCCTAACATTAGGGAAAGAAAGTTATAGTCTCATGGTAGGTACTGTATTCCATATTGGCAGATGGGTTAAGTTTATTAAATAAGAGGACAGTAACATTTTATTTTTGATTCAAGGAAGTTAAATACCACTTGAAGTTTTTATCTCTTTTGAATTGTGCCCAGAATTTCAATCTGACTAATTAAGCAAAATAATTAACAGAGAAAATCCTAAACTCCAAATATTTGTTAATCTCACAAGTCACTTTTATTGTTCCATGATATGTACACAATGTATCTCGATTATAATCAAAGAGCTATGCTGCAGCAAGACATATTCTAACACACCCGTTTCATTTAGATTTTATGCCATTATCAGTATCAAATTCTTAATTAATCCATAGTCTATGAGACAAAAATGTCAGAATTCTCAGAGAAAAGGAACAGAAATCAATACTGCTGAGCTCAACAGGAGGATGATAACTGAATCAAAGAAATGATTATAGCTTATCTTCACATTTCTGATCTTCTGGATCTCATTAAAGAAGGAGGCAAAGACAGTGAACAGGTAACATGTAGATTTTTTTAAACATGTGTTTCATTATCTACATTAGCAGAAAGTCCCGACTGTTCAGTAGTGTTTAAAGGTTCTTTAAGATTTGATTCATCTGCCTCTCTTCCTTCACTTTTAGAAGGTCCAGTGTTGTCTTCTTTGTAGTGTTTCTTCATAGCAATGTATAAAATGATATATAAGATGAATGTTGGTGCTCTTACTCCTAAAATCATGCCAAAGAATTTGCTTCTGTAAAAAGATGCAAAACACACAATCATAAATTTTGAAATGCAGCTATTTGTGTACTATTACAAGATTTATAGTGAATTGCTAACTATAGAAATAATATAAATGTACATATGGCAAAAACAAGTAGAATCATGTTTTTCTCATTAGAATGTCTCACATTCAGACTGGACCAAAAAAGGTAGTTTTATAAATCAATTTAGGAATTTCTGACATATATGTATGTGAGCATACATATATACATATATATAGATATATTTATGTGTGTGTTTTGGTGGCTAACATTTATACAAAAACCATACTGTATTTTTCAGTTCTACTAACTCTTAAAAACTTGACTACCCTAAGACTTTTGAGACACCCTATAAATTGCTTTAAGGTCTGCAAAATATTTTACATTTATTATCTCATGATTCTCACAACAATCTTATGAAGTCGATGATCTTATTATCTTCATTTTTACGTGTCAGGAAACTGAAGCTGAGAGGAGTTAAATTACTTCTTGGTCCCATAGTTATTAAGTTACTACTGAGGTGGATTTGAGATCTGGATATTTCTGATTCCAAAATGATGTTCTATTCATGCCACTCTGTCTGCACATAGATTTTCATAATAATGGTTGCTAATTCAAGGAATTCCATTTTTTTAATCCTTGTAATAATACTTGTTTTTTTTTTTTTTGCCATCCTCTGAACTATTATAAAATATATACTTACAAGGGAATCAGCTCCAGTATATTTGGTGGCTTAACAAACACATTTCCCTAGGTCTCCTGGTAGGGAATATCAAGCAAAATAAGTAATACAATCTCCCAAATAGATTTTGGGAATTTTGTGTAATGAATATTTCTAATACAAGAGTAACATTGATGTCACTGAGATGTTTGAGGATGAAATTAATGTATAATCCATGGACAGAGAAGAGTGTAACTTATTCAGAAGCAACAAATTCAATTCATGGAATGTTAGAGAATGACTGTTTATTATGAAAATATCCTTTTGGAATGAAAAGCATGAGTTAAAGTTGGGAGTCTTTGGTGAAGGTTATTCATAACAGAAATAGAAGCAATATCATGATGTAAATATGCTCTAATCCACTTTAGAAAAAGGAAAACATGGAAAAAAATGATTGTGGCAACACAAGGAAGTAGTACTAGACAGATGATTTCTATTATTCAGACATTGTCCTAGAGAAAAAAAGAGTCAAAGATTTAGAGTCATCGAACCTGGATCAATCTTTAAATCTCTCATACTATGATCTACCGTAAGATACTGTGAGGAAAAAATAAACTGATAATCTTTCACTTGCCTTAATGATGGTCAAAAATTTTTCAAAAGTTAGTAAGAGAACTGGGTCTATTTTTGATCCATGAGGAAAAAAATTGGTTGCCAGACTGGAAGTAAGTGTAATTTATAGAAGAAACAAACATTTCTTCTGAGCCTTGTGATAAAGAGGGAGGAAACTGAATATAGTATGGCAATATAACACGCACTTTAAATTTTGAGAGAGCAGAATTAAACGATTTCAAAGAAACTAAGCTTGATTCCTGTGGTCAGCTGTGAAAGTCAGTCCAAGAGAAATGAGATATTTTCAAGAAGGAAATTCTGATCATGTCAAATCAACAAATTTCTATTAAGTGTTTAACTATACCAGGCAGCTCATCAATTGCTGAAGATAACGAAGTAAAAAAAGAAAACAGTCCCTGCCTGTTGTGCAGGAGGTCAGAGTCTAAAGGGGAAGGCAACAGTGTAATGGGAATGGGAATTTGAAGATCTTCCCTGCCCCTTAATAGACCTAGGGGAGAGTTTGAAGCTTCCCTGCTATGAAGATAAACCCTGCTCCCTAATAGGCTGAATGTAGTCACACAGGAGTTTTGCTGAATAGAAGCAGAGTGCACAGGAAGCTGGTCAGAGCTAGCCAGATGAGTGGGTGAGAGAGAACACTTAGGCAAGGAGTCAGATAAGCTCATGAGTAGATATTGATCTTGCATTGGTTTGTGGGAAGGCTAAAAGATGCTGTAGCTCTCAGTGTTATTATGGCTTCTGAATATCTTTGGTACTATGATGGAATCAGCTTACTGGTTTTGGGATTTGGTTTTATGCTTTCTAAATAAATCCTTCAGTTCTATCCTATATCTGGAGAATCTGATATATTTTTGATGGAATGTCATGCAATACTTATAGTCATGATCTTTACTGTGATCATGGGTGCTGTAAATATTGCATTGGCACCACAAACAGGCAAACAGTTATGTACAAATATCTAACTAAAGGCAGCTACTATAGAAGCCAGAAGACAGAAATGAAGAGGAAGAGACATGAGACATGAGAGACAGCCAGTGAAAATACACAGTGCTGGAGTTGGAGAGTCTTATGCAAAGAACAAGTAGGCTAATGTTGCTTGATCATATTGTAGGTATAAGAGCTTAAGGTATAAGATTGAAAGGGTAGGGAGGGACCAAGTTATGAAGAGCTTTAAAAGACAGAGTATTTCATATTTCTTCCTAGAGGTAATAGGGAGTCACTGAACATCATTAAATAAAATGGTGATATGTTTGGATATAAACTTTAGAAATATCAAAGTGACAGCTAAGTAATACATGAACTGGAGTAAAGAAAGACTTGAGGAAGGAAAACCAACCAGTAGACTGAAAAAATATGCATGAAAGTGATGAAGCTCTGTACCAGGTTGGTGACCAGGTCAGTAGAAGTAAGGGGGCATATACAAGAATATTTCAAAATAAAGGCAATTAGTGGTACTGTGAATAGAGCACTGGCCCTGGAGTCAGGAGGACCTGAGTTCAAATATGACCTCAGACGCTTGACATGTACTAGCTGTGTGACTTTGGACAAGTCACTTTACCCCAATTGCCTTGCCTTCCCCCCTCAATAAAAAAGAATATTTCAAATCTAGAATTGACAGATATTGGAAAATAATTAGCTATGGGACATTAGAAAAAGTGTGAGGTTGGGGATGATAATTACATTGTGAGCCTGAGTAACAGGGAAGATGGTGCCCTAGATAATAATTGAGAAGGTAGGAATAGGGGATTATTTTTTGGTAGGAGAAGAGACAGATAATTAGTTTTAATTGAGATTGCTGAGTTTAAGATTTGAAGATTGAGAAGAGAGACATGGGAGGTAAGAAAATGGTATGAGAAATATTCTGAAGGCAGAATTCACAAAAATTGTTCAACTGATTGGATAGGTGGATACAGAGGTGAGGGAAAGAGGACTTGCACGCTAGGCTTATTTAAAGATGATGACGTCCTTAAGACAATGAGAAAGTTCATAGGGGTGAATATGGTGTGGGAAGGTTTAGAGGAAGAGTTACCTGTTAAACCAATTAAGATTGAGATACCAATGATATATCTAGGAAGCATTATATGAGGACACATATCCTATGATAATTTGTTGGAGACAAAGGGAGTAGGAAAATATTTAGATTGGAGAAGGGAAGGCTCAGAGACATAATAGATGTATTCAGATTTAGAGGGCTCTCATGTCCAAGAGGGACTAGGAGCAACAAGTGGACGTTTCAGAGTCAAATTTAGGTTTTCTATCAGAAAAAAACCCTAAAACTTCTTAACCTATACAGTCATTCAACAATAAAATAAGTTGTCTCATGAAATAGTGGCTTCCTCTTCTTTAGAAGCCTTCAATCAGGGACTAGATGACCATCATACCCATGCATAGAACATAGACCATATTTCCTGGCAAACTGAGAGGAAAATATTAGCATTGACTAGTCCCCTGGATATAGTGTCCCAAACTTTTTCACTCCTAGTATTCTTTCACTTTCAGTAAACTTTCTAGTTTATATATATATATATATATATATATATACATACACACACACATATGTATACATATATATGTATACTATATATACTATACATATGTGTACATATGTATAGTATATATACACATATATTTAATATGCAAGTGTATATATTTTAGCTAGAGCTTACCATGCATAAAAAAGAAAAGCATTAAATTAAAGACTCGTAAAGAGATTTCTTATGAATGGGATATGTTTTTCTAAAGGTATATCAAGAGTTGCATTTCTTTGTTAATTAGAAATCACTTCAAAAAATCCAATCAAAGTATTCCCCATGCCCCTCAACAAATTATTCAAATCCTGGGGGGAACATAAGCTAGGGACAATTTCTATCAGTTCTTGACTATGATGAGCGTTTGTCAGATGTGTTAAAGTGGAAATTATTTGAAGGTTAGGGGTTGGACTAGGAGGAAAGACATCCCAGGGGACTCTTAAGCCAGTGCTGGGAAAAGAAATGGGAGCCAGCAGGCAGTTTGGGTATTCATTACCTAATTCCAGGACGCAGTTCCACAGTATAGAGGAATGGTTGCTGTCACAAACAAGAGAGGACCTTGCTATGTACAGATTAAATAGCACATTCCAAAAATGTAGCTGTATGGCTATAAAGCCAGAAGCAAAGGGGGAACTCAGTTCTAACTTGTAACTCAATACATACGTATACAGTCAAATAACCATGGCAAAAAGTGAATACCAAAGGAGAGCCAAAGCGTTCAGTCACTCTGAACCTGTAGAACCTACCAGCAGATTAACAGTAACTGAGAACAGTAGAAATCCAATGAAACTCAACCATCCTCTACTATTCTGATTTTAGAAATACTTTTTTTTAACTCTTCCATGAATTTTGTAGTGCTTGTATCCTGCTCACAAAGTTTTGAAACTCTGCTTGTAACTGTTTTGATATCATTTCCTTCTTCTGAGTTTGTGTCTTGACCTTTTCTATCACTATAGTAGATTTTTACGGTGAGATTCTTAACTTTGATGTTTATGCTAAAGTTGGATTCTGTTCCTTATGTAAAGAGAGGGAGGGGCACTGTCCCAAGCTTTTGGTTTTTTTTTTTTACCACTATTTTCAGAGGTAATTTCAGGGGTTTGGAAGTTTTTGGTATTTCCAAGGTGGTGTGATAATGTAAGATGTTTGGTCATTGCTCTCCCGATCCATTGTATGGACCCTTGATCTCTTGGGATTACAATCAATATTGCTCATTAGGGCCCCTGCTTCCTTTGAAGTGGAATTGATATTGTTCCTTAGAGTCCTAATCTCTTGTGATCTAATGTGATATTCTTCCTCAGGGCCCTTTCTCTCTCATGACCAAAGGTGCTCCTCTCTGCCCTTGAATTCTGATTGTCTCTGGATTGAGAACTCCCAACTCTGCTTTTGCTTATGTTACCACCAATAAGTCCTATCCCTTGTGCTACATCCAGGGCTCCATGTTACCCTGGCCCAGTGTCACAGATTCCTCCTTTCAACCTTGTAAGTTGTCATGGGCTTGAAAAATGTCTCAACTTGACGTTTTCTTGGCTCTGACTTTCTAGAATTTAATTTGATTCATTATTTTGGAATTATTTGGAGAAGAAGTTGGAAGAGCTTGGCTGAATGTTTCCTCTACTCTGCAATTTTGACTCCACCCCTAGAAGACCACTCAATACATTTCTGATCATTTATTCAGTCACCACCCCAATGCCTGGGATCCCAATCTCTACTCAGTGAAATCCTTTACTTTTTCCAAGGCTTAGGGACAGTTATTCTTCCTTCATGATACCAACTCTGGTCCCCTCAGCTAGAAAGAACCCTACTTCCATATCTCTCTGTTTGACTTCTATGCACTTTTTCATTTTAATATTTAATTATAACTATTTCTTCATCTGTCTTACTACCTCCTCTTAATCTATATGTACTGTCAGGGCAAAACCTTGTCCTTTTTCATCTTTGCATCACCACTGTCTTAAATATATAAGATATCAATTTTATAACTCACTTGAGATGATTTACGATTTGCTGAGGCATGTAGAGGAGGTGCTATATTCATTTTCACGTATGAAGAAAAGGACACAGCTGTTCAAGCAGCTTTGGTTGAATACAGGCCAAAATTTAGATATTTTGATTCCTAGTTTATTTTTTTTTTATTATTTCTAAAGGATTTATGTATATATTGATAAAGTGCTTTTTTAATGCAATGAAGTGCAATGTAAATGTAAATTTCAGTTTCCGCTGGAACATATTATCACTTTGTAGGATAGAAAAAGTAAAGGCATCCATCTTTGTTCCTGTGATGATAAAATAGCTCTGAATAACAAATATGAGAATAGACCTCTGTATTACTATCATCTTTGTCCTTTCATCTATTATTCCTGGACATAATGTGAATTAGGATCAACCTTGTCATTATCAGTTCTTCAAAACAAGATGCAACCAACTAATCATAATGCCCAATATCAAAAGATAATAGAATTGAGTTCTTTTGGAATGTGGATAGTTTATTGGAAAAATCAGTTTCTGAAGTCATCACCCTAAGTGATGCAGGGTCATATATTCTACAAGCTCCTTTTTCTCCACAAGGATTAGTGGCCCATTTTGGACATGTTGAATCTATAATTGCTCCAGAATGAATAGGGACTAGCATTCCTCCTGCAATGTCAAACAATTCAATGTCAAACGAAAGCAGGTGTTCTTCGGTCATGGATCCTTTCAACAGCCTAGTGAAACCTATCCATTTCTTCTCAGAATAATGTTGTTTTAAACATTTTTAAGTATTTTAAACAAATTAAACAAAATAAAATTTATAGGATTGCGAAGGAAAACAAAAAGATTGAAAAATAATTAATAAAATATTGAACAACATTCACAGATTCCAGGTTAATCATTAAATTTGTTCGGAACAAGTGAGATTGGCAGTCCTCTTATACTATGCCTTAGGAAGACCATATCTGGTATACTGAGCTCAATTCTACATGCTTCTGCATAAACTCATTGTAATTCATCCACACCTTTCTTAAAATGTACACATAGAATACAGCATAATCTATGTAGTCTGACTAGAAGACAGTACAGAGACATTATGTTATTCTAAACACTATAGCCCCCAACTTGAATCTGAGCTACAGACACTGAAATAAGAAGTTGGATGCCATAGTTAGGAATGTGGTGGGGGGCAATAAGTAAGGGAATTCCAAGTAATTCCTTATCCAAAGTACTAGGGGAAAAGTGTCTTTGTTTACTTCACTTCATATCCTCTTACTCACTTTTCAATCCCTTTCATTGCCTTCCACCTTTATTGTTTGATGTTTCCGTTGTTCATAAATGCCACAAATCTGAAGGTCTTCAATCAGTTGTTATCATTCACAACATTTCTACACCATTTGATAATACTGAGCATCTTAACTTGCTGGATATTTTGTCCTCTTAATGTTTTCATGGAATTCCTCTTGCTTTGTTTTCTCCCTATCTGACCATTTAATTTTCTGGAGTTTATTTGTCTTCCTTTCCTTGGGTGTTTCCCAAAGCTCTGTTCTTTGTTTCTCTTCTTTCTACACTTTGCCTCAGAGAAACAACCATTCCTATAAGGTTAATCATTATCCTTAAGCAAATAATTCCCAAGATATATGTATCTTGCCCTGGGTTCTTTCCTGAGTGCCAGTTATAAATCACTGCCTTTTGTACACTTTGATCAGATCGTCTTGTTGGTATTTCTAACTAAATTTGTGCAAAACAGAGCTCATTAACATTCTCTCAAGTTCTCAAATGTATGAACTTCAGGATTCTTGCTGAGTGAACTACTTATCCTTTCAGAGTCATCCTTGATTTCTCATTTTCCTTAATGCCATATAGCCAAGAAGTTACCAAATTTTGTCTGTTCTGCCTCCACATCTCTTGCATTCATTTCCTCCTCTCTACTCACACGGCAACAACCTTAGTTCATGACTTCATAACTGAAGTATTACAACACCCTCCAAATTGATCTTCCTTGGTGAGATTTCTCCACTCTGTTTTATCCTTCACACAACTGCGAAAGTAATATACTGACCATGTCACACTACCCATTGCATAAACTCCATTGATATCTAGTTATGTCTAAAATCAAATACAAACTACTCTTAAATATTTACAAAACTTTAAAGCCTGACTTCAACCTACTTTTCCTGTTTTATTACATATTACTCTGTCACTCACTCTATTATTCAACCAAATTCACCTTCTACCTATTACCTACATGTCATACTTCAAGTAAGCAATTCATTACCTTTAAGCAGGTTTTCCCCATACCAGGAAGGAATTCTCTCTTCACCTCTAGCTCTTAGAATACCTAGATTTTTTCAAACTTCATCTTATATAACATTTCTCGTATAAAACCTTTCCTGATCCTCCTAGAAACTAGTGTTCCATCCTTTGAAATGGCATTGCATTTATTTTGTTTTCACCTTTTATTTATTTATGTACATCTATTTATTTTAATATTCAATACATCTATTTATTTTGATATTCATTTAAATAATTTTGATTTCCAAATTCTATCCCTCCCTCCCTCCACACATCTACCCATCTTAAAGGAAGGCAATAAGATATTATTTATACATGTGAAGTCATGCAAAACATATTTCCATATTAGTCTTGTTGAAAAAGAAAACACATAAAAAAGCAAGAAAAATAAAGTTTTAAAATATCTGCATTCAGTTCATCTTTCATCATGGATCCTTGGAATTGTGTTAGATCATTGTCTTGCTCAGAGTAGCTAAGTCTTTCACAGTACTTCTAATGTTCTCCTGGTCATGCTCACTCATTTTCAAACAGTTCATACAGGTATGAACTCAGTATATCTTCACAGTCATATACTACAACTTGTTCAGCCATTCCTCAGTTGATAGGCATCCCCTCAATTTCCAATTCTTTGCCATTCTGAAAAGAGCTATTTAAGTATTTTTTACATATAGGTCCTTTTCTCTTTTCTTTGATTTCTTGGAGATACAGACCCAGTAGTGGTCTTGTAATATAATAACATAATTGTGGTAAAAGAATTCATAAATATGAAAAATTCAGGGAATGTTAGGTAGACTTCTATGAACTGATGCAGAGCAAGGAAAGCAGAACCAGAAGAACAATTCATAAAAAATTAGCACAACAATATAAAGAAACAAGAAAACCTCGAAAGACCCTCAGAACTTGGGAATGTTTAGCCTGGAGAAGAAAAACCAGGTGTTTGGTGGGAGGTATACGATAGCCTTCTTTTTCTTTTGCTGTTCAGGGGAGAACTGAGAGCAAATGAAAGAAATAAAAAAGATGCAATTTGAGGCTTGATGTAAAGGAATGCTAGATTAGTGGTATAAAACTCAAATAGAAAAGGATTCCTACAGCTAGCATATTGACTTAGAAAATCACAAATTAACATTATCTATGTTACATTGTACACTTTTTTTGCTAAATATTTCCTAATTACATTTTAATCTACATCATACCCTATGGGCAGTTTGAAAACTCTGTGTTAGGTAGCAACTAGAGTTGTCCAAAAGTGAATTTGGTACCAATAATGGCTTAGATAATAACTTTTCAAGTATATGTTGAGAGTTTTTTCATTGGGTATGGGTTAAGCTAAAGGATCCCTGATTTTCCTTCCAATTTTGAAATTCCATGATTCAGTTATTATACAATTTCAAGCCTTCTTACTCTCAGAAGAAAGGTGGCGGACTATAGGTGTAGAATGGTCAAGGCATAGCTCCACTTTGATTATCTTTGGTACAAGAGAGGATTTTATTTTGAAGCACTGGAGAATCTTTGGGAAATGTCATAAAAACATGAGAAAAAATGTGTTTTTAAAGTCATAAGATATGCTTATGTAAATGATCTCTGTGCTCCATGTCAGATCTGAGTCTTTGGATTTGTTTAATTTTGCTCCCTTTTCAAAATTTCACTTACTCATTTGATATTACCATCATCCCCAGTCATCTCATTTCAAAGGCCTTCATTATTAAATATTTATTTTCCTTCATCTCCATAAACTATCAAGGCATACTATCTCTAATCCTTAATACAGTTTCTCACATTTAATAAATGTTTGTTGCATTTAATTTTATACACATTTTTGAGTTTGCAAAAAACAATTCATACCTAATGATCGCAAAGTCAGTATATAAAAGCCTATTGCAAGTGATTTCAGTTCAGGATCAACATTCCTGAAATATAGACAAAGAACAGTAAGGCACCTTAAGATTATCATATTTTGTTGACAAACACATTTTTTAGTACACTTCACATGCTTGCACAACTGGTAAATCTTCTAACCAAGAAACATTTTTAAATGACTCAATTCCCATTGGTATTTGTAAGCAATGACTCAAAATTCATTAAACTTTCCACAAGGATTAAAATGTCTACTTTTAAATGCAATTGAATGTGATATTAACATACAGGGAGATGAAACTAGTGAATATTAATAAGCTGGAAAGTTTTTGAGTATCGACTTTTTCCTATTGTCTATGAACAGAACTAAGTCTTTTGTAACCTTAAAAGATCGTCACTAGATCTTACCCTGCCTACCAGTAATCATTGCCTTTCTCCCATTCTTTTCTCACCTAATTTCTTTTACAAAAGGCATCTATAGTCAATGCCTCTATTCCCTCTTCTCTCACCCTTTTCCAAACTCTATGAAATCTGGCATGCAACTAGAACTGGTCTCTCTAAAGTTACTAGTAGTATCTTAATTGGCATATCTAATGTCTTCTTGAATAATAATCTTAGTTAACTACTTTTGCAATGTTTGACAATCTTAATCCCCAACTTCTCTTTGGGTTTTTGTGACTCTCCTCTTCCCTCCCCTATCCCTGTCCCTGTCACTCTGCTTCTGATTTTCTCTTTTCCTATCCTTCTCTTTCTCCTTCCCCTATCTTTTCCTGCCTGTCTCCTCAGTCTATTTTACTGAATCTTCTTTCACTTTAGAAGAATTAACTCTGGATATCCCCAATCACATGCTTCTCTTCAGATCCTAGGCCTTTAATTTCCACTTCTATGCAGATTATTCCAAAATCAATTTATTAAGACCTAGTATCTCTCTTGAGCTCCAGTCTTACAGCACCAACTGCCTTAGAGACATTTAAAACTGAATCACCTTGCCAGAAGCTTCTGGGTAGTTTATGTCAGTTGCATTTCTTGAAAGGGCATATCACAATATGTCATGGAGGTAACATAACAAAAATATCAGCATTTTTTAAAAATAAGGAATTTTATCAGCTAAAATTGATATCAGAGTTTAGATATTTATCATAATGAAAAGAAATAATTTTTAAGAATAGAAAACAACAAAAAAGCAGTTTTATATATAAAAAGAAACCCTGCATATAACTCTTGGGGTAACTTAATCTTGCCAATTCAGTATTTCCTTATTTTTATGAAAATAAAGATCAACATAACCTTTTTATCTGTTTGATTCTTAATGAAAGACAGATTTGGTGACTCATATATAATGATTTGCACATTACTTACTTAAAACTCAGTATAGTTCCAGAAGTAAATCCCATTCCCAAGCAAAAATAAGCCAAAGATTGTACTACCGCATAATAAATATACTTTCTTGAGCAATCATTTGTCCTTGAACATTCACCCAAATGAGCGGAGGCATTTCTGGACTGGAAATTGTTAACTTCAACACAGCTACAGTTATGAAACACCTAAAAGTAATTTTTGATTTATTACAGAATGCAATTTACAAAGCATAATTCAGAATACAAAAAGTCTTTGTATTTAAAGAATAAAGTATCACTCAACTAAACAAAATACTTGAGAATTTAAATATCTTATTTGTCTTTGATTTAATCATAACTTTAGAGTTTGGAGATCATTTAATATAAACTTCTCATTTCATAGATAAGGAAACTGAAGTTAAAGAGAAATGGATTGATCAGGATTGAGAAATAATAAGTAGCTGAAATGGACTTTTCAACTTAGGTCCTCTGACTCAAATTTAGCATTCTTCCCACTACTACTGTGACTTAGGCAGATGATAAATTGGTTTCCTTGTGCCCTATCTATGTACTTTAGGATAACCTATCAGTGAAAAATATTTGGAAGTGATTATTACTTTTTTTGATATTTTATTTTATTTATTTAAGTTTACATCATTCATTTCCACAAGATTTTGAGTTACAAATTTTCTCCCCATCTTTCCCCTATCCCCTCCCTCAAAATAGCCATCCCCTTGTATGACCCCTCCCCCAATCTAATCTCTCCTATGTCCTCTACCATCACTCCTCTAACTTTCCAATAGGACAGCATGAATATCCTTTCCACAGTGCCTGTGAATCTTAAGTTTCAGTTGGATGTAGTTAATAATAATAGTAATAATAATTGTATATATATGTATATGTATATATACATATATATTTTTAACATTTGATTATAGAGCTTTAAATTCTAGATCTTTCTCTTATTCCCTCGTCAGCCACCCCCACTGGAAGAACAAGCCATCAAATACGGGCTGTACATCTGTAATTACCCAGAACCTCTCCACAGTGGGCACATTGTGAGAGACTTATTATATGTCCCTCCTTCCTATCCGCCCCCCACCCCGTTCCACTCTCTACCCTGTCCCTGTCCCTGTCCCTCTACAGACATGTACACTTCCATCAACCCTCCCCTCAATCATCCAACCTCTCATCCCCATTCCCCCTATTCTTCTGTGTGGCAAGATGCCCAGTTTAGAATTTATGTCATTTCTTCCCTAAGCCAAGTTCAGTGAGAGTAAGGTTCACTCTTTCCCTTTTGCCTTTCTGTTCTCCTCCTCCACTGTCACAATTATCCTTTGTCTCTTCCATGAGATGTTCAACCCCATTCTGTCTCTCCCTGTTTCCTCTCAATCTAATCCTCTCTCACCTCAGTATTTCACTTTTTAGTATATTGTCCCTTCCTAGTCAATTGATCTTATGCCCTCTGTGTGTTCATATATATACATACTCAGATATGTGCTTATATGCATATATAAACCCTCTTATATAAATATATGTGTATGTATATGTATATATACATTTGTATTCCCTTCACCTATCCTCAT
>CM053585.1:414421333-414441328 GCA_028646515.1 Pseudochirops corinnae | reverse complement strand
ATTAACACCTTGTAAAACAGATTAACTCAAATGGCAAAAGAGGCCCAAAAAGCCAATGAGGAGAAGAATGCCTCCAAAAGTCAACTTTGCCAGATGGAAGAAGAATCTCAAAAGCACTCTGAAGAGAATAATTCCTTCAGAATTAGAGTGGAGCAAATGGAAGCAAATGACTTTCTGAGAAATCAAGATACTATCAAACAGATCCAAACAAATGAAAAAATAGAAGACAATGTGAAATATCTCCCTGAAAAAACCACTGACCTGGAAAACAGATCCAGGAGAGACAACTTAAAAATTATTAGACTACCTGAAAGCCATGATCAAAAAAAGAACTTAGAAAGCATCCTTCAAGAAATTCTCAAGGAAAATTGCCCAGATATTTTAGAACCAGAGGGCAAAATAGAACTTGAAAGAATTCACCGAACACCTCTTGAAAAAGATTCCCAAAAGAAAACTCGTAGAAATATTATAGCCAGGTTCCGGAGTCCCCAGATTAAAGAGAAAATATTACAACCTGCCAAGAAGAAACAATGTGAATATTGTGGAAACACAATTAGAATAACCCCGGATCTAGCATCTTCTACATTAAGGGATCAAATGGCCTGGAATATGATATTCCAGAGATCAAGGGAGCTAGGATTAAAACCAAGAATCACCTACCCAGCAAAATTGAGTATAGTGTACCAGGGGAAAATATGGTCATTCAGTGAGGTGGAGGACTTTCAAACATTCTTGCTGAAAAAAAACCAGAACTGAAAAGAAAGTTTGACACTTCAACACAAGAAGCATGAGAAGATAAACATGGAAAAGAAATCATAAGGAAATTATCAAAGTTGAACTATTTACATGCCAACATGTAAAAGTGGCAATTGTATCTGATGAAACTTTTCTCAGTATGAGGATAGGTGAAGGGAATACAAATATATATATGTGTGTGTGTGTGTGTGTGTGTGTGTGTGTGTGTGTGTGTGTGTGTGTATATATATATACATGCATACACATATATCTATATAGGAGGGTTTATGTATGCATACAAGCACATATTTGACTATGTGTATATATGAATACATAGAGGGCACAAAATCAATTGAATAGGAAGAGACAATACTCTAAATGGTGAAATTCTGAGGTGGGAGAGGATTATAATGAGAGGAGACAGGGAGAGACAGAATGGGGTTAAACATCTCACAGAAGAGGCAAAGGATAATTGTTAGAATGGAGGTGAAGAACAGGAAGGCAAAAAGGAAAGAGTCAATCTTACTCTCATTGAACTTGGCTTAGGGAAGGAATGACATAAACTCTAAACTGGATATCTTGCCACACAGGAGAGTAGGGCTCATGGGGATGAGAGGTGGGATGACAGAGGAGAGGGCAGTGTGGGAGGGAGCGTTGATGGAAGTATACACTTCTGTAAAGGGACAGGGTCAGGGTAGAGAATAGAACAAAAGGGGGGTGGGATAGGAAGGAGGGACATATAATCAGTCTCTCACAATATGCCCACTGTAGAGAGGTTCTGTGAAATTACACATGTACAGCCTGTATTTAATTGCTTGTCCTCCCGGGGATGTGGACAACGAGGGAGGAAGAGAAAGAATCTAGAATTTAAAGTTCTATAATCAAATGTTAAAAATATATATGTGTAGATATGTATACAATTATTATTATTATTATTAACTACATCCAACTGAGACTTAAGATACACAGGCATTGTGTTAGGGAGATCCATCCTGCCCTACCAGAAAGTCAGAGGGGTGATGAGGGAGGACAGAGGAGAGAATAGATTGGGGGAGGGATTATACAATGGGATGGCTGTTTTGCAGTGGTGGGTAGGGGAAAGAAGGGGAGAAAATTTGTAACTCAAAATCTCATAGAAATGAATGATGCAAACTAAAATAAATAAAAGTTAAAATTTAAAACAAAACAAAACAACAACAACAAAAAAGACTATTAATTGTGAGTGTTATCCCTCCCCTCCTTTTGCCAGGTAGATAAGGGTGATTTACATTGTCCTTACAATTCTCCTACATTCTTTTCTCTTAATCTCATCTGGGAATGAGAAGGGTTAATAAGAACTTGTGGCTGTCAAAAAAAATTCCCATACTGAGATACCACCTTAACTCTTGGAGGGGAGTGAGGTCCCTCAATGGATCAGGTTTGAGAGGAGGTATTTCGGCACTGGTGAGCTCTTGGAGTTTACCTACAGTCTCAGGAGTTTTCTTCAGCAATCCCAATATAATCAGTTTCTAACTTTTTAGTGATTAATCCCAGAATCTGCTAAGATGTTTTTAGTTATATCTAACATTTCATTATAGTTCAAAGTTGGGCAGACCAGAAACCACAAGGAATAGAGTCTTATAGATTTGTTTGTTCGTTTCCCTAACTGTAGCCCTTAGAAATCTCTCAATGCCTATATTTTAAATCTTACAAGATAGCATACTCCTTCACAGCACACATGATACAGACACACACATTGACAGACAATTAGACAGGATAAATACGAAGTTCACATTTAATGACAGAAGAAATGCAAGCAGAGCTGACACTTAATGAGAGAGAAAGAGAGAGAGAGAGAGACAGAGATAGAGACAGAGACAGAGACAGAGACAGAGAGAGACAGAGACAGAGACAGACAGAGAGAGACAGAGACAGAGACAGAGAGAGAGAGAGACAGAGAGAATTAGAGGTTTGCCAGCAATCCCCATCATGAATTGGCTGTTATCATTTGAGGATTTAAGACCTAACAGAGTAGGAGTGGTTGGGGATCCTACAATCTTTGCACCTTTATGTTCTTTGTGGGGAGGGACCTTGGCGCCCCTGGTGTTTCTCACTTTACATAACATTGAAACAGGTCCTACATTTCAGATTTCCAAAGCCCTGGTTTCTTGCAATTGAAACAAATACCAGGTTTGAGGTCCCTTACCACATTAAGGGTGGGGTGTGGGTTTGGGATGAGAGCTGTTAGAAGCTCCCTTTTTGCTTCAAAGTCCTCCTCAGCTTGTATTGCTAGTCTTTTGGTAAATTGGAAGGCAAGCTTAGTTATAATCTGCAGGAAATCCTTAAGGGAAAGGGGGTAGTGAGGAAACAAGGAATAGAGTAGAGGAGGAGTGGGGTTTGAAGTAGAAATTAGATGGCTCATAATAGACTAGTTGTGAGAAGGGAGATTTACATGTCACCAAAATAACCAAGAAAACTTAAACATGAACCTTATAAATCAATGCAATCATTATCAACAATGTTAACTAACATCAAGTTCCTTGTATCCCAGTGACCTATTACCAAGGTCCACGTAAGAAGCACTTTTTGAATCCCAGATGTCTCAGGTAGTAATCTGGTCCCTAGATATCCTTTCTTTGACAATACATTTTATTTTTAGGGGAGTTCAAAAAAGGGGGATCTGCTTATCTAGTTCAGACCTAGAAGTTCCCAGATAATTATGACTTAATATAAATTAGTGCAATCATTTAAATTTGGATCTCCATTTTTAAAACTTCAGAGAATTCCAGAACAACATATATACAAAATTTACTGTTTCTATCCTTAACAAAATACTGTACTGTGTCTGGTATAAGAATCTTTTAAAATGTGAGGGTTCAACCATAAAATGAGCTCATGTGTCTGTTAAAATTATCAGAGAAATACTTTAATAAAAGAAAAAATATCATTTTTACTACTATCTAGTACAATTTTATGCAAAAATATAAATTTGAGATCTTAATACCAAAACATGATTAATTTTGGAAGCCAATCATATATCTGTATATAATTCTTAGAGAGATCAGTCTGATCCTGTTACTTTTCTCAAAATTTGCTATCCTGTTTAATTAGACATCTAGCACATTACATCTTTGTCTTATTACTTGTCCTAATCATTTCCTCCTTTGGAGTATGTTATCTCTATATTACATTTATTTGGCCATGAATATAGGTTATAATTGTTAGCTGTTCATTCTTGAATCCTATTATAGTAACTCAGAGATGTTCCAAATGTCATCTATTATTTAATAGAATTAGTATTGTATTTACAGAACTTCTTAATTATATACATTTGCTATAAAAGAAAAAGAAAGGGGCGACTAGGTGGTGCAGTGAGTAGAACACTGGCCTTGGAGTCAAGAGCATCTGAGTTCAAATCAGGCCTCAGACACTTGACACTTACTAGCTGTGTGACCTTGGGGAAGTCACTTAACCACAATTACTTTGCCTTACCCCTCAAAAAAAGTGAAAAAAAAAGAAAAAGAGAGACAATGTCATATACCATAACAGAGGGAAAGAACTTCCTTAGCTCTGTTTGATTCCAGGTATGAGATATATCTGATAGGCAATCACGTAGCCAGCAGGTGCTGAAAGCAGGGCTTAGTAGTAATCAGGTGGAGAATTTTACCTTTCAGAAAAAAATGTAGCATAATTGAGGAATATAGTCAAGAAGATTCTACTTAGACTGTGTCCAAAGTTGTCTTCAAAACTTTTCCCAGGCATAGATATCTGCCTTTAGCAGTTCTCAGCCTAGAGCATGTGTTATTCTACTATTGGCTTTATGACAACCATCCCTGTAATCAAAGCTCAAAACAATAGTAAAGTGCAGTCCCATAAAGTCTTAAAAAGTAAATAAATATGGGCTGGTATCCCTCAGATAAGGCCATCTCAGATTTGATTCAGCTATTAATTACCAAATCAAGTTGCCTAACCTTTCTGCTTTCTTAAAATACTTCCTCATACTCTCTCAATATATATATAAATCCTCTGATATTGACATACAAAGTTGTCCGAAGCAACTAATTAGACGGGGATGGGGAAGGTTGGATGACCTCCATTTGTCCCCAAACCTTCTTATCTGCATTCCCTATTTCTAATCAAATCTTTATTTATCTTTCCAAATCTCTTGAACCCATTATTCAGATTATTCAGCTTTCCTCTCCATGTTAACAGTAAGACAAAATAGCTCAAAAGTTATTATTCTTTACTAAAATAACTATCTGTACTGGAATTCCAGAGTGAATATCTAACCTCACAGGCTGATGGATGTATGTCCTTGTTTCACAAGCATGTTTACTCTTCTCTAATTATACTCAGTCTGGAAGAGACACTTCAGGATTTGAATCTTAGATGTATTATAGGTTTAAACATTAATTTAACCCTTTCTTAGGCCATGGAATGGCTACAAATTCAGACCAAAAAGCAACATCTTTTCTGCTTTACAACTCATTACATTAATTCAGCAATAAATTATCTTGAAAATGAAAATTTAGCAGGCCCTCTAAAAACTCACACAAGATTTTTCCAAAATATTTCTTCTAAAGGTATTTCGCCTTCTTTTTAAAAAAATGTATTATTAGTTTTCAAAATTCATTTCCCAAAGATTTTGAGTTACAGATTTTCTTCCCATCTTTCCCCTACCCACTACTCCAAGATGGTAAACATACTAAATACCCCTTTCCCCAATCTGACATTTTTTATATCCCCTTCAATCCCCCCCCTTTACTTTCTTGTAGGGCAACAGAGATTTCTATACTCCATTGCCTGTATATTTTATTTCCCGGTTGCGTGTAAAAAAACATTTTTTTTAACATTTCTTTTTAAAACTTTGAGTTCCAGATTCTCTCTCTTCTTCCCTCCTCACTCACCCCCACTGAGAAGACAAGATATTCAATATAGGTTATACATGTATAGTAATGAAAACATTTCCATAATAGGCATATTGTGAAAGACTAACTATATTTCCATCCCTCCTATCCCACCACCCACTTGTTCTATTTTCTCCTTTGACCCTGTCCCTTTTCAAAATTGTTTGCTTCTAACTATCCTCTCCTCCAATTTGCCCTCCCTTCTATCATCCTCCCCCTATGCCCTTCCCCCACCTACTGTCCTGTAGGGTAAGATACCCAATTGAGTGTGTTTTTATTCCCTCCTTAAGTAAAATCCAATGAGAGTAAAGTTGATTCATTCACTTTCACCTTCCTGCACTTCTCCTCCATTGTAATAGCCTTCTTCTGCCTCCTTTATGTGAGACAATCCACCCCATTCTATCTCTTCACCTCTCCTTCTCCCAATATATTCCTCTCTCACCTCTTAATTTTGTTTTTTGATATCATGCCTTCACATTCAACTCACCCTGTGCCCTCTGTCTATGCATACACGCACACACATTCACACACACACATATATACATACACACATACATCCACCTATATATACATATGTGTGTGTGTGTGTGTGTGTGTGTGTACACATGCAAAAATCCCTTCAACTATCCTCATATGGAGAAAAGTCTCATGGGTTAAAATATCATCTTTCCATGTAGGAATGTAAATAGTTCACCTTTAATAAGTTCCTTATCATTTCTCTTTCCTGTTTACCTTTTCATGCTTCTCTTGCCTCTTGTATTTCAAAGTCAAATTTTCTGTTCAGCTCTGATTTTTACATCCAGAATGCTTGAAAATCCTCTATTTCATTTAATATCCATATTTTCCCCTGAAGCATTATACTCAGTTTTGCTGGGTAGGTGATTCTTGGTTTTAATCCTAGCTCCTTTGACGTCTGGAATATCATATTCCAAGCCCTTCAACCCCTTAATGTAGAAGCTGCTAGATCCTGTGTTATCCTGATTGTGTTTCCACAATCCTCAAATTGTTTCTTCCTGACTGCTTGTAATATTTTCTCCTTGATCTTGGAACTCTAGAATTTGGCTATAATATTCCTAAAAGTTTTCTTTTTTTTTTTTTGGCTCTTTGGAGGGCAGTTAGGGTTAAGTGACTTGCCCAGGGTCACACGGCTAGCTTTTGTGTTAAGTGTCTGAGGTTGGATTTGAACTCAGGTCCTCATGACTCCAGGGCCAGTTCTCTATTCACTGTGCCACCTAGCCGCCCCTAAAAGTTTTCTTTATGGGAATCTCTTTCAAGAGGTAATCAGTGAATTCTCTTAATTTCTATTTTGCCCTCTGGTTATAGAAGGTCAGGGCAATTTTGCTTGAGAATTTCTTGAAGAATGATTTCTAGGCTCTTTTGTTTTTTAATCATGGCTTTCAGGTAGCCCAATAATTTTTAAATTATCCCCCTGGATCTATTTGCCACACCAGTGGTTTTTCCAATGAGATATTTTACATTGCCTTCTATTTTTCCATCTGTCTAATAGTATCTTGATTTCTCATAAAGTCATTAGCTTCCATTTGCTCCAGTCTAATTCTGAAGGAATTATTCTCTTCAGTGAGCTTTTGAGATTCTTTTTCCATCTGGACAATTTGGCATTTTAAGGCATTCTTCTCCTCATTGGCTTTTTGAGCCTCTTTTGCCATTTGAATTAGTCTATTTTTAAAGTGTTATTTTCTTCTGTCAGGTTGTTGAATCTCTTTTCATGATTTTCCTACATCATTCTCATTTCTCTTCCCAATTTTTCTTCTACTTCTCTTATCTGGTTTTCAAAATCTTTCTTAAGCTCCTCTATGGCCTGTAACCAGTTCGTAGTTTTCTTGGAAGCTTTTGGTGCAGGAGTACTGACTGTGTTGTCTTCCTGCTGTTCCATGCTTTGATCCTTTTTGTTCCCAAAAAAGGAATCTAAAGGTGGATTGCTATGTTTGCTTTGCTTCCTTTGCTTGCTCACATTGCTACTCAATTACTTGACTTATGAGCTTTTTGCCACAGTGGAATTCTGTTTCCAGAGAGGAGAGCTTTGTCCCAAATCACTGGGGTTTTTGCAGCTGCTGGAGCTATTAGTTGGGTATTCTTTGAAACCTCCACAGGCTCTGGCACCTGGTCACACACCCCAGGATCTCCACCCAAGACAGCAATCCAGATCCAAGCAGGTTAAACAAGAGCAATTACCCCTCAGAATGCTTGCTTGGTCCACCTACAATCTTTAGGCTAGGAGCTCTGAAGTAGACATGTGGAGGTGGCTGCACAGCTGCCACACCTGAGCTGCTTCTCCCTTCAGGGGGCAGAGGCTGGACTTCATTTTTGGTCCTCCTGTTCCCACAGTCCATACTGACCTCTCACTTTTTCTTTTTGGCATTTATGGGTTGATAATTCTGGAAATGGCCACAGCTGTGGGTGATCCACTGTCCTGAAGTTCCTCCAGCAGAGACTGATCAGCCTGCCCTGGGGCTAACCCAGCAAGCTGCAATAAATCCTTCCTGTCTGCCTGCTGGGCTGTCTTCAGTGGGAGATTTTTTGGTCTCTGTCACTTTGTGAGTTCTGTAGCTCTAAAGTTTGTTTAGAATCATATTTTACAGGTATTTGAGGTGGTTATGGAGGGGAGCCACAGAGTTTTCCTGCTTCTATGCCACCATCTTGGCTCTCCTCCAAGGGTCTCATTCTTAATGGCCATAAAGTCAGCCCCATCTGGCTTTGTTGACATAGGAAGAAATATTCTCTGAGTTTACCCAGAGAACAAAGAAACTATTAGGTCCAGACTTTTCTTCTGTTTGATTAGTTTAGGCTCTGGCCTTTATTGAGGTTATTAAATTGATATTAAATGATTCTCAATGTAAAAAAATATTATTTGAGGTGCAGTCCCATAGGGTTCACCACACTGCAAAAAGGTGTCCATGACACAAAAAAAATGGTTAAAATCCCCTGCATTCTAGTATAGAGAAAAACAGTGAATTTTATCTTCTTAAACTCTTAACAGAACTTATAAAAGTATTTGTTTTGCTGTAGATTATCTTGAATTCTTTTCTATTTTAAATGACTCAAAACACATGGAAGAATCTGAGTGAGACACCTTCCTGGAGAAGATATATAAGGTGACTATCTTATATGATTAAACAGGCCTACAAATCATTCCCAGAGATAAAGTCAAGGCAAGTCAACAATCTTTTCATCATGCTAAGTTTGGCAGTGAACTTTAATATGCTTAAAGCAATTTTAATACTACCATTTAAACTTTAATATAATGAACATAATTTTAAAATTCTGTGACAATATCAATATCATCATGTTATATGTTTACAAGAAATGTAAAAGAAATGTTGGTTTTCTGAAAGTTTGTGTTTACTTGGAAATTCACTTCTATTGATCCAGGACAATGAACAGATAAGATAGTTAATCATCACTGCACAGATGAAAAGAATTTTTTTTTAAAACCTGACTATTTAAAGACAATTCTTTCAATATCAGCAAATTAAGGAATGAACTAATACTGCTGAAGTTGGATTCTAAATCTAGGTAAGCAACTTCTGGATTTGTTTATTTGAATATTTTTTCACCCCTTTGAAATTGAACAAATATTATGAATGGTCATAGGAAAATGTTAGCATTTTTCTGCATGGAGTTCATTTTAAGATTTTATTCTATTTACTCAGAGTTTGCTTTACATGTATCTGTGATCTGGTTTTACATTTTACTTAAAGATTAGTTTGATAATTGTGCATGGACCAATTTTAAAGTAAAAAGCACTGTTTCTTTCTTTAGAAGACCATTTGAGTTGTTCCTAGCAGCTAAAGTAGAATGGGATAAGGTAGAATGTCTGAATGGAGTGCCTTTTTCCACCCTCTTTTTGTCCCATTTTAACACACCCTAGCCTACCCAAGTATATAGACTCTATTCAGCTTTCTGAATAATTCATAAAGGTCACTCACTCATTTGTCTCAGAGAAACTTTCCCACAATCAACAAGTAATTTACATAAGCAGGTCCCAAACTGCAAAGGAATTGATGGTAAAGGGGGAAAAGGGTATTGAAGAGAACAGTGGGAAATAAATGAGAATAGGGAGATGTAAGGAACACCTGTACTTCTGGGAAGAATTTTTTTTTTTTTAGTTACAGCAGCAGTTGATCTAAGTTTAAGAAGAATTAATACTTCAAAGGAAACCAGAAACAGCAAGAGTAATATCCCTGTTTCCTACCCTTCAGTTCCTCAAGATTCAAGGTGTCTTTTTTTTTTTTTGCAAGACTCTCAAAGTGGTCATTAAAATCCCAGTCTAATTACTCTGAGGCTCTCGCAAAGTATATATTGACCTTTCTGGGACATACAGGTGAGATATTATTTGAGAGGAATCTTGGAACTATAGAAAGAAATGAAGACTTCTAAGTAATGGTCTCAGCCATTCTACCAACTAGCCATGGAACCTTGGGAAGCTCTATTAAACTTAATTACTTCAAATGGGTGTGTTTGACATTATTTCTAACTTCTTTCCCAGCTTTATAATTAGATGACTCATGGCAGTTAGGTGGTGCAGAGAATAGAAGGAGTCAGGAGGACCTGAGCTCAAATCCAGCTTCAGACACTTGACACTTAACTAACTGTGTGACTTTGGGCAAGTCACTTAATCCCAATTGCCTTGACTTCCCCCATCAAAAAAAAATTAAATGACTCTACCTTCTCAATCTTGGTTCAGATAAGGGAAGATTCATAAGTCAGTCTGTTACCTTTAGATTGACAGTTTTATCTAGGAGGTAACTTAGAGATAATTTTGTCCAACTAAGCAGTTTTATAAAGAAACTGAGATACAAAGAATTTAAGTTACTTGCTCAAGAGCACACAGTTATTTAGCATAAGACCTATCACTCTTCTCTGAAAAAGAGTTGGGTGGTGTGGTAGACTGTAAGCTCAATATGAGTCAGCTATGGGATAGATGTGGCAGCCCAAAGAGCTGTTGACCACTTGGACTGAATTAAGAAAAACACAACTTCTGGGACTGAAGAGATGGTAGCCTCTCTGTGTTTTTCTTTGTTCAAGCAACAACTAGAATATTGTGTGCAGTTCTAGGTACAGTATTGCTGTTAATGTGTACCAGGCCTGCACAATCTGCTGCTTGTGGGCATGCCAAAGTATTTCTTCTGCATATAAAGGATGTTTTCCTCTGCATTTTTCACAGGCAGACCTAAATCCTTTGGAATACTGCAAATGGCCCAAAGGACATAACTGGTCCACAGGCCTTAGGTTGTGCAGGTCTGCTGTGTACAATGTTCTCATTCTGCTCACTTCACTTTGTAGCAGTCCATATAAGTCTTCCCAATTTTTTCCCTGAAACCATCCCCCACATCACTTCTTATTTAACAAAAGTATCCCATCACAATTATATACCATGACTTGTTCAGCCATTCTTCAATTGACAGATATCCCTTCTATTTCCAAATACTCTGTTATCACAGAAAGAGTTACTATAAATATTTTTGTACATGAGGTTTCTTTTCTTTGATCTCTCTGGGATACAGACCAAGTAGTGATATTCTTGGGTCAAAGGGTATATGCAGTTTGATGGCTGTGAGAATAAATCCAAATTGTGCTCTAGAATAGATGAACCAGTTCACAACTCCACCCACAGAGCATTAGTTTCCTTATTTTTCCACATTCCCTCTAGCATTTGTAATTTTGCTTTTGTGTCTTTTAATCAATCTGATACATGTGAGGTGGTAGTTCAGAGTTGTTTTGATTTGCATTTCTTTAATTATTAGTAATTTAGAGAATTTTTTTTTTACTAGAAATAGCTTTCATTTCTTTTTCTAAAAATTGTTTGTTCATGTCCTTTGAATACTTACCAATTGGGGAATGGCTCTTATTCTTATAGATTTCACTCAGTTCCCTATATATTTGAGAAATGAGGCCTTTATAGTAGAAACTTGGTGTAAATTTTCCTTGGTTTCCTGCTTTCCTTTTAATTCTTCCTGCATTGGTTTTCTTTGTACTTCATTTCATATAATCAAAATTATCCATTTTTATTCTTGTAATGCTCTCTATCTCATTTGTTCATCAATGCTTTCTTTATCTATAGATTTGACAGATAAATGTTTCCATGTTTTCTTAATTTGCTTATGTCTCCCTTTATGTCTAAATCAAATATCCATTTTGATCTTATCTTGGTATGCAGTGGGAAAAATTGGTCTCTGCCTAGTTTCTGCAAGAAAGAGTGGGAATTCTTACATAGGCAGGTCATTTGAGTCCAAATTCAATTATTTTTCCAATATACTAAAATTCTCTTGAAGAAGCTAGGTGGCGTAGGAGATGGAGTGCTAGGCCTGGAATTAGAAAGACTCACCTTTTTAAGTTCAAATCTGAACTTGACACTTATTAGCTGTGTGACCCTGGGCAAATCACTTTATTCTAATTGCCTCAAAAAAAAAAGAATTTAAGAGATATAAAAATATATGTGTGTGATAGTGTGGGGAAAATAATAAGAAGAGTTTTTATATAGTACCTGCTGCATGCTAAGAACTTTACAAATATTGTATCATTCGATCCTCACAATACCCTTGAGACATTTATTATTACTCTTATTTTACAATTAAGGAAACTGAATCAAATAGTGTTTAAGTGACTTAACCAAGGGCACATAGCAGGCATAAGGATGGGGATCCATATGAAGATTATGCAACTGAAAAAATGTTTTATACAATATAATGAAAATTTTCCATTCTTGGCAGATTGAGGGCACCAAGATAAGCAAGATATAGCAGCATTTATCTGGCCTTGAATTTGAACCCATGATGTATAAGACTTTAATCCAGAACCTTCCTTTGAGGAACATTCTTTCTAAAATTAATTTATTTATTTAGTGTTGGTTTTCAACATTCACTTTTATACATTTTGAATTCTAAAATTTCTCCTTCTCCCCTCCTCTCTCCCACCCTACCCATCCAAGGTGGCTTACAATCTGACATAGACTAAACATGTATTAAACATGTTAAACATATTTCCATAGTAGTCATATTGTGAAAGAAGAATCAGAACAACAGGGGAAAACCACAAGAAAGAAAAAAATAAACAAAAAATGAGAAAATAGTATGCTTTGATCTGCATTCAGACTCCATAGTTCTTTCTCTGGATGTGGATAGCATTTTCCATCAGGAGTCTTTTGGAGTTTACTTAGATCATTGCATTTCTGATAAGACCTAAGTCTATCAAGGTTAGTCATCACACAATGTTGCTATTACTGTGTACAATGTTCTCCTGGTTCAGCTTAGTTCACTCATCATTAGTTCATGCAATTCTTTCTAGGTGTTTCTGAAATCTACCTGCTCATCATTTCTTATGGAACAATAGTATTCCATTACATTCATATGTCATGACTTGTTCAGCCATTCCCAAATTGATGGGCATCCCCCTAGTTTGCAGTTCTTGGCCACCACAAAAAGAGCTTCTATAAATAGTTTTGTGCATATGGGTCATTTTCCATTTTTGTTATCTCTTTGCCCTATAGATATAGTAATGACATTGTTGGATCAAAAGGAATGCACAGTTTTGTCACCCTTTGTAATGGCAAACACAGAAGGAGTTCATACTTTGTTTCAGTTCAAGTCTCTTTTGAGCCTTGAATCAAGTCTGTTAAGAAACAGAATGTGTGAACCCTACAACTTGTGAACTCCTGAGGAGGAACTAATGACTTTATAAGGAGAGCCCCAGGGCTAGAGACAGAACGAATTGAAAAGAGGACTCTTGTGGTGGCAGAGTCAAAAATTTGTCTGCTCTGTCTGTGTTGATGTTTGTTTGTGATACTTTGTACAAAAGCCCTGGGACCTTACTGGAAGCCCTGAAAGAAGATTTTCTCATTGTATGTTTACCAAAGTCCTGGAGGAGGGGTTTGGAGGACCTGGGACTTTAACTGATGATTTGTGCTGACCTCTTGGACCTTGTTTGTGGGTCTGTGTTGATTTCTATGTTGATGATTTGTGTTGAGTTCTCAGACCTTGTTAGTGGGTCTGAATTGATTTCACAGGCAGATAGTGAATTGATGATGGTGCCAGCAATGTGTATGAACATTATTGTGGCTCTGTTAAGCTTTGTCTTCCCAGAAACAGGAACTGTGAAGGACTTGAGGTGGACTGAACACTATGGACTTCAATGTGGAATGGGAACTGGACAAAGAACTGGACAAGAAACTGGGAGCTGCCTGTCTTTGAACCCAGGTGACAGTTGGAGTTGGGACCATGGAAGAGGAACCACAGAAGCTGAGAGCCAGCCTCAAGTCAAGTTGAAAGAAGACTTTACTTGGATACTGTATACTGACTGAGATGATTATGATTTACTCATGACCAAGGGGTAGATGGCCTTTATATTCTCCACTATCCCTTAAGAGGGTACTGAGTAGTGACTGATGACTGAGTAGTGACTGTTTTGTAACTTAGTGTGCCCCATGGGTGGAGAACTTTGACTGTTTGTACTTTATGATTGAATGATTGAATTACTAAGTGATTTGATTGACTAAATGATTGTACTTTGTTGAAAACCATTGTGACCACTTTGGTGAAAACTATGTGGCCATTTTAGTGATAAGTCATTGTGAATGCTGTATTTTGTTTTTCTGTGAATGTTTTGCTTTAATTTGTTATTTAATACATAGAGTGTTTGCTTGAAAGCTCTTCACAGAAGCACTTTTCTGGAAAGCTGCTTGTGCGTGGCTTTACAGCCTTTGGCCATAATTCCAAATTGCTCTCCAGAATGGTTGGATCAGTTCACAACTCCACTTTCAATGCATTAGTGTTGCAATTTCCCCACACCTTTTCAAATACATATCATTTCCCTGTTTTGTCATGTTGTCAATCTAATGGGTGTGATGTGGTAGGAGAAATGTTTTTAATGCCCTTCTCCCTCTTTTCCACCTATTCAAGGTCAAAGACCAATTAAAGTCCCACATCCTCTATTAACTCTACTTAAAATTACAAGGACAAACCGCTTTTCTAAATTCTTATAAGATTTCAAGTCTTCACTACACAACCTAGTATACAACATTGTACATCGTTATACTGTCCTGTTGCTTCTTGTATATAAACATTTTCTTTCCATCTAGTTTATAAATTATCAAGGTCAGGAATGTTATCTTATAATTCCATTGAGTCATAGAATTTTAAGAACTGAAAATCTCTTTTTTCAATAATTATTAGCTGCCTACTATGTGCAAGGTACTATGTTTAGCACCGAGGGGGAAAAAACCAGGCCCTGAGCCAAAGGGCATTTTATTTGGAAGTACTCTTTGAGGTAGAAGATGATGATGATGATGATGAT
Organism: Pseudochirops corinnae; assembly: GCA_028646515.1. Lineage (NCBI taxonomy): Eukaryota > Metazoa > Chordata > Mammalia > Diprotodontia > Pseudocheiridae > Pseudochirops > Pseudochirops corinnae. Next base: position 414,426,398 of record CM053585.1, on the reverse strand, counting down.
GATGGTGATGATGATGGTGATGATGGTGATGATGATGATGATGATAGTGGTGGTGGTGGTGGTGGTGGTGGTGGTGTTGGTCATTATCATCATCATCATCATTAATCATCATCACAACTAGTTTTTAAATAATGCCTACACTGTGCCAGGTGCTGGGCTAAGTGCTTCACAAATATTACCTTATTTGAGATAATTTAATTCTCTCATTTTATAGATGTGGAAACTGAGATCCAAAAAGAATCAAGTGTCATTGTGTATGGCACAAGATCACAGATAGTGACAAATTACAGAAATAAACCCAAATTCCTTTTATCCATGTTCTTTTTCACTATCCTGCTGTTCATCAATTAGATACATGAAGATAATTCTGGATACTTGATTCATGTGTAGATAACAATGACAGCAAAGTATGGGGGTGACGGGGAGAGCTCTGAGTTTCATTCCAATTTAGCCAAGTGTCCTATTTGAGCTACTTTGTCTTTTTGAGTCTCAGTTCTTCATTTATAAAATGAAGGGTTGACTGGGTAATCTCAAACATCCCATCCAGTGCTAGCATTAAAAGTTCCTATGATTTGTTACAGAGCAATATGTCACAAATTGGGTTTTGGGAATTGAGAAAATCATGCTCAGTTCACACGTTAAATAAATAAATAAAATCTGATCTTCTTCCCCAGGTAATGAATTCAAGACAAGAAAACACAGCAGTACAAACAGATATCTCAGATTGCAGAAAAGGCTCAAGCCAATATTCAATGAAGCAAATAGCTATGGAGTCATCAGTCAAGAAGAAAACTAACTGCAGCAATAGCTTGAAGGTTAATTGAGATATATTTTGTCAATATATAAATAATTATTCTTTTGGGGCAGCAAAGTAGTGCAATGGATAGAGTGCTGGGCCTAGAGTCAGGAAGACTCATCTTCCTGAGTTTAATTCTGGCCTCAGATACTTACTAGCTGTGTGACCCTGGACAAATCACATAAACCTGTTTACCTCAGCTCCTCATATGAAAAATGAGCTAAAAAAGGAAATGACAAATCAAGGCAGTGTCTTTGCCAAGAACACCCCAAATAGGGTCATGAAGAGTTGGATGTGACTAAAATAACTGAACAAAAATTAGCAAATTAGAATTTTATTTGTTAAGAGGAAAGAAATTTCTAATTCGAGAGGAATAATAGTTTTCAGGAGAGGCAATGCTGCAGAATTTAATGAGAATTAATCTAGGAGTTGTGGAACCTTGGGTTCAAGTCCCACTTCTGACACATGCTTCCTACATGACCCTGGGAAACTTTCTAACACTCTAAGTTGCAAAGGTGTTGATCTACATGGGGAGAGGAAATTGTTCAATGTGAGCTTTTTATGTTTATAAAATCACAGGTCCTGTATACCTTGGTGGGAGATTAAGACTCAGAATTATGGGTTGATTTACACTGTGATTAATTCTTCTCTGGTCTTCTAGTGAATGAATGTTATAATTATTTGACTTTTGACTTCTATTGAGTATCTCGAGGAAAAAGAGAAGAGAGAAGAGAGTTTTAGTGTTAGTCCTATGTTCATGGTAAGCTCCCACATAAAAACACTCTGGGAAAATCCCAAGACTTGTTGGTATGAAAGCAGGTTAAGATGAATCATTGCAGCAGGAGAGAAGGGAGACCCATGTGGCACAGCATGTGCCATATCCTTAGGCTGCACTGCCCAGGTAGGTGAGTAGTTGAATCCATACTATAGGACAGAAAAGAGAGATAATGATGATAGTATTATTATTTTTAACTAAATGCAAAAGAATGTCTATACTTTTGCTTCTTTACAAAGAATGAACTTCCTTTATTGGAATTTGAAAAAGAGCTGGACATTTGTTGGCAAAAGATTGTTCAGGTCCTTTGTAGCATTTATTGCTATGAACTTGACATACATAAAAAAAAAACTCTAACATTTCCCTACACAAATAAGGAGAGAAAAAAAGAATTTCATGTGAAACCTTTAATTTCTACTACTTATAACTTGGTTTTTAAAACACATTTAATTTAGCAAAAACTAACACTGCTCTTTTTGTCTGTGTCACTTTCTGAATTTCTTCTTTCTATCTTATGAGTATTTTAAAATGAATCAGTGACACTTTTTTCTTTTCTCTTTTTATAAGTATCTCTACCCCCATCCCAAATCTCCCCAAATAAATAAAAACTTTCTTATCAATATAGCTACACAAAATATATTCACGTATTAATTGTGTCTGAAAACATCCATCTTGTTCTGGACATAGATTCTATTACCTCTCTGCAAAGAGGTGGAAAGAATAATTGATCATTAATCTTCTAGAGTCCTTCTTGGACATTGGATTGATCACAGTTCTTAATTTTTTTAACCACTCTTTCCTTCATAATGCAGTAGCTATTATATGAATTGTTCTCCTGGTTCTCACTTCACTAAGTGTCATCTCATACCAATTCCCACATTTTTTCTGAATATCTCATCATTTCTTCTTCTTATTATTATGATAATATACCATTATATTCACATACCATAATTGAGCAGCCCTTCATCAATTCATGGGCACTTGTTTTTTTCATTGGTCTTTGTCACAATAGCGTATTAATGCCATAAATACTTTTACACAATGCAGTAATTCCCCCTTTTCTTTGTTCTCATTTAAAGTTATGCATAGTAGTGCTATCACTATGTCATAGGGTGTGCGGACAGTTTAGTGACTTTGGGGTATGACTCAAAATAGTTTCTGGAATGGTTGGATAAATTCACAGCTGCACTCCCTATGCATTTGTCTACCTGTTTGATCTTCCACAGCCCAACAAAAATTGTCGTTTTCTTTTTTGGTCATTTTTGCCAATCTGATGAATATGAGGTGGAACATAATAATTGCTTAATATGCATTTCTCTTTATATCAGAGTTTGGGAGTTTTTTTATATGGTTATTAATGACTTGCATTTCTTTTGCTATGAATTTCCTGTTCACATGCTTTGGTCCTTTATCTTTTGACAAATGACTTTTGTTTTTCTAAATCTGAATCAATTCCCTACCTATCTTGGATATAAAGACTTTATTAGAGAAACTTGCTGTAAAAATTTATGCCACCCCAAAATTACTGTTAGTTTTTTATTTAAATGTGTTCATTTTTTATGTGCAAAAATTTTTATTTTTTTCAAAACTGTTCATTTTTACTTTTTTGATAATGTCTCTTTTCTTTGATCAAGAACTTTTCTCGGGGTGGCTAGGTGGCACAGTGAATATGTTTTATCTTAAATAATGTTTTATCTTAAAAACTGCCTGTTCATATCTTTGACCATTTATCAATTAGGGAATGACTTATATTCTTCTAGATTTGACAAAATTCCTTATATATTTGAGATATGAGATCTTTATGTGAGAAACTATTAAAAAAAAACAACTTCTCCCTAGATTTCTGCTGTCTTTTTTATTTTGCTGAGGGTGGTTCTTATGAGTCTTTCCATTGCTGATATTCTACACATGATCCCTCATTAGCTTTTTTTCTCTCTGGCTCATTTCTTGGTCGAATTCCATTTATAATTGTATGATTTATAATCTGTATGATCCTATATTTTATTTGTCTTGGCCTTAGATTTTTCATTTGTAAAATAAGAAGGATGAACCAGTTGATTTCTCAAATCCCTTCTGCTCCTAAATCTCTGATCCTTGATCATATTTCCCCTCTCATCGAGAAACCATAGAATCTCTCAAATAGGCCAATATTTAGAGAGGCCTTCCTCAAGCTCTTTTTCCCACTCCTCTGACAGGAATATATGATTGTATTTATAGCACATATGTTCTGTGGGCCCCAGGATGTAAAATCAATAGTACCTACCCTGAATAGCACTGAGATGGCTCCCTCAGTGTTGGCTTCTTCTGGATTTCAGTTGAAACTGTAACCTTTTATAATTTCACTAACAAACTCCTCCTGAATACTGTCAGAGACAAATAACTAGTTGCCTCTTAGCTCCTATTTATATATGTGATTGGGACTATTACCTTAAAAAATTCAGCTGGTTCTTTTCCCATTATGAGCTTCTGTTAATACATTAGATTTTACAAAGAAAATATTGCTTATTTTATTATTGTTATAGCAAGTTCATCTAATTGCCTAAGAATTTTTGAAAAATGGTTTTAAAATGTCTTAATTTTTACAATGTTTAAATACAATGGGCAAGCACAAATGCAAAAAAAAATGTTTTCACCTTGGTTACTCTGCCTTGAAGCTGTGAAATTTGAGCCAAAGGAGTCCTTTGCAAACATGCTGGTGGTCAGGTTAGCATTATTATACTAAAGTCTTATACCAAAGTTGAAAATTATAAGAAAGGTAAAAGTGGTACTTATGAAAGCTGAGGGGGTAAAGTCCTTATACAATAATGAGGTATTCTTTATAGCCTTTCATTTAATCATACATTCTCTTCCATTCTGTCCCTTGAACAGATGTTCATGGTGGCCCTAATATTCGCCTTTATTTGCAAAGCACTATCAGGAGTTATCATGAAAAGTTCCATCACTCAGATAGAAAGAAGATTTGGTATAACATCATCTGAAGCTGGTTTAATTGATGGAAGCTTTGAAATAGGTAATTTTTATTTAATTTAGGAGATAGTCTTGGGTCTTGAAAAGCAAAATAACTATTTAAGTAGTTGATAAATTAATTGCTGTCCAGTTTCAAAGTGGATTCTTGACACTCTCTGTCTCTCTTTCTCTCTCTCTCTCTCTGTCTCTCTTTGTCTCTGTCTCTGTCTCTCTCTTTCTGTCTGTCTGTCTCTCTCTGTGTCTTTCTGTCTCTGTGTCTCTCTCTTTGTCTCTGTCTCTCTGTCTCTCTCTGTCTCTGTCTCTCTGTCTCTCTGGGAGAGACAGAATGGGGTTAATCATCTCATAGAAGAGGCAAAGGATAATTGTTACAATGGAGGTGAAGAACAGGAAGGCCAAAGGGAAAGAGTCAACCTTACTCTCATTGAACTTGGCTTAGGAAAGGAATGACATAAACTTTAAACTGGATATCTTGCCACACAGGAGAGTAGGGGGGATGAAGATGAGAGGTGGGATGATTGAGGGGAGGG
>CM053585.1:414396382-414420833 GCA_028646515.1 Pseudochirops corinnae | reverse complement strand
ACAGAATTATTATCTTCAGAAAGCTTTTGAGATTCTTTTTCCATCTGGCAAAGTTGACTTTTTAAGGCATTCTTCTCCTCATTGGCTTTTTCGGCCTCTTTTGCCATTTGATTTAATCTATTTTTTAAGGTGTTAATTTCTTCAGTCAGATTGCTGACTCTCTTTTCATGATTTTCTTGCAACATTCTTATTTCTCTTCCCAATTTTTCTTCCACTTCTCTCATTTGGTTTTGAAAATCCTTCTTCAGCTGATCTCTAGCTTTAAGGCAATCTTCATGTTTATTGGAAGCTTTTGGTGGGGGAGCTCTGGCTACACTCTCCTCCTCCCACTCTCTCCCTTGATCCCTCTTTTCTCCAAAGAAGGAATCTAGGGTTTGTTTGCTGTTCTTACTTCGCTTCTTATGCTTATTCTTATTCATGGTTGGTCAGTCCATGATTTTTTTTTTTTATCTCTGTGGAGTTCTGCTTCCAGAGGGGAAAGCTCTGTCCAAATTGCTGGGGTTTTCCCAGCTGCCGGAGCTCTTATGGGGCTGCTGGGTCCCTCCCCCACTCTGGCTCACTGAAAAAAACAAAAACAAAAACACAGGACCAAAGCCCAAGACCGCTATCCGGATCCAGGCTGCTCAATGGGAGAGCACTTGGCCTCTGAACGATCGCTTGGTCCCCCTGTAGTATGCAGGCTGAGAGCTCTGAAGTGGCAGTGTGGATGCGGGTGCAAGACCTCCAGTTCTGTGGCCTCATTGCCCTGGAGGCGTTTTGGCCGGACCACTTTTCTCCCCCGTTTTTGTGAGCCCCACTAACCTAATTCTGGATACCGCCACAGCTGCTGCCCATCCGCTCACCTGAAGCTCTAGTCGGGGCTCAGCTCCTGTCATCCAGCCGCCTCCGGGGCAGAGCCGCGGTTTCAGGCTAGGCTGGTTTTGGCTTGCAGGGCTGATACGGTTCTTCATAGCTGAGCTGACTTTAGTGGAAAGTATATTTGTGTGCAGAGTTCTAGAATTTGTTTAGAGTCATATTTTATGGGTATTTTGGGGTGGCTATGTGAGAGCTGCGATATGTTGCTGCTCTTACACCACCATCTTGGCTCCGCCCCACTCAAAGCTGTTCTTAAAACAATATTGCTGTTACTATATTCAACATTCTCTTAGAACAAAGGATAGAAAACAGTGTGAGATGTAAAATGGATAATTTCAACTACATTAAATTAAAAAGGGTTTGTGCAAATAAAAAAAAAGAAAGGTAGCCAAGATCAGGGAATGTTATGGGGATCTGAAGATCTTCCCTGCCCCTAGACCCTTTGATAGGCTTAAGTGACTCTGAGAACCTTCCTTGATTTGAAAATATACTCTGTCCCTTAATAGGCTGAATATGATCACATGGAGCCTGTCCTGGAAGTTTGATTTTTCAGAGATTAATGACAATAGCTTAGTGTAATATCTGCCAGTTATATCAGAACCTTAGAATAGATCTGTTTGGAGTCTTTTGTTTGTTTGTTTCTCTGATTTTTTAAGACATTTCCTTGCAAAAACAGTTCTTTAGAAAATTCACTGCCTGGGTTAATCTTGGATATTGGATTATAACCTCTGCAGAAGATTGCCAAAGTTCCTTATACCAGCTGAGATTGATTTTCAGTTGAGAACAAATTGATGTGAATTTGGTGCTTCTAAGAAGCTCAGCCAAAAGATAGAGAATGTCAACATCTACTTTTTGATTATCCTCTTTAATAGACTTAGAAGTTAGTGACCCTTATCTGGAAAGAAAAAATAAACTTGATTTGTGATCCTTACCTAAAAGAATTTTGCCCAACATTTTGAAGCAGGAGAGAGCTATAAAGTGAATGAAGAGGTGGGTAGACAATTGCTATTCCAGAATAATGTATTTGAGGGATGAAAGTTGTGGAGAAAATAGATTTGCATATAAAAATTGAACATCCTTGTTGAGAAAAAAATGAAAAGTCAGGATCTTTTGATTGGTGAAGGATCATGATGTGCCTAGCAGTGAGGTAATAAAGAACCTAGGTTTGAGATCTGAGTTGATAAGGAACATAGGTTGCTCTGGTAATGGCAATCTACTGAATATACAAGTATTTGTGTGTGTGTGTGTGTGTGTGTGTGTATTACAAAAATCACATAGATTGATTAATTTAGGGTATAGAGACAGTAACAGTCAACTTGAGACATAGATAGCTTGAGGATAGAGACCACAAGTTAGTGACTGTGAAAATACTGAAGTTCTAAAGTTAATAGTGGCTCACCCTAGAACTAGTAGGAATATCCATCCAGTGACCCACTTGTCATTCAAAATTCCAAGGACAATGTAGAGGAGGTTATACATTAAATCAAATGATGCACAATGAATAAATATAATGTGCTCTTTGCTTGTAATTTTACCGTGTGATAAGATGTACTGCACATGACTCCAGCATTTAGTCTACTATATATGATGCTAATAGTGATGTGAAGTACTACATATTTCCATTCAACTTGTATATTGTACTGCTATATTCAGCTTTGATTTCTGTTATTATGTATTGTATTTCTGTACATGATCTGGTTTTCTTCATGCCATTTTAATTTTTATTTTCTATATTATCTTGGATTTGCCTGTGACTGTCACATGCAAATTGAATAATGCTTTCTGATGAACAACTATACATTTAAATGTGTTTCTGCTATGCTTTCCAAGGACTCCAAACTTTTTTTTTTGTGCTGGGGATTGATATTATGGAAAAATTAGATTATCAGTCTAGTAACATGTGACTCCTCTCAACCTCATTTGTCAATAATTGGAGACAAGGGAGCTACATGTTGGAAAAAGACACATGAAGTAAAAAAAGAGAAACTTAAGAAAAGGAAACTGAAGCAAATTGATGGTGTGTCATATGGCAAAACAACCAGGTATAGCATATCCAAAGTCCTAGAAAGCTCTTGAGCTCACATAGGGAATTGAAATGGAGTTAGACATCAGACAAAAGTTATCTTCTGTGGGTGAAGTTTCAGGGTTACTGTCTAGAATAAGCATGTTCAGGCATCAGACATTGCAGAAGACAGGAATGCAGGAAATTAATTGTACTTGGAAAACACAGAAGTACCTTAGCAGGAGTTCATCTATATCCAGTCCAAGAGTACTACAAAGGAATCCATTGCAGTGACAAAATTCCGATTCTGACTGGGATGCACTAATGCCCAAAATGTGAGTTTGGACTCTATGCACTGTTCCATCTGGTCCCATGAAACATTACACATATAGGTTCTGATGCTCATTTATTTTCTTGTGAGTTACACTGCTAATTGCCTCTTCAGGCTTAATTAAATAATTTCATGGTTCTGGATTGCTCTGCAAGTACAACATATTGAGAGCTCTGAAAGCCCTAATTGTTTACTTCAAAAATCAAGATTGAGCTTAGGAAAGCAGTCAAGGAGATCAAAAATTATTCTTTATGGGACTATTTTTATACTTTATCCTTCAGTCAGTCAACTAACATTAAGTGCCTATTATGTGTGTGTCATTTTGCTAAACACTGGGAATACAAAGAAAGACAAAAGACAATTCCACTCTTGAGGAGCTCACAGTCTAGTGGTGAGACAACATGTAAACAGTTATGCACAAAAAATAAAAACACAGGAAACTGGAGATGATCACTAGCATTTGCTTCTTTGCAATTTCTACCCACAGCTACTAGGGCTAAACAAAAAATTTTGTTCTATCTTTCTTATATCAACTTTTCAAATACTTGAAAATAGTTGTAATATCCCCCTTAAGCTTTCTTCAGGATTAACATTCCCAGTTCCCTCAACTGATCCTCTTCCTGGTTGGAAGGCCTGATTGTCTTGCTCTAGATCAGCAGTTCTTAACCCAAAGGGTCTACGAATAGATTTGAAGGTGGTTGTAAACTTCAATAGGAAAAAAAAGTGACAGTTCTATTTTCATTAAACTCTAAATATTATTTTAAGGATACCATGGGCTTCACCAGACTTCCAAAGGGAGTTAAAGGAGAAATAAGTTGTAACACACTTTACAAGGTAGGAAATAAGCATTTATTAAGTGCTTACTATATGCCTGACATTGTGGTAAGTACTTTATAAATATATCTCATCTAATCCTCACAACAACCATGGAAAGTAGATGCCATAATCATCTTCATTTTACATTAGAAAAAATTGAAGAAAATAGAACTTAAATGCCTTGCCCAGGGTCACATGGTTAGTATGTGTCTAAGGCTAGAATTGAACTCTTGACCCAGTACTCTATTCACTGAATAATTTTAAGGGTCTAATTGCATTGTATAATGAATTCTCTATTCATTCAGCAAAACACTAGAGCATAACATTCACAACAACATAACACAATAACTTATTACTAAGGTGATCACATAGTCTTAAACAAAACGTATCAGTCAGTATACTTTACAGCATTCCTCAAAATCCCCACAGACCATGTATTATTGTATTCTGTAGGATTCCCCAAAATATTTGCTTATACAAGCAGGGGGTCCCAGACTAGGATATACCCTAGCACAACACATCCTTAAGGAGTAGCAGAAAATATAAACACCATGCACCCCAGGTCACAGTAAGTCACAATCACCTCAATCAATACACAATGTCCCAGTACAGTCCTGTCTCATCTTGACCCGAGGCTAACTTCCAAACCCCATGGCTTTGTGGGCTGACCACTCTGGACTTTCGCCTGGATTCACACATAGGTTGCTCTCTCTTCCTGCTCCATATCTCAGCTCATGGGGACTGCTCCACTCCAAGCTCCTGCCAAACAGCAAGCTCCAGGGGGTCCTGTCCTGAAGCTTCTGTTTCTAGGAAGACAAAACTTAACAGAGCTACAACAATATTAATACACATTACCAAAACCATCATTTCAATTGAATTTAATAGCTCTTAAAAGGGGCTTAAGCTAAGCCTCCTTATCATAGGTGAATCTCCACTCTTCAGCTCAATTCACTCATAAAGACCAACAGATAGGACTTTCATCTGAGAAATTAACACAAATGAAAAGATAGAGATTCTGTCTGAGAAATTTACACAGATCAACAAACAGGTCTTCTGACTGGGAAATTAACACAGATCAACAGACAGAAGGCCAACATCACAAACATTCTTTCTGTTAGGCCTCCCCACAAGCAAGTTCCCCTAGCCCACTCATGCTCACTTCTCTCTCTCAACTCAGCTCCTCTCTCTACTCTGTCCTCTCCTTCCAAGCAATACAATATATACTGTTTCCAATAAAGACTCTCGATTCAATCAAAGACTTCTTGATTCAATCAAAGGCAAGACTCAATCAAAGGCACTGGATTGGCGAAAACTCAATCCAGAAAAAACAACAAAAGCTTCTACTTTGATTGTCATTAAATCCACCTAGTTGCCTACCATGCCAGGGATATGATAAAGCAAATCATCATGACAACTGATACAAAATTCTTTGTTGTCATTAGAAAAGAGATGCCTGTATTGAGTTTCTCTTCATGGTTATCTCAACCCTGATTTCTTAAGTAAAAGACTTTTCTGATGGTTGTAAATTTTTGTATTGTTCCTAGTTGTTTTTTTTTCTGCTCTTGAACAGGGAATGTTTTCTTATTCTAGTGATAAATCCTGCCAGACATTTCCAAGATACTCCCTTTTTCTCCCTTCAATGTTCCTTCTTGCTCTACCACTACCTTTTCAGTGAAAAGCTTTAAATTGGAGGTGGAGCCAAGATGGCAAAGTAAAGGCAGGGACTAGCCTCAGTTCTCCCCCAAACTCATACAAATACCTTTACATAATGATTCTAAACAAATTATAGAGAGGCAGAACCCACAAAAAGATGGAGGGAAAAAGTTTTCCAGCCCAAGACAACTTAGTAGCAGGAAAGGTCTCTTGCACCAGGGTGAGAGAGGAGCACAGTCCAAACCAGGCCGTGCCAGTGCAGACTAAGCCCCAGCAAACCAGGAGCAGGCCTTAGGCAACTAAATCAGTGGCAGAAGTGATTGTTTGCAGTTCTCTCAGCCCACAGACACCAAAGACAACTTAGAAGGTCAGCAAGAAATGCGTGTTGCACCTAGGTGAGAGTGGAGCACAGGGAAGCTTAGGCTACACCAGCACGGCTCTACTCCCAGCAAACCAGGAACAGGTCTTGGAAACCACTGAATGAGGAGTGGTAGCAGATGCTTCTAGAGTTTTCAGCCAACAAACAGTTAGGGGATTGAACAACTGATAAAAAGAGATTATAGGGGTCTCTTTGCTAGCACTAGTAGAACTAGGGGCAGAACTCTGTTGCTTTGCCCATACTTGGATCTGGGTCACAGCCTTGAGTGGCAGTCCCAGGGCATGGAGATACACTTGCACACTAGAGCTTATGGCCACAGTAGAACAGAGATCCTCCTCCCAATTCCAGGGCAGAAAAGAATGCTTGTGGTCACTCACAGACCAGAACACAAACCAGGAGAGTAGTAAACATACCTCTCCTTACATCATACCACCTTGGAAGAACTGGAAACTTATAGATTTTAGGGATATCTCTAAAAATAGCTGCACAAAACCCCTGAAGCTTGCGACAGTGCACCCTCCACCCTGGAAAGAAAGCCCTACTTTAACAAAGAGTTAGAAGTCAAGTAATAGGCTGAGAAAAAGAGCAAAAAACAGACAAAATTTTCCCTTCTCTAGACTCTTTGTGCTTTATTTGTTCTCCACAGAAGCCATAACTTTTTTTCAAAATTTATTTTCTTTTGAAAAATTTAGCTAATTTAATTATTTTGAACATTATATTTTTACATTTTCCTTTCAAATTCTCTCTAGTCCTTTTTCACCCTTAAAGAAGGCAACAATATGATACTCTTTATATGTGTTAAGTCATGGAGAATATTTCCATATTAGCCATGTTGCAGGGGAAAAAAAGTAAGAAAAAAATAAAGATGTTGAAAAAAAATATGCTTCAATCAGCACAGTTAATCAGTTTTCTCCCTGGAGAGGGAAAAGCATTTCTCATCACAAGTCCTTTAAAACTGATATGGATCATTGTCTTGATCAGAGTGGCTAAGTCTTTCATAGTTGATCATCTATACAATATTGCAGTTATGATGTACAAGGCCCATTTAATTTTACATCTGATTATACAATATTTCCAGGTTTTCTGAAACCATTCCTTTCCTCATTTCTTATAGCCCAATAGCATTCCATCACAATTATATATTACAACTTGTTTGACATTCCACCTATGACGGGCATCCCCTCAATTTCTAATTCTTTGTTACCACACAAAGAACTGCTACATGTTTGTAAATATAAGTCCTTTTACCACCACTTTTTAAAATCTCTTTGGGATACAGATCTAGTAGTGGTATTGATGAGTCAAAGGGTATATATAGTTTTATAGCCGTTTGGGCATAGTTCCAAATTGTTCTCCAGTATAATTGGACCAGTTCATAACCTCACCCACAGTGCTTTTGTGTCCCTGTTTTCCCCCTTAGCTTCCAGCATTTGGTCATTTTTCTTTTCTGTCATTTAGCCAAATTAATAGGTATGAGGTAGTACCTCGAAATTTTTTAAATTTACAATTCTTGAATTATTAGTGGTTTAGAGCATTTTTATATGACTATTGGTAGTTTTGATTTTTTCTTCTGAAAACTACTTTTATTTCCTTTGACCATTCATCAATTAGATAAAGGCTCTTGTTTGTTTCTTTTTTTATAATTTTGGCTTAGTTCCCTATATATTTAAGAAAGGAAATCTTTACCAGATAAATTTGGACAGCTAGCATTTACACAGAACCTTAAGGTTTGCAAAGCACTAGATATAGATTATTTCCTTTTCTTCTCCTAAAAACTCCATTGTAATAAATGTAATTATTTCCATTTTACAGAGGAAGGAACTGAGACTAAAAGTCTAAGCAGCATTCCCTGGGTCTTATAAATATTAACAGTTTTAGACAGAATTCTTAACATTTCTAAAAATTATTTATTTATTTTTAGTTTGCCACTTTCACTTCTAAAAGGTTTCAACTTCTAAATTTTCTCCCCATGTCTCTCTTCCCCCCACCACAAGGTGGCATGTACTTTCATATAGCCTCTATGTATACATTCATATTGAATCTATTTTCACATTAGTCATGTTGTAAAGAAAAATTAGAACCAATGGGAAAAAACCATAAGAAAGAAGAAACAAAAATAAAAGCAAAAGAGAGAGAGAGAGAGAGAGAGAGAGAGAGAGAGAGAGCAAATAATTTGCTTTAATTTGCATCAAGACTCTGCAATTCTTTTTTCTGGATGTGGACACCACTTTACATCATGAGTCCTTTGAAGTTATCTTGGATCTTTGTATTTCTAAGAAGAGATAAGTCTATCAAAGTTAGTCATCACACATTGTGGTTGTTACCATGTATAACATTCTCCTGGTTCTGCTCACATCACTCAGCTTCAGTTCATTCAAGTCTTTCCAGTCTTTTTTGAAGTCTTCCTCCTCATTATTCTTATAGCACAATAGCATTCCATTACACTCATATACCACAATTTGTTCAGCCATTCTCCGACTGATTGGCATCCTCTCAATTTCCAATTCTTGGTCACCACAAAAAGAGCTGCTATAAATATTTTTGTACATGTGAATTATTTTCCCATTTGTATGATCTCTTTGGGATACAGATGTAGAAGTGATATTGCTAGGTCAAAGGGCAGTCACATTTTTATAGCCCTTTGGGCATAGTTCAAATTGCTCTCTAGAATGGTTGCATCAGTTCACAATTCCGCCAACAATGCGTTACTGTTCCAATTTTCCCACATCTTCTCCAGTATTTATCATGTTCCTGTGTAGTCATGTTAGCCAATCTTATAGGAGTTATGCAGTATCTCAGAGTTGTTTTGATTTACATTTCTGTAATCAATAGTGAATTAGAGCATTTTTTCATGACTATAGATAGCTTTAATTTCTTCCTCTGAAAATCCCCTGTTCCTATTGGGAAATAACTTATATTCTTATACATTTGACTCAGTTTTCTATATAGTTTTGAAATGAGCTCTATATGAGAGGCACTGGTTGTAAAAATTCTTTCTCTGTTTTCTGTTTTTCTCCTAATCTTGGTTGTACTGGCTTTGTTTGTGAAAAAAAGTTCCAATTTAATTTAATCAAAATTATCCATGTTGCTTTTCATAATGTTCTCTATCTCTTATTTGGTTGTAAATTCTTCCATTCTCCATAAATCTGACAGGTACACCATTCCTTGTTCTCCCATTTTGCTTATAGTATCAGCCTTTATATCTAAATCATGTACCCATTTTGACTTTATTTTTCTATAGGGTATAAGATATTGGTCTGTGCTTAGTTTCTGCCATACTATTTTTCAGTTTTCCAAGCAGTTTTTGTCAAATAGTGAGTTCTTACTTCAGAAGCTATAGTCTTTGAGTTTATCAAATGATACATTACCATAATCATTGACTACTATGTCTTGTGTACCTGAACTATGCCACTGATCCACCACTCTATTTCTTAACCAGTACCAACTAGTTTTGATTACTGCTACTTTATAATACATTTTTAGGTATGGTATAGCCAGCCCACCTTCCCTAGATTTCTTTTCATTAATTCCCTTGATATTCTGGACCTTTTGTTCTTATAGAATTTTGTTGTTATTTTTTCTAGCTCTACAAAATAATTTTCTGATAGTTTGATTGGCATGGCATCAAATCTCTCTCTCCCTACCCCCATACACCCACACATAAAGAGAGAGAAGAGAAAGAGAGAGAGAAGAAGAAGAAGAAGCAGAAGCAGAAGCAGAAGAAGAAGAAGAAGAAGAAGAAGAAGAAGAAGAAGAAGGAGAAGGAGAAGGAGAAGGAGAAGGAGAAGGAGAAGAAGGAGAACAAGAACAAGAAGAACACAAAGAAGAACAAGAACAAAAAACAAGAACAAGAAGGAGAAAGAGGAGAAGGAGGAGAGGGAAGGGCAGGAAGAGGGGGAGGGGGAGGAGGAGGATGAAGAGGTGGAGAGAGAGAGAGAAGAAGAAGAAGAAGAAGAAGAAGAAGAAGAAGAAGAAGAAGAAGAAGAAGAAGAAGAAGAAGAAGAGGATGATGTTACCATTTCAGGTCTCTGACATATTTTGTTTTAGTTTTACTTTCATTTTTCATATTTGCAGCATTTGATTATAAGTAATTCCCTTTAAGATAGTATTAATCATGTGATGCAAAAAAAGAGACAAAAAACATATTTGTATGATTTCAAAGTGCACCTATAGACCAGTAGAACAAATTTCTCATAGAAATAATTAAGTATATGTTTTCCATCTTCCAGTGAAAATAGTGTCCTTAGCACTATTTCTAACAGACTTGTGCCTTTCTGTGCCTGGTGGCAGAAGCCTGAGTGATAGACAGTAAAAAGAAGATAAATTGATAAATGAAAAGTATACCCATGAACAGTTTTTTATAAATTATAATGAAATAGGAAAATTATGCTTAAAATATTCTGTTAATTTTGTTTATTTCACAACTCTGTTGATAAATTTATTACAATGAATAAAGTATTTAAATATTTCATGAAAAAAGGCAAGAATAGGTTGACCATATGCTACTGTATAATAAAATATTACATCCAGACATTGACATGTTAAGATTTTTAAAAATTTTTTCCAAGGGAAAAAATTCTAAATTAAGTTTGTTGAATTGAAGTAGCCATGGAAATGATATCCAAGGGGAGACAAACTAGCAATAAACTTTCTATCTGTTATCTCAAAAGTGTATTTTAATTTTAAAAAGTAAAGCCTTTATCAAACTTCAATTCAATTTCAAAAATATTTATTTATGTGCAAGACAAAACTTAATGAAGCACTTGACAAATTAAAATTAGACAATATTATGTAAGAATAAAAGTTCTTTTCAAAATTAATCTATTTCTTGTTAGGCACAAGATCAAACTCATCAAGGATAAATGACTCCAGGTAAAAATTGATGTAGTAAAGTTTTTTTCTTAAAGAAAGAATTTTCTTTTTAACATCCTCATATTAATTTCCTAAAGATTAATTTTATTATATTGAGCATCACATAAACATTCTAAATCAATATTTACATTTATAATTTTATATAGAGAAAATATTTTTGACATGAAGAGAATTACACATATAATGAATCAGCCAAAATAGATGTTTGTGTGGAATTCCATGAATGCTGAAAAGTATGATCTCCAAATTTCCATTATTTAATCCTCAGGCTTTATTACATACCTATGCCAGGCCTTGTGCCAATCTTTGGAGGGATTCTCTTCTTTCTAAAGCTGTGTTTCCTTGCCTGGCCAGTAAAGAGTCTCAAATATTTGGTCACTGTGAGTATGATGTTCTTTCTTGCTACTTGTAGATTCCATTATAACTTCTTTATTGTTTTCAAGGTTTCTATTTTTAGAAACAGACCTCCTCTTTAAAACAAAAAGCATTGCAATACTCAGGAAAATAGAGATGGTGCCGAGTAAAACGGTTAAGCCCAGATATATGTATCTAGAAGAAACGTAGAAAAATCATTTTAAAAATTCTATCTTGATTAATTTATTTTGAAATTATGGGAAAATAAATATAACATTGTAAATCTTATTTCCAACTAATAATATGAATTATGTGGTTCCAAAGACCCTAGGAAGTAGATTGGGAAGGAAACTTTACTAATAGAATGACCTTTTAGCAAAGTTATTTTCAGCTACCATTTCCCAAATACTTAGCTGGTAAATTATTTCTGATATAAGTTGCTTGTTAAGTAATTTGTGTTGTAAATTACAGTTTCTCTTGGATTAAGGTTACCCTAGGCAACTATAATGAAAATCAAACCTGTCAATAACCAACAGATGACTTAAAGAATAAATCCGGAGTGTCGCTTTATTTAAAAGGCTACTTCATTCTTGGAAATGGAAATTCTACTCTAAACCTTTGCAAATGAAACAATGTAATTTATCTGTGACAAAATGGTGATAAATAAGTGACCATATTATTGAAAAGTACAAATTCAAAAGGATTAGTACCTAAAGGCATAAGAGTCATATAATCTGCAGGCTCCTCGATATCCACACCTTTTAATTCCCCATTTAAGACATGTTGTGTCTATCAATACTCCAAAGTATATTGGAGCTGGGATTCCTGCTGCAAGGAAAAAATATGATAAATTAAAATACAAACATTGTTTCATTTGGTCCTTATAACAACCTTGGGAGAGAGGTGCTATTATTATAACTATCTTATAGATTAGAAAACTGAGGCAGAGGGGTTAAGTGAGTCAGCCAAGATGATAGAGCAGGTGATTTATCTGATGCCAGATTTGAACACAGATCTTCCTGTGTCCTTGTCCATCACACTATCCACTGCACCATCTAGCTGCCTAATTTTTTTTTTGAAACACTCAAAGAACAATGTAAATCACTTATGAATTTTTAACTGATACGAATTTTTAAGAGATAAGGGATTTGAAGCAGTTGACTAGATGATTCAAGTAATACTTTTTTCCTCAAATATCTAAAATTTAGGTAGATGGTTGCTTTTATTCTTATCCAAAAAAGCCAGGCACAATGACTTACCTTTAGTTTCTCTCTAATATTTATCAATTTATTGTATTTAGATTATAATTATAACATAATTATATGCCTAGATTTATCTTAAATTTATGCATATGAGAGTTTGACATAAATATTGTTTAAGCTTTGAATAATGTTTTATTTCAGCCACTGAACTGGTCCTGTCTGACAGTTTTGTAAGACAATTTGCAAGTGAATGAATAAATGAATGAACGAAGTATTTATTAAGTGCTTACTCTGTGCCGGGTGTAGTGCAAAGGACGAGGTTACAAAGAAGCATGGAGAGAGGCAGAAAACATGCAATAGGAAATTATGACCAGAGAAGGATACTTCAGTCTAAAAAGTTTCAGGGATGATGAGTGAGGGCATAGAAAAGTAGATTGACAAACTTCATCTATGGACAATGGAGTTGATTGGTTTCAGGGGCGGGGAACCTGCAGCTTCAAGACCACATATGGCCTTCTAGGTCCCCAAGTATGACCCTTTGACTGAACCTAAATTTCACAGAATAAATCCCCTTAATAAAAGGATTTGTTCCATAAGACTTGGATTCAGTCAAAAGGTTACCCAAGGACCTAGAAGATCACGTGTGTCCTCAAGATTCAGAATAATGATTCCAGAGGATGAGAGGAAAGAAAAGATATATACAGGGTAGCAAAGTGGTTGACTAAACTTAAAAGAGATAGACAAAAAGTAAAGAAACTGGTTCCAATTAATGGTTCCAGAGGAAGAGGGGGAAGAGTAGATATATAAAGGGCAACAAATGATTGGCTAAACTTGAAAGAGATAGACAGAAAGTAAAGAGATCAGTTTTGTATTGTTTTATACACCAAAGTTAATAATACCAAAACATTTTAAATAAATATCAAAACATAAATATTATTTACATTCTTTTTAAAATGAAATATGTTATACTTACCGAAGACTCTTATTGCTAAAGTGTAGATTCCCAGGGCAAAAGACTTAAAATGTGGCTTAATTGACCTCAAAGTAATAAAAGCAGAGTTAATGAGACTATAAATTATATATATATATATATATATATATATAAATTACATAAATTAATCCAAAGTAGTAGTACTCATTAACAAACATTCCTGCGTAAAAACAAAACGAAATGAAATGAAAAACAAACCTGTAACACAGTTATGTGAAATGCAATAACTTGTTAAAAAAATATCAAATCACATCAATATATTCTGGAATCCAAATTTTCCTTATCATTATATTCAAATGAGTATAGGTATATGGAAGAAAAAAAAAAGTTTGATTCCCCAAATACCAACACTACAAATCATTTAAATAGTTTTCAAAGATAATTCCATTCTTCACAGTAATTAATGATGAATTATCAACAATAATTTATGAACTAGTCTATTGTTATCTTTATGAGCACAAGGCAAAATTCAATACAATTTGGTAACAATCAGCAATATTCATTGTGCGTTATTATCATGTGGTAGTGCTATACAATACAAACCTGAAAAGACTGATTCTGCCTCACGGTTATTAAGACTATCTTCAGGGAACTAAAGGGACTGGAATTTTTTTTTAAATCATGAATCTCATTTCCTCTTGTGTTAATCTGCATTTTGATAGATGTAATCATTAGTCATTATTCGCAGGAGTAGCAAATTCTTAAGTTGTCAGTTCTATAGGCTATAGCACAATCTTATGTCGAGGAATACTACAATTCCCATTTCACGGATGAGGAAACTGAAACATAGATGTTAAATGACTTGCCCATGGTAACAAAAGTAGTAAGAGTTTGAGGTCAGGTTAAAACTAGGGTCTTCCTTCCTCCATTTTATTTTGTTTTGCTTTGTTACTACAGTATTGAATTATGCCCTTGAGTAAGTCACTTAATCTTTCTTTGCTCCAAGTAAAATTTTAAAATCATGTTATAGAGAAGATAATTTACATTGGTAATGGATATTTCTTGACCCAATAGTTCCCTATAACAATGAAACCACAGGCCCACTCATTATTCCTATCACTTATGAGTTTTTATAAATATAAAATATACTTTATCAATTATTACTGAAGAAATATTAGGAAAAAGAAAATAATGTTTGTATCCCAAACTGGTTGGAACATATTTATTATTATTTCTGGCCTGCATTCAGTAAAATTCATACTACTTATTGTGCTAACATTGAGCTACTTTTGCTAATATTGTGCTGATTGTGCTAATACTATGTTAGAAACTTATATGATGTGCTCTCTTCTCTCTATAAGATTATGTCAAATTTTATATACAAAAATAAGTATCTGTATTCACCTCAAAAGCAATATATATCCAGGTGTGCCACCTACAGATAAAGTATAGGAAGTGATGACTGATATTATCAGGAAATACAGAAACATTTTTGAACAGTCATTTCCTTTTTGACATCTGCCCACTATTCCTGAGGAATTTCCTGATTTAGATTCGGTGACTCCTATACAGGTGCAATTGTAATATATCTGGAATAGAACAATAAAAGCTTCAGTAAGTTATATAAAAACAAAAATGCATAACATTAATTTTTAAAATCTTACTGTACATATCTAGTTTATAGGGGTGGCAAATACCTATTTCTATCTTTTATATAGACTTATCATATAAATGATAAATCTAGGCAAATTTCAATGAGTAAACACAAAAATAGATCTAAAATTGTTCACTTAGAAACAGTAGATCACTGGTCCATAAAGTTCTACTACCTCTAAGAACAGGCACTCTGAAATTTGGTGAATAGACTTTTCATTTGCCCTTACAAAAATTCAGATCCTTTCTGAAGTTTTTTGATGTCATGTCCACTTCAAGAATGAAGGACAAACAGCCCTGTCCAGCTTTCTCATCTATGGAATAGAATAGGTCCTGAGCAAAAACAATGATTGCTTTATACAACCTATCATCTTTCTTCTCTTCCTGTGCCTTATGTGTTTAGGGTAGGGATTATCTTTTGTGTGTTTTTTTTTATATCCCCAGATCTTGGTACTGTGCCTGGCATATAGTAGGCACCTCATAAATGTTCATTGATTGATTAATACCTCTTCTTATGGAAAGTGCCAACCCTTTCTGATTGGGACACTTTTATTGACTGAAAGGAACTAACAGGTGGAGCCAAGATGGCAAAGTAAAGGCAATGACTCGAATGAGCTCTCCCTTAAACCTCTTCAAAAATCTTTAAATAATGACTCTAAACAAATTCTAGAGTGGCAGAACTAACAAAAGATGGAGTGAAACAATTTTCCAGTTCAAGACAATCTGGAAGGTCAGCAGGAAAGGTCTGTTGCAGCAGAGTGAGAGAGGAGCACGGCTCTGTGCAGGCCATGCCAGGGTAGAATGGGCCCCAGTAAACCTGGAGCAGGTCTTAGGGCTACTGAATCAGTGGCAGGAGTGGTTATTTAAAGATCTCTCAGTCCTCATGCCCCAAAGACAACTTAGAAGGTCAGCAGGAAAGGTCCGTCGCACCTGGGTAAGAGTGAAACATAGTGCAGTGCAGGCTATGCCAGGACAGACCCAGCCCCAGCAAACCAAGAGCAGGACTTGGGATCCACTCAATGAACAGTGGCAGCAGTTGCTTCTGGAGCTCTCAGTCAACAGAAGGCTAGGGAGTTGAACAACTGATTAGAAAGTGATTATAGGGATCTCTTTGCTAGGACTCTCTGTTGATTTGCCCATACTCAGATCTGGGTTGTAGACCTGGGTGGCAGTTCTAGGGCAAAGAGAAGCACTGGCACATCAGAGCTTGTGGCCACAATGGAGCAGGGACCCTCATTACAGTTCCAGGGCAGAAAAGAACTCTTGTGCTCATTCACAGAATAGAGCACAGGTCAAGAGAGCAGTAAAAAAACGTCTCCTTAGATCATACCATCTTGGAAGAACTGGAAAGTTATAGGTCCCTATAAGAATCTCTGAAAATAGCTGCACAAAGCCCCTGAAGGTTGGGACAGTGCATCCTCCACCATGGAAGCAGAACTCTGCTTTAACAAAGAGTTAAATGTCAAGAAATAGGCTGGGCAAATGAGCAAGCAACAGAAAAAAATTTCTGACCATAGAAAGTTACTATGGTGACAATGAAGACCAAAACACAGACTAAGAAGAAAATAACAAAATCAAAACTCCTACCTCCAAAGCTCTAAGAAAAATATGAATTGGTCTCAGGGCAAGGGAAGAGCTCAAAAAGGATTTTAAAAATCAAATAAGAGAGGTAGTGAAAAAATTAGCAAGAGAAATGAAAGTGGTGAAAGAAAATCATGAAAAACAAGACAGCAGCTTGGAAAAGGAAATAAAAAAAAATGCTGAAGAAAATAAATTCTTGAAAAACAGACTAGGTCAAATGGTAAAAGAGGTACAAATAGGCCATGTGGGGGAAATGCTTTCAAAAGCAGAATTGGTCAAGTGGAAAGAGGCACAAAAATTCACTGAAGAAAAGAGTTCCTTAAAAAAAAGTAGAATTTG
The DNA here is from genome assembly GCA_028646515.1 of Pseudochirops corinnae. Lineage (NCBI taxonomy): Eukaryota > Metazoa > Chordata > Mammalia > Diprotodontia > Pseudocheiridae > Pseudochirops > Pseudochirops corinnae. The sequence continues at coordinate 414,403,865 of CM053585.1, read as the reverse complement.
TGTAATGGAGATAAGCTAGATGGATTTCCAATAAGATCAGGAGTAAATCAAGAATGTCCATTATGACCACTGTTATTGATATGATATAAGAAATGTTAGCTTTAGCAATAAGAGAAAAAAATAGAACTGGAAGGAATTAGAATGAGAAAAGAAGAAACAAAGCTATCACTCTTTACAGATGATACAATGATATACTTAAAGAATCCTGGACAATCAACTAAAAATTACTTGAAATAATTAGTGACTTTAGCAAAGTTACAGGATATAAAATAAACCAACATAAGTCACCAACATTGCCATAAGTTACTAACAAAGCCCAACAGTAAAAGACAGAAAGAGAAATTCCCATTTAAAGTAATTGTAGACATTATAAAATATTTGGGAGTCTACCTGTCAAAACAAACCCAGGAATTACATGAACACAATTACAAAACACTTTCCATCAAATAAAATCAGATCCAAATAATTGGAAAAAACATCAGTTACTTACGGGTAAACTGAGCTAATATAAAAATGAGAATTCTATCTAAATGAATTTACTTATTCAGTAACAGATGAATCAAACTAACAGAAAATTATTTTATAGAACTAGAAAAAATAATAACAAAATTCATCTGGAACAACAAAATGTCCAAAATGTCAAGGGGATTCATGAAAAGAAATGCAAGGGAAGGTGGCTTACCCATACCAGCTCTACAACTATATTATAAAGCAGCATTCATCAAAACTATTTGGTATTGGCTAAGAAATAGAGTGGTGGATCAGTGGAATAGGTTAGCCAGACAAAACACAGTAGTTAATGACTACAGTAATCTCCTGTTTGATCAACCCCAGAACTTCACCTTTTTAAATCAGAACTCACTATTTGACAAAAACTGCTGATAAATCTGGAAAGTAGTATGGTAGAAACTAGCAATAGACCAATATCTTACACCATATAATAAAATAAGGTCAATATGGATACATGAGTTAGACATAAAAGCTGATACTATAAAAAACTAAGAGAATCAAAGCATACTATTTTTTTTCTTTTTATTTGTTTTCTATTTCTTATGATTTTCCTCTTCAGTTCTAATTCTTTACAACATGGCTAATGTGGAAATATGTTTAAAAATTGTTTGAAACATCTGTCTAATAATCTTAAGAGACAATTTCATTTTCCAATTAAGACCCTCATGGTGGATCAATTAAAATTCTATGAGGTTTCAGTTGAAAAAATAATTAATAATGCGCTGGCCTTATTGACAAAATAATTAAATTGTCCAGAAACCATATCTCTTGAACCATTACCATTGTCACACCATAGTTATCATAATAGGTTTTTAATAAATGTCTGTTTACCTAAAAAAAAGAAAGTAGAATTAGCCAATGGGAAAGGAGGTACAAAAGCTCACTGATGAAAATAATACCTAAAAAAAAAAAAATAGAATTGAACAGGGGCAGAGCTAAGATGGCAGAAAGAAAGCAGTAGCTTTTCCAAGCTCCTCCAAGAATTCTGTTGCTAAAAGCTAAAAAGTGAATTTGAGAGGATTTAAGAGTGACAGAATCCATTGGGAGACAGAGCATGGCACATTCCCAGCCCAGGAAAGTGCCTACTCCGGTCTGGGCAGGGAGAACGCAGAGCACACAGGGGCTGCACCAGCATGGCTCTGTGAGCAGAGAATGGCAGACTGAGAAGAAGCCTCAGCCAGCCAGCAGACTCATTCACTCCAAGAGTGATTTGCAGCTGTCTCACCACAGGACAGAGGATAGTCTGAGCTGGGTAAAAGAAAATGCAAGGCCCATAGCAGGGTCTGCAGTTTCTCCTTGGGCTACCATCCCACAGCCTGGATGTTTAAAAATTACATAGCTAAACTTCCAGAAGTCAAGATGGAGGAATAAAACTTAGTTGTTTGATCACCCCACCCTGATCCAGAAAAGTCAGGAGTTAAATGCCCCACCCAGAGCAAAATCCTGAATTAGTGCAAGCAGCCTCAGGCTTGGGAGTCATTGAAGAAGGGGGAAGTGAGGAGTACAGAGTCTAAGCCCAGGAGGGTGGAGCCAACAAACACTAACAACAAAAGCCCAGGTGTGATTTAGCACCACCTGGCCAATCAGCAAACTGCAGCCCTGCCCTGTCGCTAGCCTCCTGCTACTGAGCCTGCAGGAGCTGTATCCCAGAGACAGAGAGGTAGAAACCTGAAGGAGTCAGACCACCCCACCCCCATAGGTTACTCTGTAAGCCTCAAGGTAACTCAGGGGAAACATTGAGAATCCTGCACTTGGCCTTGGCCAACTTGGTCTACTCAGAGGCTACAGCTCACAAAGTGAACAACCAAACCCCTACCTCCCAGCCTGAGAAGCTCAATACCTCTGCACCCCAGAAGCAGATAGCCACTTTAAAAATCCAGGACATAGGCAATCACAATGGGCAAGAAGGAAACTACAAAGACTAGGACCATCAAATCTTTTTATAGTGAGCAAGAACAACCAAATGCAGAAGGCAACATGGACTCTATACTCACAGTGGAGACCACAGAAGGAAATGTGAATTGGCATCAAGTCCAAAACGCATTCTTGGAGTTCCTCAAGAGGGATTTTAAAAATGAAATTAGAGAGGTAGGAGATAAATTTAAATCTACAGTGACCAAATTGGAAAAAAATTTCACTGAAGAAAATAAATCTTTAAAAAGCAAAATTGGAGAAGTAGGATGGCAGGTCCAAAATCTCACTGGAGAAAATACCTCCCTAAAAATGAAAACTGAACATGTAGAGCAGGAGCTTCAAAAACTAATTGAGAAAAATAATTCTCTAAAAATTAGAATCAGTCAAATTGAAACTAAGGACCCTATGATGCAGCAAGAGTCAGTCAAACAAAACATAAAGATTGAAAAATTAGAAGAAAGTGCAAAATATCTCACTGGAAAAACAATTGACCTGGAAAACAGATCCAGGAGAGATAACCTAAGAATTATTGGTCTACCAGAAAGCCATGATGAAAAAAGCAACCTGGACAGCATCCTTCAAGAGATTGTCAAAGAAAACTGTCCTGAGGTCCCAGAATCAGAAGGTAAAATAGTTATTGAAAGAATTCACTGATCTTCTCCTGAAAGAGATCCCAAATTGAAAATTCCAAGAAATATAGTAGCCAAATTCCAGAGCCACAAGATCAAGGAGAAAATACTGAATGCAGACAAAAAGAAACAATTCAAATATTGTGCAACTACAGTCAGGATTACACAGGACTTGGCAGTTGCTACATTAAAAGATTGGAGGGATTGGAATTTGATATTTTGTAAAGCAAAAGAGCTAGGACTGCAACCAAGGATCAACTACCCAGCAAGACTGAGCATAAACTTTCAGGCAAGGAGATGGTTATATAATGAAATAAAGGACTTCCAGACTTTCCTTATGAAAAAGCCAGTGCTCAACGGAAAATTTGATCTCCACTTATAAGACCCAAGAAAGACATAAAAAGGTAAACAAGGAAAACACACACTCATACATACACATACACACACAGATGCTCACACATGCACATAACTTGGGACTCAACAAGATCAAACTGTTTATATCCCTATATGAGAAGTGGATACCTGTCAATATTGAAAATTGTATAAGTATTGCGACATTTAAAAGGGATGTACATAGACAGAGGGTGTGGATATAAGTGAACTAATCTGAAAATATAAAAAAAATCCTATTAAGGGGAAGAAAAGGATTGTAATGGGAGAAAAGGAAAGATTGGGGCAGAAGATGGTAGATTATGCCACAAGAAGATGCATAAAAACATACTAAAGTGGAGGGAAGGTGAGGAAGGAGATACGAATCATATAATCATTACCCAACATTGGTTCTGATTTAAAGAGGGATAAACACAAATAAGTTTAGATTCTAACATGAAAAGACACAAAAACTCATAACAATAGAGGGAAAAGAGAGAGGGAGAGGAGACTGTATGAAATTTAATAGCATTGGTTTGGGTTCAAGGAGGGAATAACATACTCTGTTAGGAATAAAAATCTATTGTGCCCTACAGGCAGTTGAAGGGATAAGGGGTGGGGGGAAGTGTCAGAAGGGAGAGGGTGGTCAGAAGGGAGGGAAAGAGTAGCAAGGGGAAAAGGTAGGTAAAAAGGGGGGTCTCAGAGAGGGCACACTGAGGGAGGTAGTGGTCAAAAGGAAAACTCTTAAGGAGGGGAAGGGAAAAGGAAGATACAAAGATACAAAGAGGGGAGGGAATAAGATGGAGGGTAAGTCACAGATAGTAATCATAACTGTGAATGTGAATGGGATGAATGCTCCCATAAAACAGAGGCAGATGGCAGAATGGATTAAAAACCACAATCCTACAATATACTGTCTACAAGAAACACATTTGAAACAAGGGGATATGCACAGGGTAAAGGTAAAAGGATGGAGTAGAATATATTATGCTTCAGCTAAAGTAAAAAAAGCAGGGGTAGTAATCTTTATCTCAAATAAAGCAAAAGCAAAAATAGATCTAATTAAAAGAGATAAGGAATGAAACTACATCCTGATAAAAGGCACCATCAAGAATGAAGCAATATCATTACTTAACATATATGCACCAAGCAGTATAGCATCCAAATTCCTAAAGGAATAGTCAAAGGAATTAGAGGAAGAAATAGATAGCAATACAATACTAGTGGGGGACCACAATCTCCCCCTCTCTGAACTTGATAAATCTAACTTCAAAATAAAAAAGAAATAAGTTAAGGAGGCAAACAGAATTTTAGAGAGGCTAGACATGATAGATTTCTAGAGAAAACTGGATGGGGATAAAAAAGAATATACCTTTTTCTCAGCAGTACATGGCACATACACAAAAATTCACTATGTACTAGGGCATAAAAACCTCACAATTCAATGCATAAAGGCAGAAATATTAAATGTATCATTCTCAGATCATGTTGCAATAAAAATTATATGAAATAAAGGGCCATGGAAAGATAGGCAAAAAACTAATTGGAAACTAAACAATTTAATCTTGCAAAATGAGTGGGTCAAACAAGAAATTAGAGAAACAATCAGTAACTTCATTCAAGAGAATGACAATAATGAGACATCATATCAAAACTTGTGGGATGCAGCAAAGGCAGTTCTTAGGGGAAGTTTTATATCCCTGAATGCATACATGAAAAAATTAGAGAAAATGGAGGTCAATGAAGTGGGCATGAAATTGAAAAAGCTAGAAAAAGAACAAATTGAAAATCCCCAATTAAATACTAAATTAGAAATAATGAAAACCAAAGGAGAGATTAATAAAATTGAAAGTAAGAAAATTATTGAACTTATAAATAAAACTGAGATGGTTTTATGAAAAAAAAAAAAACAAAATTGATAGACCCCTATTCAATATGATAAAAAAAAAAGAAACAAGAAAACAAAATTTCAGGGATCAAAAATGAAAAGGGTAAATGCACCTCCAATGAAGAGGAAATTAAAACAATAAATAGGAATTATTTTGCCCAATTGTATGCACATAAATTTGACAATCTTAATGAAATGAATAAATATTTACAAAAATATAAGTTGCCGGACTAACTGAAGAGGAAGTAAATTACTTAAATAAACCCATCTCAGAAAAAGAAATAGAACAAGCTATCAGAGAACTTGCTAGGAAAAAATCCCCAGGTCCAGATCGGTTTACTAGTGAATTCTATCAAACATTTAAAGATCGGTTGATCCCAATATTCTACAAACTATTTGGGAAAATTGGTGGGGAAGGAGTCCTACCAAATTCTTTTTATGACACAACTATGGTACTGATACCTAAATCAGGGAGAGAGACAAAACTGAGAAAGAAAATTATAGACCAATCTCCCTCATGAATATAGATGCAAAAATTTTAAATAAAATATTAGCGAAAAGACTACAATAACTTATCATAAGAATAATACATTTTGATCAGATTGGATTTATTCCAAGAATGTAAGGATGATTCAATATTAGGAAAACTATCAGTATCTTTGATCATATCAACAATAAAACTAGCAGAAACCATAAGATTATTTCAATAGATGCAGAAAAAGCCTATGACAAAATATGACATCCATTACTATTAAAAACATTAGAAAGTATAGGAGTAAATGGAGATCTCCTTAGAATAATAAGTAGCATCTATTTAAAGCCATCAGCAAGTATTGTACATAATTGGGATAATCTAGAAGCATTTCCAATAAGATCAGGGGTGAAACAAGGATGTCCACTATTACCCCTCTTATTCAATCTGGTACTAGATATGTTAGCAGTAGCAATTAGAGAAGAAAAAGAAATCCAAGGAATCAAATTAAGCAAAGAAGAGACTAAGCTAACAATCTTTGCAGATGATATGATGATATACTTGGAGAATCATAGAGAATCAAGTAAAAAATTTCTTGAGACAATAAATAAATTTGGCAAAGTTTCAGGATATAAAATAAACCCACATAAATTCTCAGCATTCCTATATATTTCCAACAAAAGTCCAACAGCAAGAGATAGTAAGAGAAACTCCATTTAAAGTTACTGTAGACATTATAAAATATTTGGGAATCTACCTGTCAAAATAAACCCAGTACCTTTATGAACACAACTACAAAACACTTTTCACACAAATAAAATAAGATCTAACTAATTGGAAAAACATCAATTGCTCATGGCTAGGGTAAGCTAATATAATAAAAATGACAATTTTACCTAAATTAAATTACATATTTAGTGCCATACCAATCAATCTACCAAAGAATTATTTATAGAACTTGAAAAAATCGTGATAAAATTCATTTAGAAGAACAAAAAGTCCAGAATATCAAGGCAATTAATGAAAAGAAATGCTAGGGAAGGCGGCCTAGCCATACCAGATTTTAATCTCTATTATAAAGCAGCAGTCATCAAAACTGCTTGGTACTGGCTAAGAAATTGAGTAGTGGATCAATGGAATAGATTGGGTACAAAAGACTCAGTAGTCAATGATTATATAATATACTGTTTGATAAGCCCAAAGACCCCAGTTTCTGGGATAAGAACTCACTATTTGACAAAAACTGCTGGGAAAATTAGAATATGGTATGGCAGAAACTGGGCATAGACCACCATCTAATGCCATACACCAAAGTCAAGTCTAAATGGGTGCACAATCTTGGTATAAAGGCTGATACTGTAAGTAATCTGGGGAAGCAAGTGTAACAGCAAGCACCCTAGCATGCCTAGGGTGGCTACTAGCACAGGTTCTTAGATCTGCTTTTCTAAAGGAAAGCAACTCAAAATGGGTTAACGGTTTCACTTTAATCAAACATATCATTTACCTAGTTCAGGAGGAAAAGTCAGCACCCTGAACTTCAGAGAATACAAACAGAAGTTACAAACAAACAGAAAAACAGATCAGCAGACAGACGGCTTCCAGCGTCTGATCATTACATCAGTTACCTAGTCAGTTACCAGAGAGGGAAGCACCAACATCTGGGTTTTTCATAGCCGGGGGGCTCAACGGCTGCCCAGAGTC
>CM053585.1:414366233-414395882 GCA_028646515.1 Pseudochirops corinnae | reverse complement strand
CCTGGAAAAAAAAAAGCCTGGCGCCACAGGCTCCACGTGACCACATTCAGCCTATTAGGGAACACAGTATACTTTCAAATATCCAAGGGTCCTCAAAGTCACGTAGCCACTTCAGCAAAGGGCCTAGGGGCAGGGAAGATCTTTAGATTCCCATAACAGCAAGGAATAGTTTACCTGTCAGATTCATGGAGTCGGGAAGATTTTATGACCAAAGAAGAGTTGGAGAGCATTATAAAGTGCAAAATGGATAATCTTGATTACATTAAATTGAAAAGTTTTTGTACAAACAAAGCCAATATAACCAAGATTTAGAGGGAAGTGGGATATTGGGAAAGAATTTTTACAACCAGTGTCTCTGATAAAGGCCTCATTTCTAAAATATACAGGAATTAAGTAAAATCTATAAGAATACAAGTCATTCTCCAATTGATAAATGGCTGAAGGATATGAACAGGAAATTTTCAGAGATAGAAATTAAAGATATCTTTAAGCATATGGAAAAATGCTCTAAATCACTATTGATTTGAGAAATGCAAATCAAAACAACTTTGAGGTACCATATCTCACTAGTCAGATTGTCTAAGATGACAAAACAGGAAAATGACAAGTGCTGGAGAGAATGTGAAAAAATTGGAACACTAATCCATTGTTGGTGGAGCTGTGAACTGTTACAACCATTCTGGAGAGCCATCTGGAACTATGCTCAAAGGGCTATAAATAATTGCATACCCTTTGACCAGTAATACCACTTCTGGGGTTGTATCCCAAAGAGATCATAGAAGTGGGAGGAAGACCCATATGTACAAAAATATTTATTGCAGCTCTCTTTGTGGTGGCAAAAAACTGGAAATTTAGGGGATGGGGGAATGGCTAAACAAGTTGTGGTATATAAATGTAATGGAATACTATTGTGATATAAGAAATGAAAAGGAGATGGACTTCATATTTACCTGGAGAGGCTTACACAAACTGATGCTAAGTAAGAAGAGCAGAACTAGGAAAAATTTGTAGACAATCACAGACACATCATATGTGTGACGACCGACTTTGATAAACTGGACACTTCTCAAAACGCATAGTATAAGACAACTCTACAAATCTCAGGATGAAAGGAGATATCTACATTCAGAGAAAGATCTAGAAAGAACAAAGTTTAAATGGAGACTAAAGCAATCTACATGCTATCATTCTTTTTCATGTTTGGTTCTCTTTCTTTTTTCCCATTTTTCACTTCATTGATTACATTCCTTCTATACAAGAAGACTAATGTGCATGTGCAATGTGAAAGTATTTGCAGATCCTATACTTGATTGTATGCCATGAGGAGTGGGGGGAGGGAGGGGAGAGGAAGGGGAGAAAATTTGAAACTCCAGGGATTATGGAACTGAATCTTGTAAACTAAAAGTAAATAAACAAATCAATTTTTAAAAAATTGCTGGAGTTTTCACAGCTGCCAGAGTTATTAGGGGGCCACAGTCTCTTCACCCCCACTAGCTTTGGGTCACTGAAAACACACCCCAGAACTACCACCCAAGACCATGATCCTGATCCAGGCAGCTCAAGGCAAGAGCACTTAACCTCTGAATGATTGCTCAGCCCCTCTGCTATCTGCGGGCCAGGAGCTCTGAAGCAGCCACATGGAGGCGGCTATAGGGCCGCTGCTTCAGACTGCTTCTAGCTCTGGAGGTAGTCGGCCAGACCCTCTCCCCTAAATTTAGCCAAGTTTCACTGACTTTTTCTCTGATAAAGGTCTCATTTCTAAAATATACAGGGAATTAAGTAAAATCTGTAAGAATACAAGTTATTCCCCAACTGATAAATGGGCAAAGGATATGAATAGGCAATTTTCAGAGGTAGAAATTAAAGATATCTATAAGCATATGAAAAAATGCTCTAAATCACTATTGATTAGAGAAATGCAAATCAAAACAACTTTAAGGTGCCACATCTCACCAGTCAGATTGACTAAAATGACAAACCAGGAAAATGACAAATGCTGGATAGGATGTGGACAAATAGAACAAATAGAAGCTGACTTTATGAGAATCAAGAAAAAATAAAACAAAACCAAAGGAAAAAAAAATAGAAGACAACATGAAATCTCATTGGATAAACAATGGTCCTGGAAAATAGATTCCAGGAGAGGTAATTTAAAAATTATTAGACCACTTGAAAGGCATAATCAAAAAAACAGCTGAGATGTTTTCTTTCAAGAAGAGATCAAGGAAAACTCCCCTGATATCCTAGAACTAGAGGGTAAAATATTCTTTGAAAGAATCCACCAGTCAGGGGGCAGGGTCAAGATGGTGGCATAGAAGCAGGAGAGCTCCGCAGCTCCCACCATAACCACCTCAAATACCTATAAAATATGACTCTAAACAAATTTTAGAGCTCTAGAACTCATAAAGTGACAGAGAACAAGGATCCTGCTGAAGGCAGCCCAGCAGATGGACAGAAAGGGCTCATCGCAGCATGTTGGGAGCAGAGCCCAGCCCCACATGGTTTTAGCCCAAGATTGGCCAAGACAAGCCATGGCTGAAGCTTTCAGGAGAGCAATCACCAGCAGCTGTGGAGGTTTCCAGAATTACCAACCCATAAGAGCCAAGGACGAAGGGAAAATGTCAGTGGAACTTGGCTAAATTTGGGGGAGAGGGTCTGGCCAACTGCCTCCAGAGCTCAAAGCAGTCTGGAACAGCAGCCCTGCAGCTGCCTCCATGTGGCTGCTTCAGAGCTTCTGGCCTGCATGTTGCAGTGGGGCCAAGCTATCATTCAGAGGCTAATTGCTCTTGCCTTGAGCTGCCTGGATCAGGATCGTGGTCTTGGTTGGTGGTCCTGGAGTGTGTTTTCAGTGAGCCAAAGCTGGTGTGGGCTGAAGAGACTGTGGCCCACTAATAGCTCTGACAGCTATGAAAACCCCAGCAATTTGGGACAGAGCTTTCCCCTCTGAAAGCAGAGTTCTCCTGAGCCCAAAAGTCAAGTAACTGACTGGGAACATGAGCAGGCAAAGAAAGCAAAGAAAGCTCAGAAATCCAACTTTGGATTCCTTTTTTGGGGACAAAAAGGATCAAAGCATGGGACGGGAGGAAGACAACACAGTCAGAACTGCCGCACCAAAAGCTTCCAAGAAAAATGTAGAGTGTTACATGCCATAGAGGAGCTTAAGGAGGATTTTGAAAACAAAATAAGAGAAGTGGAGGAAGAAATGGGAAGAGAAATGAGAATGATGCAAGAAAATCATGAAAAGAGAGTCAACAACCTGAATGAAGAAAATAACACCTTAAAAAATAGACTAACTCAAATGGCAAAAGAGGTCCAAAAAGCCAATGAGGAGAAGATTGCCTTAAATAGTCAAATTTTCCAGATGGAAAAAGAATCTCAAAAACTTGCTGAAGAGAATAATTCCTTCAGAATTAGAGTGAAGCAAATGTAAACAAATGACTTTATGAGAAATCAACATACTATTAGACAGATCCAAACAAATGAAAAAATAGAAGGCAATGTGAAATATCTCCTTTAAAAAAACCACTGACCTGGAAAATAGATCCAGGAGAGACAATTTAAAAATTATTGGACTACTTGAAAACCATGATAAAAAAAAGAACCTAGAAAGCATCCTTCAAGAAATTATCAAGGAAAATTGCCCAGATATTTTAAAACCAGACGGCAAAATAGAACTTGAAAGAATTCACTGATCACCTCCTGAAAGAGATCCCCAAATGAAAACTCTTAGGAATATTATGGTCAAATTCCAGATGTGCCAGCACAAGGAGAAAATAATGCAAACAGCCAAAAAGAAACAATTCAAGTATCATGGATCCATGGTCAGAATAACATGAGATTTGGCAGCTTCTACATTAAGTGATAAGGGAACATGGAATACGATATTCCAGAGTTCAAAAGAGCTAGGATTATAACCTGCCCAGCAAAAGTTAAAATAATTATGAGATGAAAAAATAGATATTTAATGAAATAAAGGACTCTCAAGCATTCCTGATGAAGAGACCAGAGCTGAATAAAAAAAAAAATTGATTTTCAGATACAAGACTCAAGAGAAGCTTAAAATAGTAAAAAGGAAAAGGAAATCATAAGAGAAGTAATAACATTAAACTGTTTTCACATGTTTAATGTGCATGAGAAGATGATAGTTGTAACTCACTGTAACTTTCCTGTTGTTAGGAGAAATAGGAGTACATGTAGACAGAGGGCAGAGGTGCGAGTTGAATTTAAAGGCATGATATCTAAAAAAAAATCAAATTAAGTGATGAGAAAGTAATGTAGTCGGAGAAAGGAAAAGGGAGAGGTAGAATGGGGAAAATTATCTCACACAAAAGAGGAGAAGAAAAGCTTTTTACAATGGAGGAGAAGACTGGGGAGCTTGGGTGAGAGGAGTGACTGAATTTTACTCTCATCAGAATAGGCTCAAAGAGGTAATAATGTACACATTCAACTGGGTATAGAAATCTATCTTACACTATTGGGTAAGACCCATCCTGCTCTACCAAAAAGTCAGAGGGGTGATGGGGGACGACATAAGAGAGAGCAGATTGGGGGAGAGGCTATACAGTGGGATCCCTGTTTTGAGGTTAGGGGAAAGATGGGGAGAAAATATATAACTCAAAATCTCGTGGAAATGAGTGATGTAAACAAGAAAATAAATAAATGTATTTATTTAAAACAAAAAGAAAAAAATCTATCTTACCCTAAAGGAATGTAGGAGGGAAAGGGAATAAGAGATGGGGGTTGATAGAAGGGATGGCAGATGGGAAGGGTGGGTAGTCAGAATCAAAACACTTTTGAAGAAAGACAGGGTGAGAGGAGAGAGAGAATAGAATAAATGGGGGATAGATTGCAGGGAAACATAGTTAGCAATAGTGACTGTGGGAAAAAAAATGAAGAAAGTTTCTCTGGTAAAGGCCTCATTTCTCAAACTGTAACAGCAATCAATTTAGCAGATATTTGGCACTTAGTAACTTAGGTCTAAGTATGGAAGGTGTGAGCTCTGTCCCCTGTTGAGAGGGCATGAACTCCCCTGTTCCTGACCTGGCAGGAGGGGATTAGCTGAGATAGGAGGCCAGGGTGTATATATAAGAAGAGTTCTAGAGACAGAGAGACGGAATTGGGAATGTTCTTCCTGGTGGCTCCTGGTGGAGGAAGAATCTCGGAGACTGAAGCCTGCTGAGAGAAAGAGAGAGAGGGAGAGGAAGAGGGAGAGGGAGAGAGAAAGAGCTTCTCTCCTAGCATCTGGAAGCTGAAGAATTGAGTTGGAGTTTTTCTTGAGACCAGAATCTGGTGAACACCAAAGTGGCTGTTGCTGCCACCAGGAAGGCTGAGTTTTCTCCTGGGTCCTGGGGCCAGCTGAACTGCTGGAGGACTGAAGAAGCATGACCAGGATAAGACTTTGTGTGTTCATGGCCTGGCTGATCCTTGAGTTCCTGGAAACAGAAGTGGTGAAGGGTTTGAGATGTGTTGGACCCTGTGAACTTCAGTGTTGGACCCTGTGAACTTCAGCGTGTGCCAGGGACTGCCCTGAGGACTGGATGAGGACCTGGGAGCTGTCTGCTTCTGAATCCAGGTGACTGTTTGGTGGATTCAGGTAGGAGCCGGGACCATGGAAGGGGATCCAGGAAATCAGAGAGACCACCCAGAGTCAAGATGAAGAAAAAGCTTCCCCTTGGTTGAAATTCAGGTTTGCTGGACACCAAGCGGTGGAGAGTATGTATAGTTTTCTAATTACTGTACTTGTGATTAATGATATTTAGTAATTGTGAATCTAGATTAGTGACTGATTAAGTTAATGGTTGCCCCATGAGTGGAAGATTGATTATTGTATTGTGAATTAATTGAATAATTAAGTATTGATTATTGTATTGTGAGTTGATTGAATGATTAAGTAAGGAGGGTTTCCCTCTTAGGGAAGCCAGATGATTATTCTTTTGTTCTTTGTTCTAAATATTGTGGCCACTGTAGTGAAAACTCTGTGGCCATTCCAATGTTAAGCTGTTATGAACACTATATTTTGATTTTCTGTGATGAAATGTAATGTTGTGAATATTATGATTTGTTGTGAATGTTTTGCCTTGATTTGTAATGGAATAAATGGAGTGTTCACTATACTGTGTAATCTGAACCTTTAAAGGCAGTTCACAGTAATATTCTTTTTGGAATCTTCTTGTACATGGCATTACACAAACGTATAGAGAACTGAGGTAAACACACACAAATAAGAGCCATTTCCAAATGATAAAAGATCAAAAGATATGAACAATTTCAGATGAAGTAATCAAAGCTACCTATAATCAAATGAATAAATGTTCTAACTCACTATTGATTGGACAATTGTAAATTAAAACAATTCTTAGGTACTAACTCATCGCTATTAGACTGGCTAATAGGACAGAAAAGGAATATTATAGATGGATGAGGGGATATGAGGAAAATAAGACAGTAATGCACTGTAGGTGTAAGTGTGAACTGATTTAACTATGCTGTAGAACAATTTGGAAATATCTCTAAAGGGCTATAAAATCATGCATACCCTTTGACCTAGCAATAGCACTACTAGGTCTGGATACCAAAAGAGATTAAAAAAAAAAGAAAAAAAGAAAAAGGGTCTATATGTACAAAAAACAAACATTTCTTTTGTGGTGGCAAAGAATTGGAAATTGAAGAGATGCCCATCAAATGGGGAACAACTGAACAAACTGCAGCATGTGATTCTGATGGAATGCTATTGTACTATAAGAAATGATGATGGGGGAGGCTTGGTGGCTCAGTGAATAGAGCACTGGCCCTAGAGTCAGGAGGACCTGAATTCAAATCTGACCTCAGACACTTGACACACTGACTAGCCATGTGATTTTGGGCAAGTCACTTAACCCCAATTGCCCTCCAAAAAGAAAAAAAAAGAAAAAAAAAAGAAATGATGAACAAGATGCTATCAGAGAATCTTGGAAAGACTTACGCAAACTGATGCAAAGTGAAATGTACTGTGTACAAAAGAACGGCAATATTGTAAAATGATCAACTATGAATGACTTAGCTCTTTTCAGCAATATGATAATCCAAGATAACTCTGAAGTACTTATGTTGAAAAATGCCATCTACCCCCAGAGAAAGAACTGATGGTGGCAGAATACAGATTGAAGCATTCTTTTTTCTTTAACTTTCCTTATTTTTCTTGAATGGCTTTTTTGGTGTTATGTTTTCTTTCACAAAATGACTACTATGGAAATGTTTTACATGACTATACATGTATAACCTATATCAAATTTCTTGCCTTCTCAAGGGGGAGTGGTGAGAAAGGGAGAGAATTTGGAAATCAAAGTTTTAAAAATGAATGCTAAAAATTGTTTTTACATGTAACTGGGGAGAAACAAAATGCTGAAGAAAAAAGAAAAAAAAGCTACAGACACCTAATATTGCCCCTGGAAAAATCCTGAAATAATGGAGCCAGCAGAAAGGCTAAGGTGCAGCAGTCTTTTAGCTTGGAAGGCTAGGAGCTGTCTTTCTGTGGCTAGAGGAGACCAGAATAGGATGGGAGGCATACCAACAATCCAGAGGCAAACCCCATTGTAGCAAAACATTGGGAGATCCTGAGCCCCAGGGTGGTGAAGCAGGCAATCATCAACACCAGGTAAACACCAGTCACTGCCACAAGCTCTGGCTCAGCACCAGGTAAGCTACCAGCCTCCAGCTGCCAGAATACGGACCCCAGCACACAAAACCAATAATTAGGCTACAAAACCAAAGCAACCAAAATTAGGAGAGAAGTAGAAAACTGGGAAAGAATTTTTACAACCAATTTCTCCTATAAAGGCCTCATTTCTAAAATATGTAGAGAACTGAGTCAAATTTATAAGAATACAAGTCATTCCCTAGTTGATAAATGGTCAAAGGATATGAACAGACAGTTTTCAGAGGAAGTAATTAAAGATATCTATAGTCACATGAAAAAATGCTCTAACTCCCTATTGATTAGAGAAATGCAAATCAAAACAACTCTGAGGTTCCATATCACATCTATTATGTTGGCTAGCATGACAACACAGGAACATGGAAAAGATGTGGGAAAATGGGAACACTAACACATTGTAGGTGGAGTTGTGAACTGATCTATCCATTCTGGAGAGCAATTTGGTACTATGCCCAAAGAGTTATAAAAATGTGCATACCCTTTGACCCAACAATACCAATTCTAGGTCTGTATCCCATCATGTCATACAAATCTTTTCAAGGTTTTTTTTTCCTTACTTCTAAAACTTGTCTGTGCATCATATCTTATTGCACAATACTATTTCATTACATTTATATACCACAACATGTTGAGCCATTCACAATTGAGGGGCATCCCCTGTAGCAGCAAGCACCCTAAAATACCCAGAATGGCTACTAGCATGGGTTCTTAGATCTGCTTTTCTAAAGGAAAGCAACTCAAAATGGGTTAACAATCTTACTTTAATCAAACATATATCATTTACCTAGTTCAGGGGAAAAAGTCAGCATCCTGAACTTCAGAGAATACAAACAGAAGTAACAAAAAAAAAAAATACAGACAGAGAAACAGAGCATCAGATAGGGCTTCCAGCTGTCTGACCATTACATCCATATCTAGTTAGTTACCAGAAAGGGAAGCACCAACATCTGGGTTTTCAAAGTCAGGGGCCTCAATGGCTCAGTTTTCTATATCTTTGAGAAAGGAAGCCTTTATCATTTCTCATCCGACCAAATCACACAACTCTTCCCAAAGTGAGCCCCAAAGCAAAACCTCACATCTCCTGGGTCAGAGAATGTCACAACCCTCTTGACCCACTGCCCAATCACAAAGTAACAAAGTGTGAGTATTCCTGAAAAACAAGCCTCCCGCTCCATGTGACCACATTCAATCTCTTATGAGGAAGAGTATATTTTTCAAATTAGGGAAGGTTCTCAGATTCACTTAAGCCTATCAAGGGTGAGAGAAGATCTTCAGATTCCCATTACCATTACATCCCCTCAATTTCCAATATTTTTCCACCACTAAAAGGACCTTATGTAGATCCTTTTACTTTTTTAATGATTTCTCTGAGATTGAGACCTAGTATCGATATTGCTGCATCAAATGGTCTGCATAGTTTAGATGCCCTTTGGGCACAGTTCCAAATTGCTCTCTAGAATAGTTGGATTAGTTCACAGTTCTACTAATAACACATTAGGGTCCCAATTTTCTCACATACTCTCCAACATCTATCATTTTCCTTTTTTGTCGTATTAGCCAATCTGATACGTTTGAGATGGTATTGCAGAGTTGTTTCAATTTGCATTTCTCTAATCAAAAGTTATAGAGAGCACCTCTTCATATACCTTTATCTTTGATTTATTCATTTTAAAACTACCATTCATATCTTTTGACCATTTATCATTTGGGGAATGGCTTGTATTCTCATAAATTTGACTCATAAACTAATCCAACTATTCTGGAGAGCAATTTGGAACTGTGCCCAAAGGGCATCTAAACTATGCGGACCATTTGATGCAGCAATATCGATACTAGGTCTCTATCTCAGAGAAATCATTAAAAAAGTAAAAGGATCTACATAAATTTATGAGACACTTGCTGTAATGATTGTTTGACAGCTTTCTGGTTTCCTTCTAATATTGGTTGCTTTGGTTTTGTTTGTACAAAAGCTTTCCAGTTTAATATGATGAAAATTATCTATTCTACATTTTTAATACTCTCTATCTCATGATTCACCATGAATTCTTCCCCTCTCCATAGATCTGAGAGGTAGTCTATTCCCTGCTCTTCTAATATGATTGGTGTTATTGTCTATAGTGCCTTTTAGCAAGATTTAGTTTCCTTCCTTATCTGTTTTAGTCTATTTTAGCTTTTACTCTGTCTGAAATCAGGATTGCTATCCCTGCCTTTCTTTTTTTACTTCACTTGAAGCAAAATTCACGCAATGTCTATTGCCCACCCTCCCATCTTCCCCTCCACTGTAAAAGGTCTTTCTTTCTTTGCATTCTGGAATACCATATCCCATGACCTCTGATTGGTTAATGTTGCAGCTGCCAAGTCCTGTGTGATCCTGATTGTGACTCCCTGATATATGAATCACTTCTTTTTGACCAGTTGTAGTATTTTTTCTTGAACTTGTTCCTTGCTCTGAAATTTGGCTATAATGTTCCCTGGGGTTAATATTTTAGTATTGTTTTCCTGAGGTGATAGATGTATTTTTTCAATGCCTATTTTGCCCTATAGTTCTAAGACATCAAGGGACTTTTACTTGATTTACTTGAATTTCTTAAAAGATGCTGTCCAGGTACTCTTTTTGATTATGGCTTTCTGATAGTCCAATGACTCTGAAATGTCTCTCCTGGATCTATTTTCTATGTCAGTTATTTTTCTCATGAGGTATTACACATTTTCTTCTGTTTTTTTCATTTTTTTGAATTTTTTTGGATTGATTCATGATATGTTATAGTGTCATTAGCTTTCACTTGTTGTGAATATATAACTTGAAGTTATTTTCTTCAATTAGCTTTTGTGTTTTCTTTTCCATTTGGCCAAGTCTACTTTTAAAGCAGTTTTCCAAGTTGTTGACTCTTTTTTCATAATTATCTTGCATCACACTCATTTCTTTTCCCAATTTTTCTTGTACCTCTCTTGAATTATTTTTCAGCTCCTTTTTGAGCTCTTCCATTATGTCTTTCTGGGCTTGAGACTACTTCCCATTTTTCTTTAGGGTTTTACCTGTAGGTGTTTTGACATTGTTGTTCTTTACTGATTTTGTGTTTTGGTCTTCCTTGTCACCATAATAACTTTCGATGGTCTGGTTCTTTTTGTTGTTGTTGTTGTTTGTACATTTTTCCCTTTTTTCCTTTCTTTTACATTTGAGCTCTGCTCCCAGGGTAGAAGGGGCACTGCTTCCAGCTTCTTGTGCTAGTGGCTTCAGGGCCTGGCTGTTTGCAATGTTGCTCTGGGGTGCCTGGGGGACCCTCATGTCTGGTGCTGTACTGAGGGGGAGGGTGAACATTGATTGGCACTGCTAGAGGTGGTAGGGATCTGGCAACTTAACTGGTGCTGAACTGGGGTCTTAGTGGTAGTGTGTGGCATGTGCTGAGCCCAGTTGCATGTTTCTACATTTTTCTATGGCTACAACTAAAGCATGTGGATGTCTGGCCTCTGGAGGCTGCCTGTTTGCCTAGGTCTATGTTGAATTCTGACTGGCTAGACTTGGCTGGCAGCTGCCTGTTTGCTTAGGCACACACAGGATTGGGGTCTACCTGTTTCCCCTGGGCTATGCTACAACATGTGGGTGTCTACCTGCTAGAGGATGCCTGTTTTCCCAGGGCTACACTGAATCACATGCCAGTTCTAGAGTCTGGAGCTGGAGTCTGCCAGTTTCCCTG
Organism: Pseudochirops corinnae; assembly: GCA_028646515.1. Lineage (NCBI taxonomy): Eukaryota > Metazoa > Chordata > Mammalia > Diprotodontia > Pseudocheiridae > Pseudochirops > Pseudochirops corinnae. Next base: position 414,384,494 of record CM053585.1, on the reverse strand, counting down.
GCTATGCTAAGGCACATGGGGGGTCCTGATGTTGGTGTTTGCCTACTCCACCCCACTGGGGGTCAGAACGTCCTGCTGGTTTGTTGAGGTGGGGATTGCTAGAATGCTTTATGTCCTGTACTGCATTCCCCTTTCACTTGAGTGAGATGGGTGTCTCCTGCCAATCCTCCAAGTTTCTTGGGCTGAAAGATTGTTTTGCCTCATCCCTTTGCTGGTTCTGCCATTCCAGTATTTGTTTGGGAGGGCTGTTTTTTGGTTGTTTGGAGGTGAGTATGGGAGAGCTACAGAAATTTGCTGCTTATGCCACCATCTTGGCTCCCTGGAAGTCCCTGAATTTCTCATTTCCTTTTCCAATGTGTTTGCCAGGCTCATAGATCAAGGGAATGATGTAGATGTAGATTACTGAGAATGAAACTCATTCTTAAAGCCCTAATGTTATCATTTCAGATAAGTGTGAGAGGTATGTGGTAGGTCAAAATCTCATTACTTGTACTGAGAACTGCCTAAAAGTGGAGGCCTTTGGACTAGTCATTAATGATCCTAATAATAGTTTATTAATGTTCAATTTAGAAAGAAATCTCTAGAGCAATGTCTCAGAGATCAGTGTTTGACCCTATATTGTATAGCTTCTTTTTTTTCAATCAATGAATGAGGTAAAGACATAAATGATTTTCCTGTGGAAGAGGAATTAGAATAGATGTTTGACCTCAGGTGACCAAATTAGAAACAATGGATGATGGTTGTAGTTGCAGAGAAAGAGATTTAGGGTGGAAAAGTTTCCTTATATTTAGAGTTGCCACAAAATAGAATGCAGTGCCCTGGGCATGAGGGAATTTCTTTTATATTAGATGTATTTAAGAAAAGGCTTGAAAATCAGTTACCAAGTATAATATAGAACAGTTTATTTTCTAAGTATGGGTTGGACTAGATGACCTATGAGGTCCCTTTCAACTGTGTAATTTTATGATTCTGGTAGAGTGAAAGGATTGCCATATGCAAAGCTGAAAGGAATTTAAGACCCCTTTGTGTAGCCTGGGACCATTTTGTTTTTCTTTTGCATCTCCTGTATCTAACAGTTCCTGGTGCAGAGTAAACACTAAAAAAATTGGTTGAATTGAATATCGTCTAACCCTACATTCTTTGAATGAAGAAACTGAGTCCCAGAGACTTCCTGATTTGTTCATAGCCATCCATAGCAGCAAAATAGTGGTTCAACCCCATGTCTTCTGTTGTCAAAGCCACTACTCACTGGATACGGGGGGCCAAGATAAAAGGAAGATAAAAATAACTGAAATTTTGATCCTGGCTTCCAAGGGAAAAATAAGGAAGTCAAGAAATGAAACAGATTTGGGGGAAAGTAGTAGAGGGGACTGGGTGATGGATCTGATATCATGGGACCTAGGTTTGCATTTTGGTTCTTCTTCTTACTGCCTGTATGACTTTGGATAATCCACTTCTCAGTTTCCTCATTTGTTAAAAAAAAAAAAAAAAGGGAAGGGAGTTAAGAAGACAAACTTCTTCAAGTTTCTTCCAGATAAACATCTATGTTCTTTTGATGCTAATGAATTTACTTTTTGATAGAATAAAAATGAGATAAAACAGGAAAGTCTGATAAGATATTCCATTAACCATAGTCATAGGGATTGAGTGTTGGTCTGAAGACAGATACAGAGATTTAGGAATCATCTGAAAAGGAATTAGATGTGGAACCAATGAGAGTAGATGAAATTGTAGAGATATAGCTTCAGGTAATTTACTTGGCATCACCTAAACATCATATATTTGGCTTCCTAATCCAGTATCATTCTTATTGTTGAAGCTACATGTAAGGTTCTATCTCATTGAGATATCTTTTCCTAGGCAGGAAGAACAACAGGAATCCTAGACCAACATTGGTCTATGGCTTTCTACTAATCCTGGGAGGTAGGTCATTCCCCTGGTCTTTTCAAACCTGAATTGTTTATATCACATCTCCTACTTAAAATTCCCTACACTTGTCCTTTGCTAAGTTGTATCTTACTCTTCTTACAAGACATAAATTATATCCCATGTCCTCTCACAAGCTTTCTCCAACTATCGGTGATCATTCTCTCCTATAAATTGTCTATACCATTCATTTGGTATTCAACCTAGGTTATTTACTGATTACCTAGATGTCTATTCTCCTAAGTAGATTGTATGGTTCTTGTGGCATTGTCCATATTTAATCCTTCTTTCCATCCTTCATGTCTAGCATAATGTAGAATACTTTCACTAGGTGTTCAATAAACTTGTGTTGGTCTAGATGATAATGATCAAAGACAGTGACTCCAAAAGGAAATTCAAGAGTGTGGGTGCAAAGAAACTCTGTCCTGTAAGATTTTATATGATGTTTCTGACTGTTTCCACTCTAGTGCCAGAGCATGAAATTGAGTAAGACAGGAAATATTTGGTATCTTCAGTTAGAAGCCATTAGAAGAAACAGAGGATTATCAATTATAGTCTTCAGTTCCCCTCATCATTGGTTCTATGATCATTTCTTTTCCTCTATGTATCTCCATGGAATGGGCCACTTGTGTGCCCATGATCTGCCCCCTTCTACTCGCATGCCCAAGTGCTTTGACAAGCCCTGTTATATTTTCTCTAGTTGTGGAAATATTGTGCCTGTTGCCATGACATAAAAATGAGCTTAAGATAAAAGGAAAAGCTAAATCTATAGTTTCATGACTTATTGCTTTATGGTCTACCCAAGCCCCTAACCGACTATGCAGCTGTCAACTACTATCAGAATTTGGGCACACAATTAAAATGAAGGAGTTCCTTACAGTGTTTTTCCCACTTCCAGTAGAAGTTTGGCAACCAGCAAGACAAGCAGATACATAGGTGATTCCATTTTCTCCACATATAGGATCCCATTCTGTCTTTGAACATGTACATCCTGAATTGCAATTTGAAAAGAGAGCCCGTTCATAATAAGAGACTTGTCTGGTCCTATAAAGAAATGTAACAATATACAATATTACCTCTTAGCAGGATGCATACCCCCTACTCAAACATGAATTTTAAAATAATGGCCTTTAATTGAGTTAGTGTGCATGAGGCCAACACTTGTAAAGAGCATTTCTCGGCGAAAAAAAAAAATGGTGACCGAAGTAAATATTGATACATCGTTCAATTCTAAAAATATTTTAGGTACTTCAGTGGCTATATGAACACTTGGGATTGGAAGCACCAGTACACAAAAGCTATGGTCTCCAACTTTTGACATCTGGTCAACCTTTATTGAGTTCCACTTTTACTTGAACTAGCTTCTATAGGCCCTAAGCAAATGTGACACATACACAAAATGGCCAGGGAAACAAGCACCAAGTGCGTTAAAAAAAATTTTAGCGCACTGATCACAGGGGATTATTATAAGGTAATTCTGTTTCAGAGTTGTTATCACAGTCTTAGTGTTGATATCATTTGTGACATGATTCTTTTTTGCATCAGACCCATGACTTCATGTGATCATGGGAACATAGATATAGTGACTGAAGGAGTTCCAGAATCCATCTAGTCCAGTCCCCTCATTTTATAGGGGAGGAAACTGAGGCCAAAAGAGTGTAAATAATTTGCCTAAGATCACACATGGGGGAAGCACCAGAGAAACTCTGACTTCAAAGCCATTAGTTTTTCTACTTTCCCATGGAATTCCCAATGCAAAAGTGCTTTTTGCCAACACTGATTGACATATATTCTACAACTTACCAATCTTAGAGAGCTTTCTGAGGGCACTGATAAGAGTAAGTGATTTGACCAAGGTGACACAGTGTGTGTCAGAGGAAGGACTTAAACCCAGGTTTTCCTGATGTTGAAGCCAGCTCTCTAATCACTGTGTCAAGCTATATCTAAGTGGTGGCATGAGGCAAGAAACTAACAATCATATTTATTAATTTTATTTCACAAGTATTTATTATATATCCACTACATTTATTTACTGTACAGCCACTGGATGGTAGGTCCTCTGGGCAATACAAAGATGAATGACACCATCCTTTCCTTGTAGGAATTAATAATGAATGAACAAATGAATAAATGACAAGGTATTTACTAAGCACTTGTTATGTATAAAGCACTGTGTTAAGTGCTAGGAATCAAATAGAAAATAGTCCCTGCTCTGATAAGGGGAGATAACACATATATCAAGTTTATTTTTATTAACATTAAATTATCATTATTAAAAGTAATATTTATCATTACTAATACAACAATTTTTATCATTTTCTTTAATTAAATTCATTTCATTAAATTTATTTGTCATAATAGTAACACGCTTATCATTTTGCAGTTTGCCTAGCTCATACATCACAATAACCCTATGACATTAACAATGTGAGATATATTATGTCCCACTTTACTGAAGGGGATATCGAGGCACAGAATATTTAAGTGATTTTACTAGTTTCACATAGCTAATAAGAGTCAGAGGTAAAAATTGAAGTTAGGCCTTTGGACTCTAAGGTCAGTGTCCTTTTCCATTCACTTCAGTAAGCTGCTTCTTTTCTATAAGTTAGTGGCAGCCCACAGTCTTATCAGCATGCTTTATACAATTGAAATAGCTTTATAAATCAACTGTATCTCCCTCCTCCAACCACTCTCCCATTCATTTCCCCATTGTCTCTCTGATCTTAGCATAGAGTGTGTCCTCTTTGCTGTGCCCTCTTTGTTCATACATCATCTGTTCTTTCATGCATTCATTCTTTCACTTTTCCTTTAGTCATAACTCCTCTTCCTTCAACTGTCTTCTATGAATGTAATTCTTCCTCCTCCAGCTCTATTTAATCCCCACCCCTCACTTTTCTGAGGATGCCTACAGAATTTTCTGCCAACTCTCATTTAGCTCACTTACAACTTCTTATTACTCTACTTCTTTTCAACTTTCCTTTCTCAGTGTTATGTGATCATGGATTTAAGGGCCTTAGGGATCATCTCCTCCAACCTTGTCATTTTACATATAGAGAAACTTAGATCCAAGAGGTTCAATGACTTGCCCATGTTAATGCAAGAAGGATAAGTGACAGAAACAAGATTTAGACACCTGTCCTGTGCCTCTAAATCCAATATTCTTCCCATTGCACCAGTCTCCCTCTTACTGTTCTTTTACTCTCTAGTTCCTGGTTTGTTTGGGTTTTTCTTTTTCTTTTTTTTCTCTTGTTACTTCTCTTGCTTTTCCTACTTTATAGATTCTTCCATCCAAAAGCTCTGGAGTTTTTGGGCTCTGTGATCTTTGCTCCTTCCTTTCTCACATAGAAACTGTGTCATTTTAGACTCATATTCTCACAATCCAAGACCGATCTTAAACGCAGCTGTAAGGAGCTAGGACCAGACTGAAGGAAGATCACTAGTGGAGTCAACAGGGGTTATTTGCTAGAAAGGGACAATATTAGTCCTGTCAATAACATTAGCCCATTTCCATAGAACTTTCAAGTCAACATGGTACCTTCCTTACAATAGCCTCGTAAGAAAAACAATGCAAACATTATCATCTGCATTTTCCAAATGTGGAAACTAAGGGTCAGATATTTAAAGTGACTTGCTGATGGTTGCATGGTCATGGGTATAAGAGTTGAGATTTAAACCCCAGGCTTTTGACTCAAAGACCAATAATTTTTCCTCTAGATCACACTGTTTTCCCCCATTTGTAATCTGCATAGGGCATTTTCAGTAGCCCACCAGACCACCTAAACAAGAGTCTCTTACTTGCAGTTGTAGGCCAGTTTTGAAGGTTCTTCTCCTTCTAATTAGTAATTTTTATTTATGCCTTTCTTTTTTAAAAAATCAGAAGTAAATGACAAAATATCTCACTCATTGAAACCTTTCTTTTGACAAAGAAAACAAAAGCAAAATCCAAGAAACAAAGTAATATTATGATAGAATATCCATCATTCCATAAATGTAGTCCCCCCCCTCTCTAAACTAAGAGGAAAGAGGCAAGTTTCTCGGTCTTTTCTCTGGGTAAAGATTAGTCACTGATTATTCTGAATTGGGTAGAATTTTACTGCAGTAGTCACTTCTCTTTTATTATTATATATTTTTCTCTTGGTTCTCCTTGCTTAACTGAATTATTTCATACAAATTTAAGGAAAGCAATTAAGATAGTGATGGACTTTCCTGTCATGCCAAAAGGAGTACAAAATAGGTAGTGGACCAGATCACCAGCAGCAGTGGTGGTTTCCAGAATTATCAACCCATAAATGCCAAAGAAAAAGTCGGAGGTCAGTGTAAAACTCTGTTGGAACTAGAGGGGATAAAGGACTGGGTCCAACCCCTGCCCCTGGAGCTAGAAGTGGCAGAGGAGAGGTGGCCCTGCAGCCACCTGCACATGGCTGTTTCAGAGTTCCTGGCCTGCAGATCATAAGGGGGCCAAGCAAAAGTTCAGAGGGTAATCGCTCTTGCTTTAACCTGCCTGGATCTGGATCATGGTCTTGGGTGCTGGTCCTGAGGTGTGTGACCACTAAGCCAGAGTTTGTGGGGGCTGCAGAGACGGCACCCTCCTTATAGCTCTGGCAGCTGTGAAAACCCCAGAGATCTGGGACAAAGCTCTCCCCACTGGAAGCAGAGTTCTACAGTGACAAAGAGCTCAAAAGTCAAGTAATTGAGTGGCAACATTAGCAAGCAAAGGAAGCAAGGCAAGCACAGCAATCCAACTTTATTCCTTTGTAGGGGACAAAAGGATCAAAACATGGAACAGGAAGAAGACAAGGAAGTCAGAACTCCCATACCAAAAGCTTCCAAGAAAAATATAAAGTTGTTAGAGGCCATGGAGGAGCTCAAGAAAGATTTTGAAAATCAAGTAAGAGAAATGGAGGAAAAAATGGAAAGAGAAATGAGAATGATGCAAGAAAATCATGAAAAGAGAGTCAACAACCTGACTGAAGAAAATAACGCCTTAAAAAATAGACCAACTCAAACAGCAAAAGAGGCCCAAAAAGCCAACGAGGAGAAGAATGCATTAAAAAAAAGAAATAGATAATGGACCTTTGATTTCATTGATATAATTCCTGAACAAGGAAACTCTCTCTATCTGTACAGATCAGCACTGCCTCTTCAATGTATAGTCTTAGAAAGTTTTGAAAGATGTACTTAAAAAAAGCAAAGTCAGCTTTGTAATAGAGACTAGCTATTTCATGGCATTTCTCTTTTTCTGGCCTACTGTGTACATGCAAATGCCCAAAGTATGCCTTGAACCTAGGTTTAAAGTAACTTTGAAGGCAATTTTTTCTCTACTATGCCACAAGTCTCTCATAATGAATGACACTATTTTATGGTTTTATGAATTGTATTACAGGCAATCTTTAAGTTCTATAAAGGCTTAACTCTACAAGTTCTACCCCAGTGTTGAGGTCAGGGTTCTCAATGACTACACCAGTGGATCACAAGTCCTGATTGGTTTGATAATAATAAAATAAAAAGTTTTCAGATATGGTACCAGCAACAGAACAAGTCTCTATGTTGGCAATTTGAGGACATGGGCTAAATAGCCTTGTTACTACGTGGTCACATGTCCCAATATACTGCATTTACTTTTGGAGGTTTAGGCAATCACATGGGATAAACATATTGGGCATTAAAGTTTAGGCTTTTATTTGGAACAAATTAACACACAAAAATAAGCTTATTGCTTAACTTGATATACTAGGGACCACAGGGCAAAAAAATTAATACAGTTAGCTCATAATCATTAAAGAGACAAGGTATAACCTCATCTCAGTAGGGGAAGAATATATTTGTGACTTAGTCAATGGGGTAGGTTCAGATCATAAAAGAAATAATTAGGCCAGAGTATGAGGTATTTTTGTTTGTCCTCTGCTCTGGAAGAGGACCATGACATCAAGAAGGATGTGAGAAGTTACTTATATTCTATTATGAGAATGAGTAAAGAAGTGATAGGCAGGCAGTCAAGTGGACTCTGAAGAGAAGAGGCTGCTTACCAGTTACATAACAACTCCAGATTTGTTGCTGCTTGTCCTTAGTTCTAGAAGAGGACAATGATATCAGGGAGATAAATTGGATTTAAGTGAATGAGGGCTGTGCAAAGTCACCAGCCTCACTTTCTTCTGTAAAGTCATCTGGGTCCTGTGGCCAGATATAGATCAGAACAATGGGAGATGATCCCAGCTATAGTGGGAGACCTTGGCCTTTTCAAGGTAATGTCTTTAACAGGTCTTAGTTTGAGTGAGGCAAAACACATTTATTGATTAAGGCTTAATAAAAAAAAATTAGGCAAAGAATGGCCTCCTTACCTAATCAGAAAACAAATCTATTTAGGAGGGAAAGAACCTCAAGGTTTCTAGTGAAAACAGAACTAATAGGGGCAGTTGAGTGGGGCAGTGAATGGAGCACCAGCCCTGGTGTCTGGAGGACCTGAGTTCAAATCCAGCCTCAGATACTTAACATTTACTAGCCCTATAATCTTAAGCAAGTCACTTAACCCCAACTGCTCTGCCTTCTCCCCTCCCCCCTCAAAAAACAAACAAACAAACAACAGCAACAATATTCTGAGTTGATCAGGGCCCAAACAATGACCAAGTAGGGCTTGGCCTGAGACCTATTGTCGACCAGTCAAAAAGAGCAAGAGTGATTTGGGGTAAGGACGATCTTTAAGAAAGAAAACAGAAAGGTTTCAGAGACTAAAATTTACATTCTCTTTGGGCAGAGCACTCACAGGTAAGGGTGTGATACCTTATGTGGACAAATAGAGAGAGAAAAAGACAGAGAAAGAGAGAGAGGGAGAAAGGGAGAAAGGAAGAAAGGAAGAAAGAGAGAGAAGAAAGAAAAAGAGAGAGAGAGAGAGAGAGAGAGAGAGAGAGAGAAACAAAGAAACAAAGAAAGATCTAGGTCTAGGTTTCCAGTGGGCAACTCCTTTCCTACTTGCAGAGGTGGTTGTCCTTCATTCTCTAAGAGGACCAAGACATCACAAAGGTAATGTCATGACATACAAATACAAGTGAACTGAATTTAAGTGAATGAGGGCTGTGCAAAGTCAGCAGCCTCACTTCCTTCTCTGAAGTCATCTGGGTCCAGTGGCCAGATATAGATCAGGATAACTGGAGATGGCACAGGATACAGTGGGGGACAGGGAACTGATGATTGATCAAAAAAGCAATTTCCTTATAGGGTCACTCAGGTTATGCCTAACTTTCATAATTTCTGCCAGGTAGGTACAAGAATGGCCATAGTTGCACAAACTGAGTTGACTGTTCAGTTATGAGGAAAAGAGGAGGGAAGACTTGCTCAGGCACATCTAATTAGTTTCCTGCTTTTGATGTTGTAAGCAGAGGGATGCCAAATATATAGTCTGAAAACTCCCAGAACAGAAAAACACAAAAAAGGGAAAAGGGTACAGTCAGAATGAAGAGAGTTTTCCTGGAGTAGACATGGTCTGTTCTAAGAAAAACTAGTCCTAGAAAACCAGCAGTTTTTGTACTCTGTGCCTTTATATGAATAAAATAAAAATAAGAATAATAAATAAGAATTATCTATAATATTTTTTGTGGAGGGGGAAAGGCAAGGCAATTGGGGTTAAGTGACTTGCCCAAGGTCACACAGCTAGTAAGTGTGTCAAGTGTCTGAGGCTGAATTTGAACTCAGGTCCTCCTGACTCCTGGGCCAATGTTCTATTCACTGTGCCAACTTGTTGCCCCAGTCTATGATACTTTTTCGTCCTGCAGTGATGGTGGCATGGTGGTGGAAAACAGGGTAAAGGACACTAAACTCATATAGTTTTTAAATGATCTATGAACTTTAACTTAGCTGTTAGAAATCTAAGTGTGAAATTTTTATCTAGCAACCAATGAGCCATCATTCTGCTCAGGAAATGAATCATATCAACGTGAAATTTCTTCTCTAAATGAAACTAGACGACAAAAAAAAATTGAGACTTAAGATGAAGGCTCATCGATTTTCTCAGGAGGGACCAAAAGAGGAAGTAGTAAAGTTGCTTTTGTTGTTCATTCAAGAGTAACAGGAAACATTACTTAAAAGTACATTTAGTCATTTCATTTTGCAGTAATCATGACGATCATTTTCAAGAAGGCCACTGCTGGTTTTATTTTGCTCTCTTTCTTTGTTGCAATGGGAGTTTCAGTGGTTGGAAGAGTTTAAAATTCATCAGTAAAACTAAAGAACAAAAAACAAATAATGAGCTAAGTAATTGTTCTTTGAATGTCCCATAGAATGCTTCCCTACTTATGTCATAACCAATTATTTTTTTCCTTTAATAATTCCTTAGAGATCATTCCATTTCATTTTGAGAGGGTGTTCTTTTTAACTTGAACTTTTAATAATTTTTATAGATTATCATCTCTTTCCACTAAGTTCTCAGTATGACAACATATAATCGTGTAGGATAAGCTTTGAAAGTTATTTTTATTTCCTTTCTGTTTTTAATCAAATTAGCTATAGGTTATTATTTTTGTTAGTTTTTTTAAAGAAGCAGATTTAATTTTATTAATTCAATAATAACTTTATTTTCCATCTTATCTACTTCTCTAATTAGAGTCAGATTAGTGGTAAGGGAGAGAGTGCTGGGCCTGGAATCAGGAAGAATAAATTCCAATCTAGCTTCAGACATTTATTAGCTGTGTGGCTCTGGCAAGTCACTTAACCTCTTTCTGCCTCAGTTTTTTCAACCATGAAATGGAGGTGATAATAGCACCTACCTCTAAGGTTTGTTGTGAGAATCAAATGAAATAATATTTGTAAAGAATTTAGCACGGTGCATGACTCATAGTAGGTACTTAATAAATGTTAGTTTCCTTCCTTTCCTTAACTGTAAAATTTCTTTTATACTTACTTCATGTTTGCGAATTTGAGTATCTAATTTTAATTACCTTATTAATCATCTTAATTACTTATCATTCTTTTTTTCTTATTATGTTTTCAGAGATATGTTTTTGTCCTCTGAAGACTGCTTCACCAGAATCACAAAACTGTTGACATTGTCTTATTATTGATCTCTTTCACAAAGCTGTTAATTACTCTAGTGATTTTACTCTTTGACCCCTTTATTATTTAGGTTACAATTATTAAGTTTACATTTAATTCTCTTTTGCTTTTATGGTTTTCTCTGTATTCATTTATATTTTTATTTTTTATAATTTGTAAAGAATGGATTAAACATTTCTACCTTTTTCATATATTTAAGAAGACACAAGAACAAGTGTAATTGTGGACTTGAAATTTCTGTTTCTGACTTTATCTACAGGCAATATAACCAGAGTGATGTTTTGAAGCGCTTTGACTTGTTCAGGAAGGTGGTGTGTTGTGGGTAGAAAAAAGGCACAGGCATGAGAAATGCAAAGAAGCAAGTTTGGAGAATCAAAGATGGGCAGGTAGAGAACAGGGAAAATTGGAATCAAAGCTGCTGTTACAAGTCTATATGCTTAACTATGCCTTCGAGTATTAAGGTGAACACCACAGAAGAAAGAAGTGAGAAACTAGCTACAGAATTTTAGACCTGGCTATTGGCAATCTGAAAAATATGAATAAAGCTGTTGGTGAAACTTCCTTGCACTGATTTTGCTGTGCTGTGTTATTTTGGGGAAGAGATTTTCTCTCATGTTATCCTTCCTACTCTCTTGATTTACCCATTATATAACAGAGAAAAGGATGAAGGTGAGATTGGCCTAGATTTGATATTTTGTACCCTACAACATGGTCTACTTTTATAAAGGTAACAAGATGCTGAAAAATATGAATATTCCTTAATGCTACAATTAAGGAGATATAAATCTTTCAAATCTAAAGTTTAACTCTGTTCACTTCTGTATTTTTTTTATTTTTGTTTGTTTTTCTGTTAGATTTACTCATTTCTGAGAAAGGATCATTGAAGTCTTCTATACTTATTTCATTTATCCATATCTTTTTGACATTAGATTAAATTTTCTTTGTTCAAATTTAGGTTCTAGGTCATTTGGTTCATATATATTTAATAGTGATAAGATATCATTCAACTCAAATCATGAACTGCTTCCTATATAAGGGCTCACCAGATTCCTCTTCCTAAATGCTAATGCCTCCCTCCCATTCATTCTCTTGTATTTTTCTCTTATTTATTTTCTATGTTTTTCATATCTATTTATATGTGTACACATTGTTTTCTCCAATATGATATAAGTTTCTTGAAGTTAGGGACCATTTTATTTTTAATCTCTATATTCCTACATCCCAATAAAATCCCTTACACATAGTAGGTGCTTAACAAATTCTTGTTAATTAACTGACTACTTATGGTAACTTTTAAAATAATATAGTTTTCCTTTTGCTCAAATTGTTAATTTTTATTTTTGCCTTATTTGTATAATTCTAAATCTTGCATTAGATGCATAAATTTTTTTCTCTGTATTTTCATTTGGTATTCATCTTTTAAAAATGTGTTTCTTTATGTAGCAGAATATTGAACTTTGAATTCTTATCCATGCTTTTGCCATTTTTCCCATTTATTGAATTGATCAATTCATGCATATTTAAGGTTATCACTGTAAGATTTTGCTTTCCTCCATTTATTTTTTGTGTTGATTTTATTCCCATCCTTATTTTTTAAGGTAGCATTTCATTGCTTTGTTAATGAGAGGTAGTCTATTTCTGGAATACCAAATGTAATCTCCCTCCTCTATTTCGTTTCCATGTTAAGATACATAGTTTAGTCCTCATTACAATCTCCCTTCTGCATGTATGTTTGTTATTTTAATTGTGTTTTCTTTGGTTTGTGGGGACTTTTGATATTACTCACTCTTAGAGACATTAACTCATGAAGGAGGCAGTGACATGGTGGAAATCATTCAGTATTCCAAGTCATAACGTACACTTTTACTCCATGCCCTTAACACGACCCTACTCACCACTCTTATGTCTAATACATGTCATCACTGGTTTTACATCTCTCCCATGCCCTAACCACCTTGGGAATTAGTTAAACTTAGGGACTTGTAGTTGCCCTCTCCCCAGTTGTGACACATTTCTGGGAAACATAAATCTTACTTGGAAAAACTAATCTTTTGATGTGTCCATTCTTCAGAGACAAAACTCATTATGAGCCCCTAGTTTCCTAAAAAAAAACAAACCACATCATCCACCTCCACAAGAATGTTTTTTAATGATGTGCCTTCTTCCTTTGATGGAAAACCTTACTTTCCACATACCAGACCAGTACTACATTTCTATTGCTTTTATGCTGTTCTGCCATGGCTCCCCTCCAATTCTAGAAGTATACATGCATATATATTTCTTATTATTCCCATTTATTAATTACCAATTAATAGTTCAAACCAAACCCTATTTTTCCAGGAGTGTGTGACACTTCCAGGACCTCAGTCACAGAAGGAATGACTAGGACTTGTGTTATGCATGTGTAGCTTTGGATAATTGATTTAACCTCCTCACAACTTTGTTTCTTGCCTGAAAATTGAAGGAATTGGACCAGATGGTCTCTGAGGTCCTTTTGAGACCTAGATATAGTCTCTACAATGTTCATCCTGTGCTCTTAGAATACACATTGCCTAGGTCTCAGAATAAATTTGAGCTAAATATTTTTAAAAGAAACACTTCTAAAAAAATCTGAACAAAATGTTCAGATTCATAGGTTGCAAATAGAAATTAGAATAAAATGTATCTCCAATTAGACTGCAAATTTTTTGAGGACAGAAACAGTGTCTCATTAATTCTTTGTATTTTCTTCATTGCCCAGTATCGTATTTTACACACTTTAGGTATTCAATAAGTCAAGGAAATTTGGGTTCTAGTCATGGCTTTTCCATTGTTCATATGTGGGACCCAGTAGAAAAGTTACTTCAATTCTCTAGGTCACTGTTTCATAATCTATGAATTGAGAGTTAAACTAGATTATTTTAGGTCCCATTCATTCTAAAATCTTCTGATTCAATGACTACAAGTCATAGGTATAAGAAATTGGCAACTTTCTTATGTTCTACATGCAATATACTTCTCCCAGAGCATGATAGGCAAACAATGAGAATCTCACTTGCATACAAATTTACATAATCATCATAACATACCCTTGATAGGAGATAGTTAGGCCAGCCACATCAGAATTATCACAGCCCATTGCAAACAGGGAAAGCATTAGAAGGTAGCCAAAGAATGAAGATCCCAGATAGAGTTTTGAAGCTCCAAACACACTGATCCTGAATTTTTTCATAACTAGTCCCCCAGAGAATATTCCAAAGGCTACTGCAGGAATATTGATAAGTCCTTAGGAAACAAAGAAAAAGTCATTATGAAGTGAATTGGCAAATGTTCTACTTCATATTTTATTAGTATTTCTATATAACTGAGTAGTTTCTATGTTTCTTGAATATTTAATCTTTTAAAATAATGAAGTAGAGAATTATACCCACCAATATATAATCTTTTTTACTGCACTTAATAGCTCAGAACTATAGTTGCAAAGTAAGAAATTTATATTCTATTATGAATATACAGGTCAAAGGTGACTTCATTGTCATTACTGTTTAGTTATTCCGTCTTTTACAGCAATTTGTGACCTTGTATGGTGTTTTCTGGGCAAAGATACTAGAGTGGTCTACTACTTCCTTCTCCAATGGATTAAAATAAACAGAAGTTAAATGACTTGCCCAGGTTTGTAACATAGCAAGTAAGTGTCTGAGGCCAGATCTGAACTTAGATCTTCCTGACTCCAGGCCCAGTACTTTATGCACTGAGTCACCTACCTATCTCCGAGGAAAACTGAGGTTAAATGACTTGGTCTGGTCACACAGCAAGTAAGTGTCTGAGGCCAGAATTGAACTCAGATCTTCCTGACTCCAGGTCCAGCACTCTATCCACTGAACCATCAAACTGTCAATAGGACCTCACAAAGGTAGCCCCAGAATTCAAACCATTCTAACTCAGTCTTAAAGATACAGGTCTGAATTGAATAATAGAAAATTATGTAGTGAAACTTTTCTTGAATGTTGACCGAATACATATAAATCTATTAATTAGTTGTTGTCCTTCATAACTGAATAGGACCAGACTGTTTGGGTCCTTATGTTGGTGTCACTGTATGGTATGTCTGACTATGGTTGATCAGAGCAATCAGAGTTCAAATTGAGTTGGGCACAAATAGTACATCTAGATCCATATAAAGAAGTATATCAGATACATAGTGCAAAAGCAGACATACTCTTTGAACTCTAGGGAGAGAGCTGACAATAGACAAAATTGCAATGATGTCAGTGCTTGTAACAGCAATCAATTTAGCAGAAACTTAGCATTTAGCAACTTAGGACTAAGTATGGAAGGTGTGAACTCTATCTCCTGTTGAAAGAGTGTGAACTTCCCTGTTGAGTGGCAGAAGGGGATTGGCTGAGACAGGAGGCCAGTGTGTGTATATAAGAAGAATTCTAGAGACAGAGAGACAGAGAGACAGAATCAGAAATGGTTCCTGTTGGAGGAAACAGGATTGTCCCAGCATCTGGGAGCTGGGCTGCTGGATGGAAGAAATGAGTTGGAATTTTCCTGAGAGAGACAGAGAGAGACAGACAGACAGAGACAGAGAGACAGAGACAGAGACAGAGACAGAGAGAGAGAGACAGAGAGAGACAGAGAGAGAGAGACAGAGAGAGAGACAGAGAGAGAGACAGAGAGAGACAGAGAGAGACAGAGAGAGAGACAGAGAGAGAGACAGAGAGAGACAGAGAGAGACAGAGAGAGAGGAGTTTCTCTCCCAACATCTGGAAGCTGACTGAGAACTGAATTGGAGTTTCCTTGAGACCAGAATCTGGTGAAGGCCACCTGGAAGGCTGAGAAGGCTGCCTTGGAAGGCCTCCTGGAAGGCCATTCCTCCTGGGTCCTAGTGCCAGCTGAACTGATAGAGGACTAAAGTAGCATGACCAGGATAAGCCTTTGTTTGTTCATGACTTGGCTGATCTCCAAGTTCCCAATAACAGAAGTGGTGAAGGGTTTGAAATGTGCTGGATTCTGTGAACTTCAATGTGTGCCAGGGACTGCCCTCAGGACTGGACAAGGACCTGGGGGCTATCTACCTCTGAGGATTGGACAAGGACCTGGGAGCTGTCTGCCTCTGAATGCAGGTGACTGTTTGGTGGATTCAGGTAGGAGCTGGGACCATGGAAGGGCATCAAGGGAATCAGAAAGACCACCCAGAAGCAAGATGAAGACAAGGCCTCCCTTTGGATGAGATTGAGGTTTGCTAGTCACCAAGGGGTGGAAGGTATGTGTAATTTTCTAATAATTGTATTTAATGACTGATTGAGTTGCCCCATGAGTGGAAGATTGATTTATTGTATTGTGAATTGATTGAATGATTAAGTATTGATTACTGTATTGTGAATTGATTGAATGCTTTGTTCTAAATATTGTGGCCACTCTAGTGCAAATTGTGTGGCCATTTTAATGTTAAGCTATTAAAAACACTATATTGTGATTTTCTGTGATAAGATGTAATATTGTGAAAAGTATATTGTGATTTGTAATGAATGTTTGCCTTGATTTGTAATGTAATAACCAGAGTGTTCACTATACTGTGTAATCTGAACCTTAACAGTAGCATTCTTTTGGGAATCTACTGGTGCATGGTGTTACAGTGCTTCATTTTCCACATCCCCCTAATCCAAGTTCTGCGCAGCTCCAGTCAGTTGGCTAATTCATCTCCTTGCTATCTTCAAGTGCGTTGTACCATTTCACTTTCCTCTTATTAAAACTTGTCTTCAGGAAAGAATCTGAAACTCATGTATCCTAAAGTAAAAATTGAACCTCTTCATTTTAGAGATGAGAACTAAGGACCACAGACATTATATCACTTCCCTAAGATCACCCAAGCAGCAAGGCCAGGATCTGAATCCAGATCTTGTAACTTCAAATATAGCGAAGATGGTGGTGTAGAAGCAGCAAGGTTCTGCAGCTCCCACATAGCCACCTCAAATACCCATAAAATATGACTCTAAACCAATTTTAGGGCTCCAAAACTCACATAAAAACACAGAAAAAGACATCTCCTGCTGAAGGCAGCTGGGCACAAACAGCTCAGCGCAGCATGCTGGGAGCCAAAACCAACACAGCCTGAAACCGCGGCTTGGCCCCAGGGTGGCCAGGACAAGCTGCAGCTGGAGCTTCAGGAGAGTGTATCAATGGCAGCTGTGGCAGTTTCCAGAATTATCAAGCCATAAGAAACAAGGTATAAGTGAAAGGTCAGTGGAACTCAGATAAATTTGGAGGAGAAAAGCGGTCTGGCCTAACTGCCCTCAGGGCAAGAAAGAGGCAGAAGTAGTGGCCCTGAAGCCACCTCCACATGGCTGTTTCAGAAGCTTGGGGCCTGCAGACTGCAGGGGGGCCAAGCAATCATTCAGAGGCTAAGTGCTCTTGTGTTGAGTGGTCTGGATCTGGATCATGGTCTTGGGTGGTGGTCCTGGGGTACGTTTTCAGTGAGTCAAAGCTGGTGGGGGCTGCAGCAGCCTCCTAATAGCTCCGGCAGCTGCAAAACCCCAGAGATTTGGGACAGAGCTTTCCCCTATGGAAGCACAGTTCCACAGAACTAAAAATTCAAGTAATTGACTGGCAACAACATGAGCAGGCAAAGGAAGCAAAGTAAGAACAGCAATTGAACCCTAGATTCCTTCCTGGGAGACAAAAAGGATCAAAGTATTGAATGAGAGGAAGACAACACAGTCAGAACTCCCACACCAAAAGCTTCCAAGAAACATGAAGACTTCCTACAAGCCATAGATCAGCTTAAAAAGGATTTTGAAAACCAAATAAGCAAAGTAGAGGAAAAATTGGGAATAGAAATGAGAATGATTCAAGAAAATCATGAAAAGAAAGTCAATAACCGGACTGAAGAAAATAACACCCTGAAAAATAGATGAACTCAAATGGCAAAAGAGGCCCAAAAAGCCAATGAGGAGAAGAATGCCTTAAAAAGTCAAATTTGCCAGATGGAAAAAAAAATCTCAAAAGCTCACTGAGGAGAATAATTCCTCCAGAATTACAGTGGAGCAAATAGAAGCAAATGACTTTATGAGAAATCAAGATATTATCAAACAGATTCAAACAAATGAAAAAATAGAAGGCAATGTGAAATATCTCCTTGAAAAAAACCACTGACCTGGAAAATAGATCCAGGAGAGACAACTTAAAAATTATTGGACTACCTGAAAGTCATGATCAAACAAAGAACTTAGAAAGCATCCTTCAAGAAATTCTCAAGGAAAATTGCCCTGATATTTTAGAACCAGGGGGCAAAATAGAACTTGAAAGAAT
>CM053585.1:414349691-414365733 GCA_028646515.1 Pseudochirops corinnae | reverse complement strand
TTGAATAGGAAGGGATGATACTTTAAAAAGTGAAATTCTGAGGTAGGAGAGGATTAGAATGAGAAGAGACAGGAAGAGACAGAATGGGGTTAATCATCTCATATAGAAGAGGCAAGGGATAATTGTTACAATGGAGGGGAAGAACATGAAGGCAAAAAAGAAAGGGTCAACCTTACTGTCATTGAATTTGGCTTAGGGAAGGAATGACATTAACTCTAAACTGGGAATCTTGCCACCCAGGAGAGTAGGGGGGATGGGGATGAGAGGTAAGATGATGGAAGGGAGGGCAGGGTAGGGGGGAGGGTTGTTGGAAGTACACACTTCTGTAAAGGGACAGGGACAGGGTAGAGAATAGAACAAGGGGAAGGTGGGATAGGAAGGAGGGACATATATTCAGACTCTCACAATATGTCCACTGAAGATGTTCTGTGTAAGTACACATGTACAGCCTGTATTGAATTTCTTGTCCTTCCAGTAAGGGTGGGTGATCAGGGAGGAAGAGAAGGAATCTAGAATTTAAAGTTCTATAATCGAATGTTAAAAATATATATGTATGTATATATTATTGTTATTATTATTAACTACATCCAGCTGGGAATTAAGATATACAGGCACTGGGGTAGGGAGACCCATCGTAACCTATGGGAAAGTCAGAAGGGTGATGGGGGAGGACATAGAAGAGAGCAGATTGGGAGAGGGGCTTTACAGCAGGATTGCTGTTTTGGGGTGGTGTTTAGGGGAAAGATGGGGAGAAAATTTGTAGCTCAAAATCTCGTGGAAATGAATGATGTAAACGAAAAAATAAATACATTAATTTAATTTTTAAAAAACTTCAAATGTAACATTCTTTTTGCAATACTGCCCTGCTTTATATATTAAGAATGGTTCAAATTTTTACTTTTGGCAGAAATATTTCCATTATAACAGTATTAAAATTGTAAATTAAAGGAATGAGTACCAACAGAAAAAAATTACAAGCATCGCATAGCAGATAAGGAGACTATTTTGTAAATCAGATTTCCCTGATATCTCAGAAATTATGTGGGAAGACATGATGGGACTCTCTGCCTATGGGTTCATCAGGAATCTGTTCTTTTATGGGGAGATGAACCAGACTGACAGTAAGTACAGAAGAGATTTTAGATTCAGAACTAAGGTTATCTGGTCTTTTATCTAGTTTTCATAGATGAGGAAACAAGCTCAGAGAGATTGTTTATGCTCTCTGGTTTGAGCTGAGGCCTCCTACCTCTGATCTGGTATCATATTCACCATACAACACTTTTTGTTGTTATTCAGTCGATTTTCAGTCATATCTGACTCTTTGTGACCCCTTTTAGGGTTTTCTTGGAAAAGATACTGGAATGGTTTTCCATTTCCTTCTCCAGATCATTTACAGATGAGGAAATGGAGGCAAGCAGGGTTAAGTGACTAGCCCAAGGTCATACAGCTAATAAGTGTCTGAGGTTGGATTTGGATACAACTCTTTCTGACTCCAGACATTTTATACACAGTGCCACCTAGTTGCCTCCTGCCTACTGCCTCCTACAGAATTCAAAAGAAGAAACAATTGCATAATATAAAGGAATATTAAGAGAAAAAGTTACGGTCATAAGTTGGATAGTGGGAATAGTGAGAAAATGATTGGACTGGGAGTCAGAAGATGTGGTTGCTGATATCTGACACTAACTATGTGAATTGCAGGTAAGTCTCAAGCTTTCAAAGCCTTAGTTTCTTCATCTGTCAAATTTAAAGTACTGGACTACATGATTTTTAAGGTCTCTTCTAGTTTTAATATGTTAATATTTCAAAACTTCTAATGTTAACTTTGTTCTGAAAAATCTCATCCAGTCTTAGCATGGTTTCAGTTCAGATCATTTCTGGGGTCCTAGGGCAGTTTTAAGGTGAAGTTGGGTTTTCAGGTTCTCTCTTGAAACATTATTAGCTATTAAGTGAACCAGACCTCTAGGCACTGTTTTAAGATGAATGCCAATGCCTTCCAGGCCTGGAAAATATCCTGGTCTTTGAAAGAACAAATCTAACATAAATTTGGTCCATGTGTGAGCTTAACTTCCTTGGGCCACTTTTGATCATAGTAAAATGAAGTTGTCAGTTACACCATGGACTTCTGAGGCTGAGTTGGTTCTAAAATTAATGAGATAAAATATTTCTCATAGATTTACACCTAACAGTAAAATCTGTCTGGATGATACTGTATAAGAGTTCCTTATTTTTTAAAAAATTAGATTTTCATGGGGCAACTAGGCATCAGAGTGAACAGAGCATTGGTCTTGGAGTCAGGAGGACCTGAGTTCAAATCTAGCCTCAGGCACTTACCACTTAATAGCCATGTGACCTTGGGCAAGTCACTTAACCCCAACTGTCCTGCCTTTTCCTCTCCAAAAAGCAAAAACAAAATAAATTTTCATTTATATCTTCTTTTTTACATCACCAAAATTCCTCCCAATATCCTTCTCTCTTTCCCATAGCACAAATCCATCCCACATCAAAATAATATTTGTAAGAGAATAATATTTCTAAGAAATACACATTGCTACAGGAGATAAATTGAATGGAAATATGGATTAAGGTAGAATTTTTTCTGTCTGCCTGATTTTGCAGTTCATTATTCCCTCTTTTTCTCCCCATGATCATTTTCCCCCACTTGCCAAAAAATGTCTTCTCTCAGTCTGTTCTCCCATTCTTCTGGGTGTCAGTTATCCCCAAAAGTTCTGATTCTTCTCTGAAAGGATATTGTTATGAAGGCGTTGTCTCAGAGGTAATGTTCTCTCTAAGCACCAAAACCTTGTAGATTGTACCTGTTGTTATACCTTCCAATATAAAATATCTTCTCCCCAAACCTGAAATAGAACATTTTTCAGTGGGACTTTCTTCTACCACTTATTTGTGACTTCAAATCTTTCCTTCCTCCTGTTCTAATCCTTCCATTTGCTTCTTTACACATTGTCTTGTAGGTCTCCTTTTTTTTTTTTTTGAGAGAGAGAGATTATATCATTTATTTTTCCTTCATTTCTACCATTCATTTGACTAAGGTACATCACATATTCCCCTCTATCTTTTTCCTACCCTCTTCATTTTTATGCATCATAGTTTAACATCAAAACAAAACAAAACAAAAAACTCCACTATATTGATTCACTTCATGAAAATTATAAAATTTAACCCGTGTTTCAGACTTGTTGCTCCACATGATTTCCTCTGTGTGGTTTCTGCTTTTACCCTTGTCTCATTATACAATTTTAAAAAGATTTTTTTTTAAGTGGACTAACTCTGAGGTGTTATGTTGTTGTTAAGCCTATATGTGTTCTTTTTATTTTTGGTTTTACTTTCATTTTTTCAAGGTAATTTATTACATTACTAGTACTTTTCCTGGTAGATGATACTTTTTTAAAAAAGATTTTTCTTATGTCTATTGTCTGGGATTTTCAAAGCAAGTGATCTGCTTAGGTAAAATTTTCTCCAAATGCCTCTTTTATTGCATGAATACTCTTAATTTGTACATTCATTCACTCTATTTATTTATTCATTTGGATTGATAATTAGGTTCAGATTTACAGGATATATCACTTTGAATTTTAACTTCAGGCCCTTCAAGTATTGGAACACATTATTGCATTTCTTCCTGCAATTTCTGATGAGTATAGAATAATCTTGTATGATTTGAATTTTCCTTACTTTATATTTAGCCTTCATTCTCTTCACCTTTAGAATTCACTATTTATTATTGTAGTTAAGTTTAACCACTATATGTCTTGTAGTTTGTAGCACTGTATTTTTTTTTTTGTTTGTGGAGATGAACTGTGAATTCTTTAAGTTGATAGGTTTTTGTGTTCAGAAATCCAGGGGTCATTTGATGCATTATTCTTTGCATGACAGTGTTCAGGCTTTTTTGGCTTGTTTTCTGATAGACCTATATTAACTTAAATTATGTCTTTCCAATCGACAAATTTTGCTTGCATGAAGATCATGTTTTATTTTTAGTATTATTGATTTTTGGTTCTATTAGTCTAGATTTTCTTTCACTTTTTTCATTTCTTTATTTGCCACTGTGGATTTAAGGTTTTTTTATTCTATTGATTATTTGTGATTTGTAGGTCATAAATTCTGCTCTCATGATTCTAATTTCTTCATTGTTGCCTTAAGGATTTTTTTTCCATGTCAGACCATGAAGATAGCTGAAATTGTACATAATACTCATTTTAGAGAGGTTTGGAGGGTCATGAGGATTGGAGAAAATATCTAGTCCCCTATCTTGTTGGTCCCATGACCTGAAAGCCAATCATTGTTCATCTTAATAAATTTTCTAGAATTTCAAATTTTAGAAATCTGTTTTAATGGAATATATTCTATTTAAAGTATAACCAAATTAGTTAAATGTTAAAACATAGAACCTCAGGCAAAGTATAATTGATATAGTTTCTTTGCTCTAGTTTATGTTATAAATACTCAGATGAAAGGGAGGAAACATTTCAGGAACTGAAAGAGTAGAGTCAGTAAATACTTAGGTAGGTGTATCTTGACAATAAACTACTTTGAACCTCATAAACTATGCCAGGGATGGGAAACCTTCAACCTTGAGGCTACATGTGGCCCTGAAGGTCTTCCAGTATGACCTTTTGACTAAATCCTGTGAAGTTTGGATTCACTCAAAGTGCATACCTGAGGACCTACAAGGCCACATGTGACCTCAAGGCAGTAGGTTTCCCCATCCTTGGACTATGCCAATATGTCTGACTTTTGTACTTTTACTTTGATACTGACATTATAATCCTGTCATTTACTCACCAAAGTCCCAGGGTAGCTTTATGGACTTTGATATTGGCTTTTCTGAATGGCAATAGGTCCTCTCTTACTGAAAAAAAAAAAAAAAAAGTGCTACTTTTTGTTAAAACTATATTATGCTGAAGGATTGGAATGGAAAACAATAAAAATGGTAGATTCTTAGGTATACCGGCATTTTCTATGTGGTTTTCCAGCTAAGGGAAATAAAGTAAGTAATTAAATACCTTTCTTGAGGTTATACAAATAATCATCATTAGAGATAGGATTTGAATTTTGGTTACCGATTTTGGGTCCCTGATTCGAGTCCATATTCTTTCCCCTCTACCACCATACCCACTGAGTGCACCATCTTAAATCCTTCTTTGTCAAGCTGCTTTTTTTTTCAGGAAGCCTAGTGGGATATATTACTTTCCTAAATGAAACATCTCTAATCTATAATGAAATCAAAAGAAAAAGAGAATTCAATATATAGTGATTTGCTTTAGCACAAAATTTGATGCAACCAATGTTTCTGTTGTGCTGAATCACTACCATTTCTCAGGAAACTTTGTGTTCATAGTGTTCTTCATAAATTTAGGAAGAGGGGCGGCTAGGTGGCACAGTGAATACAGCACCGGCCCTGAAGTCAGGAGGATCTGAGTTCAAATGTGACCTTAGATACTTGACACACTTACTAGTCATGTGACTATGGACAGGTCACTTAACCCCAATTGCCCTCCAAAAAGCAAAAAAAAAAAAAATTTAGGAAGAATCTTCCTAATGAATAAACAAAAGAATCAGTGCATTCTTCTGAAAATATCACTTTCTTTCTGCCTGAGTAATATCTTCTACATGAAGCTGTTGTTAATCCCCTCAAATGCTAATACTCTGCCTCCTCCCCCCCAAAAAATAAACATTTTGACTTTATTTTGCATATACTTATTTTTAAACATGTTTTATCTTGCAGGAGAATATAAACTACTTGAGGTCAAGGAATATTTTATTTTCATATCCCCAGAACCTAACACAATTCCTGGTAGGTAAAAAGTATATACTCAGTAAGTGTTTTGACTGATTTTGGTGTTAACCACTGCCAATCAAAAAAGCATAGAATTAAAGTTCATGAAGCAGATAAAGGAAAACGTCATAGAAGGACAGAAGATATCACCTTCAGGAAAAGCAGAAAGAAAGACAAAGTTGTTATCAAAGAGAGTTTTAAAAAGCCAGATATACTGGCCAAATCTTTTGGAGCTTACCTTCAACTTGTACAGTTTCTTACTAGTGTCTTTAGGCTACTCCCACTCCCAGCTTAGGAACTGACATAAGTATAAACTTAAACTAAGTGTCTCCAGCTGAGAGCAAAAACTGTTATTTTTTTCCTTGTATTTTCTAGTATAGCCCTCAGTCCATTGATATAGCAAACTATTCATGTTTGTTGAAGCATATTGAATATCTATATGCACACAAGAGTCTTGGTATAACCTTCAGAATAAATGTATACCTAATGGATAAGAGATAAGGTGATAGATCTAGTCACCAATTCTAACATTTTCACTAAGGATCAAAGTATAAGCACATCTATATAGATGTATAGATACCATTATTGAGCTGTCCTGAAGATGGCCTAAAGATAAACCAACTTTTTTAGAGGATAATGTATCTACTAAATTTAACTTTGCTCATTTAATTCTGAGAATCAGGGTTCTAGTTCAAAACTTTGCCAGCTAGGAGTTTGTAATATAGGTCTTAGGAAATCATGAAAATTTGGCAAATGTGTTTATACTTCTAATATATTAAAACACAGTATACTTCTTCCCTCCACTGGTGAAGTTTGGAATATCATCATGGTTTAGTAAATCATTTCAAGATTTACTGTGGTTAAACCTTATCATGATCTGTTGATAAACTTTCTAGAGATAAGCTTCTCTGAATATACCTGGACTGATACTTAGTAAATGGACATAGGTTTCAGACACTTTCGCTTGAACTATAATTTGTACAATTTTGAGTTATCTTTACTGCAATCATTTGTTGAACTCCCAAATGTGTGAATTAAGTCGGGACTAGGAATGACATGAAGTAAGGCGGAACAATATGAGAGAAACTAATTATTTTCCAATTCAACAAAAGTAATTGAATTCAATAATTATTTATTAATCAATACAAAGATTTCTCAACCAAAATCAAGAAGAACTAGGCTTGAATCACACTTATTAATAATGTGACCATGGATAAGTAGTGTCATCTCTCTGAGCCTCAATTATCTCATTTGTTAAATGGGGATAATATAACCTATCTCAGAGGGTCTTGTCTTCGAAGTATCGAAGGGAGTGATAGAGAATGAACTGTTAGGAGAGAAAAATTTTAAACCATAATATTTTAAAAAGGGAGTTTTGAGGGTTTTTTGCTTAACAACCACCATAAGCAGAAAAAAATAGATTTATTGAGGGTTTCTCTGGTCAGTAAGATTGTGGGAATTTTATTCCAGGTACACTGAGCACCATATGCACCATTTACTGATCACCTGACTTGAAAAGAAACTACCACCATGACATGAAGGTGTTAAAGGAGTGTGAGGAGGAAATCATACTGCAAGAAAAGAGAAACCTGGTCCAAAAGAAAGGAGTATGTGTGTGTGTGTGTGTGTGTGTGTGTGTGTGCACGCATGTTGGGGAGTAAAATGACTGAGAGCTTTCTCTATGCTGTTCTAAGCTATCTAGTGTCATTTTTTCCCTCTCTTTTAATTGCTTTTGGGATTTTAATACTTTTTAAATTTACTCTTGCACTTTATTCTATTCCTATGACAGATATAAAAATAGGTATGCTATTCAATGCTGATAATGATGCAATAAGTACTTGTTTTTTGAAATGCTATATCTCTGCCAATGAATTTTATTTGAATGCTATAGTTCACTTATATAATAAATTTTGATGTGTGATTGAGGGGTTACATTGCAGATAATTTGTAGATTTGTTTAGACACATGTTTTGTATGTGTCACTTAAAACATTTTTATGTTTTGTCATTATTGCATCATATGACACGGTTGGTTTTTGTACAGTATTATGATTTATTGAATACTACCAGCATGAATCAATATAATGAACATATACATTATAATTTACATAAAAAGCATCGTAATGTTTTTGTCTTGGAAATTCATAGGGGTCTATTAGTTTTAGGAATGGACCCAGAGGATAAAAGTAAGAACATTATAATAATATTTAAAGGAATATCCCAGAATTGGGAGACTTCAAGTTAATCACATAGTAAACATAGTGCTAAGAGATAGCTATTGATACTCTTTAAAAATTAGCTGGTGTGTTTATCATTCAGAAACCCTCAATTTGCTGACAGTAGGACATAGAATCTAAGAACTGATCTATGCTTCCTCTCTTCAGGAGGAGGAAGAAGAAGAAGAAAGTAGGAAGAAAAAGAAGAGGAGGAGAAGGGTTAGTCAAAAGAGTTAAAGCTTTAATGTGAAAAGTAGATTGAGAGTAGTACTGTCACAAAGAGGTAGCTCAACTGAGAGTAAGACAGAAGCTAGGTCTCCTACACAAGACAGACAAGTCTCTCCCCTCCACACCCGTAACTGCTACACAGGGACAAGAGAGAGGGTAGACATCTTCAAGTTAAGGAATATCACTGTCCCTCTGTTATTTCCTATGGAAATAACTCAAAGATGGCCACACTGAAGGTACAAGTTTAAAGATGAAGCCCTCAGTGAACCTTTTGAAGGGAGAACTATGAATAAAAATCATTCTTCTTAGAAAGGTAATGAGAGAGTTTCTGCTAAGATGGCCATGTAAAAGTTCCCAAAGGGGGCCAGCTCTTCCACAAACACCTTAACAATGATGTAAAAGGGTTCCAAAGGAAATATTGATCAATATATTCAAAGAAAAATATCAAAATTTTTCTGTTCCATGTCTGCACAAAAAGATAGCCTGTTGGAGTCTTTGAGTGCTCAGAGCAACTGAACTTTCCAACTTCCTTCCGTCATGTGACAATTCCCTCAAGGCTCAAAAGGTACTTACCCTTCTGTGCTTTTAAAAATTTACTTCATTTCTTAAGGTATCAAAGATGATATAGCTATTGGTCAACAGAATTGCTAGACTACATATGCTATTATTTGAATATACTATTGGGGGTGGGAGTGATGGAGAATAACCCAACAGGGAAGGAAAAATCCAAAACTACTGTGTCTTTCAGAGTAATATCTCTTCCTAGAGGCTGGAGTCAAAGGAGAGAGAGTTGCTCATTTATTTTACTAACTTCCTAAACAAGATGGAACACATTCATCATAGCTTCAGTGGGTATCAAATTAATTAATGTATAACTGAAGAAAGTTAACTGGTTGACATCGAGGCAGACATTTGCCATTTCCCTTGGCCCATCTTGAAAGAAAAATCACTCTCACAGAGGTTAAGGATTGAGTGGGTAGCTAGTGAGAAAGTTATATCTCAAGGAAGGAACTGTCCAGCCCACAAAAAGGAGTAGGAGGAATAAAGTGGCAGACTATTCTACCTGTCTACTTGTCAGCACAACAATAAAGGCTCACAGTTATATAAGTGAACATAAAACATATTGAAAATAATTGCAGGGGTCATTAGCAATTAACTGGAGTATTAAGAAAGTCCTCATTTAGGAGGTAATGTTTGAAATGAGCTTTGAAGGAAGCTAGGTTTCTGAATAGGAGCAGGTTAGAAAGGAGAACATGATTGAGAGAGGACAAAAATTGCAAAAATACAGAAACACGATATATATTATTTTGTAGGAGGAATAGTAAATAGGTCAAATAGGCTGGAAGTTGGAAATGTAGGATTGGGAAAAATTCATATTTGTTCCAAGGCAGTAGGAAGGCACTGTAGCTTTTTGACCAGAGGAATGGCTGTCAGCCTCATGTTTTATGAATGTCACCTTGGCAAATTGGTTGTATGATGGTTAGAGAGGAGAGAGACTTCAGGCTGGAAAGCCAATTAGAAGCCTATTACAGTAGTTCTGATAAGAAGTGATAAGAACCCACACTAGAGTGGTGACTAGGACAGTCTTCTAGGGTACTAGGAAATAAAGAAATAGAAAAGATGTTATGAAGATAGAGTCTACAAGATTTGGTTACTGATTAGATATAGGACATGAGAGAGGGTAAAGAGTCAAAGAGAACTTAGAAATTCCAACCACAATGACTAAACTGTAGTATCCTATAGCAAGGTAGTGGCAATGCAAAGAGTAAAACTCATTTCTCCTTATTCAAAAGCAGTGTATTTCCTTCTATACATGATGCAAGCCTAGAATCTCAATGATCAGTAGGTCTAAAATGCAATTTAACAGTCTCTCTCTTAGTACAAGTTTCTGAAAGCTCGTTCTAATCAAATATATGATTATCAAGCCCCTAGTCCAAGCAGGTACCTCAGGAAAAGTTATCTAGAGTTCGGTAATTGATTTCCTACAATCTTTCCCAAGGACTGTTATAAAGTTTTAAGCAGTAGTTTATTCCCCTCTAGTGGCAGAGAAGGAGTATAGGCAGTACTGAGTCACAGCAGTATGAAGGAAAAGATTAGAAATACAAACAAACCCATCTTTTCTCTCTCTCTCTCTCTGTCTCTCTCTGTCTCTCTCTGTCTCTCTGTCTCTCTCTCTCTCTCTGTCTCTCTCTGTCTCTCTGTCTCTCTGTCTCTCTGTCTCTGTCTCTGTCTCTGTCTCTCTCTCTCTCTCTCTCTCTGTCTCTCTCTCTCTCTCTCTGTCTCTCTGTCTCTGTCTCTGTCTCTGTCTCTCTCTCTCTCTCTCTCTCTCTCTCTCTCTCTCTCTGTCTGTCTCTCTCTCTCTAATGAAAGCTCATTGGAAAGAAAAACTTATCCTTTGCCCAAAATCTCAGCTCTGAAATTATGGCCTTTATTTTTCTTTATGCTCTACTTGTTCAGACAGGATTTGATGCTGTTGAGAAGCAGTAGTTTATATTCCTGGTCAAAGAGTTGACCAGTCAGTGACATGTTAGACCAAGGCATTAAGGATTCTACCCTCAAAGTAAAAGGAAATGATTTAGTCTCTTCTGTGACAAGTTTTATAAAGTGGTGGATAAGGGACTTGCTATAGTTATAATACACCTAGAATTTGGCAATACATTTGATAAAGACTCGCAGGTTGTTTTTTTTTTTTTCCATTGTGGAAAATATGGAAGAATTGTAAGATAGATGAAAGTATACAGAGCCAGTATGAATGGCCAAACCTAAGAAACAAATGCTAATGAATTGGCATGAGCTGGAAGGCTTCCAGTAGAGTGCCCCAAGGATCTGTGTTTGGCCTTTTGAGGTTTAAGATTTTCATCAATAATTTGGATAAAGTTATAAATGTCATAAAATTGAAACACTTGATTAGATAATCCACATTGGGTAGATTATTGTATAAAGTAATTTAGAGGTGATAAGTGTAAAGTCACATAATTGGTTTTGAAAAATTTCTTTCATAAGTAAAAGAGCAGAGAACTATGACAAGAAAGGAGTTCATTTGAAAAGGACTTGGATGTTTTAGTGGACTATAAATTCAACATGAGTTAGCAGTCACAAAAGGTAGCATTGAAACAGACTTAGAGTTCAGAAATAAGGATGCAATAGTTCTACTCTACTCTGTTTTGGTCAGACCAAATCTGTATATTATGTTCAGTTCTGGGTGCCACATTTTAGGAATAAGAATAAACCCCACAAAGCCCAACTTCAATGCCTCTACATGGTGGGAACTATACAGGCTATACCAGTAGAGCAGAAGGTCTGAGAGGTTGTATGGAGCAAGAAAAACTTTCAATATTCAATCCCAGCAACAGTTCTAGTCTGTTTCCTAAGAACCAACATGATTCCTCATGGACCAGCAACCACACCTTTCCTTAGATCATACCACCTTCAAAGCACTGAAAACTTACCAATCCCCAGAACTTACTAGCCCCAGAACTACCTCTGAAAACACCAGCACAAAAAACAACTGAAGCTTGGGTCAGTGGCCCCTCAACACCAGAATCAGAACCCAAATTTAACATAAAGTTAAAAGTTAAGAAATAGGCAGGAAAAAAATGAGCAAACAACAAACAGGAATATGATCATAAAACGCTGGTATGGTGGCAGGGAATATCAAGACACAAAATCAGAAAAAGACAACAATGCCCAAATAGCTGAAAGCAAAGCCTTAAAGAGAAATGTAAATTGTAAACAAGCTCAACAAGAATTCTCAGAACATTCAATTAAAAAAAAAAACTTCAAATAAGAGAGGTAGAGGGAAAACTGGAAAAATAAAAATAAAAGAAAGTGTTGCAAAAAAAAATTCAGAAAGAGTGAGGAGCTTGGTAAAAGAGGCATGAAAAGGAAAAAACATCTTAAAAGCAGAATTGAACAGATGATAGAAAGAGGTACATAAATCCACTAAACAGAAGAAATCTGGAAAAAGTAGAATCAACCAAATGGAAAAAGAAGTACAAAAGCTCATAGAAGAAAATTATTTCTTAAAAATTAGAATTGGGCAAGTGGAAGCTAATGAAATAATAGACACCAAAAAAAACAAAACAACAACAACACAATAAAACAAAATTGAAAGAATTTTAAGAAAGAAGAAACTGTGAAAGACCTCCTTGGAAAAAGAAGTGACCTGGAAAGTAGATCAAAGAGAGATAATTTAATAATTATTGAACAAAATGATAACTATGATCAAAAAAAGAGCCTAAATGCTACATTTCAAGATATTATCAAGGAAAATTGTCTTGCTATTCTAGAAGAGGAAACCAAGAAATTGAAAGACTCCACCAATCACTTCCAGAAAGAGATCTGAGAAAGAAAATTCCCAAGAATATCATATCAAATTTCCAGAGCTCCCAGATCAAGGAGAATATGTTGCAAGCACCTAGAAAAAAATTTAAACATATCAGGATTCCACAAGATTTAGCAGCTTCCACATTAAAGGTTCAGAGGACTTGGAATAGGATATTCTAGAAAGCAAGGAACCAGGATTACAACCAACAGTAACTTAACCAGAAAAATGGAGTATAATACTTCAGAGGGAAAAACTGATATTTAATGAAATAGAAAACTTTCAAACATTCCTATTGAAAAGACCAGTTCTAAATAGAAAATTTGATTTCCAAATATAAGACTCAAGAGAAGCATAAAAATGTCAACACTACAGAGAAAGCATAAGGTATTCAAAATGGTCAAATTGCTTACATTCCCACAACTCCTAAGAACTCCTAAGAACATTGTTAGGTCTGTTAGAAGTATACATAGACAGAGGGCATGATTGTGAGTTGACTATGATGGGATAATTTATTTTTTAATGAAATTAAAGAGTGAGAAAGAGGGATATGCTGAGACAAAATGTAAGGAGAAAGAAAAATGAGGAAAATAATCTTACACAAAAGAGGCACAAAAGGAAGAGCTTTTATAGTGGAGGAAAAGAAGTGGGCAACACTTAAAATTTACAATCATTGGAGTTAGCTCAAAAAAGGAATAGTATGCACACTCAGTTGTGTATCAAAATCTATATTACCCCACAGGGAAGTAAGTTTGGAGAAAAAATAAGAGAAGGTGGGAGATGGAGTTCTTCTAGAAAGGCAGACAGATTAAGGAAGATAGAAGTCAGAAGTAAAACAGACTTCTAAAGAGTGAAAGGGTAAAAAGAGAAAGAGAGAAGGATAAACAGGAAAATAGTATGGAGGTAAATATACAGTTAGAGTCATAACTATGAGTGGGAATAGGATAAACTTACACATAAAATAGAAGTAGAAGCAGAAAGAATTAAAATGCAGAATCCAGCAATATATCACTTACTTGAAACAAACTGAAACAAAGAGACACAAAGGGACTGGAGCTTCCTGTGAGCCAAGATAGAAGAGTGGGCAGTAAACCACTGTAAGGTCTCCCTTACCCATCTCCCGACAATCATAAAATAGTGCCCCAGAACAAATTCTGGAACAGCAGTTCAAGAGGAAAGATGTGGTGGAGTGGTCTTTTAGCCTAGAAGACTTATAGGATCAACAAGAAAGATCTGTATCACTCAGGCAAAAGGGAAGCAGACAGGGAGCACACCAGCAAACCATCAGCAAGCCCCACATCATCAAAAAAGTGGGAGATCCTGAGCCCTGGAATGGTGAAGCGGGCAAATACCAACATGTGCCATAGTATAGCCAGGGGAACTAGCAGACTCACACTCTGAAAACTACACTTTAGTGTAGCCCTGGGCAAATAAGCATTCTCATGCAGTCTGACATGCTTCAGCACAACCCAGAGCAACTAGGCACCCTCCAGTGGCAATATCTCTATAGGGTTTGGTGTAGCCCTGAGAAATGCAGAAAAACCCTACTGGGACTCAATAAACATCAGACACCACCACTAGGACCCCAACTAAGCATCAGGTTTGTGCCAGACCCCAAAGGCCTCTGGCAGCACTAGGCATCCCCCACACCAACCCCTCAACCTAGCACCAGACACAAGGATTTCCTGTGGGCCTCATGGCAACATCAGTGTAACACCAGGTAAGCAGATAGGTCCTACAGCCACTAGCACAAGAAGCTAGAGACAAAGTGTATTCCACCCTGGGGTGCAGAGATCAAATTTAAAAGAAAGGGAAAAAGACAAAAAAGGAAACAAAATGAGAAAAAATAACAACAAAGAAGAATCTGGCCATAGAAAGTTATTATAGTGATGGGGAAGATCAAGACATGAACTCAGAAGAGGACAACAAAGTCAAAATACCTATGGGCAAAACCATAAAGAAAAACAGGGAGTAGTCTCAAGCCCAGGAGAAAAAAGAACTTATGGAAGAGCTCAAAAAGGAGCTTAAAAATCATATAAGAGAGATATACAAAAATTGGGAAAAGAAGCGAGAGTGATGCAAAAGAATTATGAGAAAGGAGTCAACAACTTGGGAAACTGCCTAAAAAGTAGAAATAGCCAAATGGAAAAGGAGACAAAAAAATCCACTGAAGAAAACAACTCCTTAAAGAGTGCAATTGACCGAGTGGAAAAGAAAGTTAATTGGGGAAAACAATACATTAAAAGTTAGAATTGGACAGGTGGAAGCTAATGACTCTATGAGACATCATGAATCAATAAAAAAAAAATCAAAAGGATGAGAAAATGAAAGAAAATGTAAAATACCTCATGGGAAAAACAAGTGACCTAGAAAATAGATCTAGGAGAGATAATATCAGAATCATTGGACTAATATAAAGCCATAATCAAAAGGAGGACTTGGATAGCATATTTAAAGAAATTATCAAGGAAAATTGCCTTGATGTCCTGGAATCAGAGGACAAAATAGTCATCAAAAGAATCCAATGATAAACTCAGGTCAAGAAAAAAATATTACAAATGTCCAAAAAGAAAAAAATTCAAATATCATGGAGTCACAATCAGGCTTACACAGGACTTAGGAGTTGAAACATTAAAGGATCAGAGGTCATGAAACATGATGTTCTGGAGGGCAAAGGAGCTAGGAATTGCCAAGAATCACTTACCCAGCAGAATTAAGCATAATACATCTAGTGGAAAATGGTCATTCAATAAAATAGAGGGATTGCAAGCTTTCATAAGAAGATGAGAACTGAGCCAGAATATTTCCCTCCAATATCAAGACTGAAGAGAAGCATAAGCAAGTAAAAAGGGAAAAGAAAACATAAGGGATTCAACAGAGATAAACTACATCCCTACATGGGAAGATGATACTTACAATTCTTTTTAAAAAATGTATCACTAATACAGTTAGAAGGAATCTACATAGAGGGTACGGTTATAAGGTGAATTTGAGAGAATGACATACAAAAATTAAGGGATGAAAAAGAGGAGTAGAATGGGTGCAGAAGGAAGGAAGATGTAGTATGGGGTAAATCATCTCACACGAAGAGGTACTAAAGACCACCTGTACAGTGGAGGGGTGAAAGGGACAGTGGGCAATGCTCATTGCTTAAACTTTACTCTCATCAGTATTGGTACAAAGAGGGAATAATATACACAACCAGCTGAATATAGAAATCTCTTATCTAACAAGGAGGTAGGAGGGGAAGATATCAAATAGGGAAAGCCGGTGGTAGACTGAAGCAAGACACTGGTGAGGAGAGAAAGGGTGAAAAGAGAGGACAAATAGCCTCCTATATGTTGGAGGAAAATACATAGTTAATAATCTTAACTGTGAATGTGAATGGGATAAACTCACAGGATAATAGCAGATCAAAAACCAGAATCCTATAACATGTGATGTGATATGATATGAGATGAGATGAGATGAGATGAGA
>CM053585.1:414333820-414349191 GCA_028646515.1 Pseudochirops corinnae | reverse complement strand
ATATATATACACACACACACATTTATATTCTCTTCAAGTATCCTCATACTGAAGTATGTTTCATAAGTTACAATTATCATTTTTTCAAGTAGGAATATAAATAGTTCAACTTTGATAAGTTCTTTATGATTTCTTTTCCCTGTTTACCTTCTCATGCTTCTCTTGCTTCTTCTATTTGAATGTCAAATTTTCTATTCAACTCTGATTTTTTCATCAAGAATGCTTGAAAGTCCTCTATTTCATTGAATGACCATATTTTCCCCTGAAAAATTATACTCAGTTTTGCTGGGTGGGTGATTCTTGGTTTTAATCCTAGATCCTTTGACCTCTGGAATGTCATAGCTGCTAGATCTTGTGTTATCCTGATTGTGATTCCACAGTATTCAAATTGTTTCTTCTTCACTGCTTGTAATATTTTCTCCTTGATCTGGGAACTCTAGAACCTGGCTATAATATTCCTAGGAGTTTTCTTTTTGGGATCTTTTTCAACAGGTGATCAGTGAATTATTTCAATTTCTATTTTGCCTTCTGGTTCTAAAATATCAGGGCAATTTACCTTGAGATTTTCTTCAAAGATGGTGTCTAGGCTCTTTTTTTGATCATGGCTTTCAGGTAGTCCAATAATTTTTAAATTATTTCTCCTGGATCTCTTTTCCAGGTCAGTGTTTTTCCAATGAGATACATCACATTGCCTTCTATGTTTTCATTTGTTTGGATCTATTTGATAGTATCTTGATTTCTCATAAAGTTTTTAGCTTCCATTTGCTGCAATCTAATTCTAATTATTCTCTTCAGTGAACTTTTGAAATTCTTTTTCCATCTGGGCAATTTGGCTTTTTAAGGCATTCTTCTTCTCACTGGCTTTTTGAGCCTCTTTTGTCATTTGAATTAGTCTATTTCTTAGGGTGTTATTTTCTTTAGTAAGGTTGTTGACTTGCTTTTCATGATTTTCTTGCATCATTCTCATTTCTCTTCCCAATTTTTCCTCCAGTTCTCTTACTTAATTTTCCAAATCCTCCTTGAGCTTCTCCATGTCCTGTAACCAGTTCATATTTTTTTTTGGAAGCTTGTGGTACAGGAGTTCTGACTTCATTGTCTTCCTCCCATTCCATGCTTTGATCATTTTTGTCCCCAAAAAAGGAATCTAAGGTTTGATTGCTGTGCTTGCTTTGCTTCCATTGCTTGCTCATGTTGCCCCTCAATTACTTGACTTTTGAGCTTTTTGATGCAGTAGAAGTCTGCTTCCAGAAAGGAGATTTTTGTCCCAAATCACTGGGGTTTTTGCAGCTGCTGGAGCTATTAGTTGGGTGCCCCCTTTGAAGCCCCCACAAGCTCTGACTCACTGGCCTCACACCCTAGGACTTCCATGCAAGACAGTGATCCAGATCCAAGCAGGTTAGAGCAAGAGCAATTACCCTCTGAATGGTCACTTGGTCTGCCTACAATCTGCAGGCCAGGAGCTCTGAAGCAGCCACGTGGAGGTGGCTGCATGGCCACCACACCTCCACCACTTCTTTCTCTAGGGGCTAGGGCCAGACTGTGCTCTGCCCCCCACCCCTGTTCCAACAGAGTTCTACACTGACCTTTTACTTTGTCTTTAGCATATATGGGTTAATGATTTTGGAAACTGCCACAGTTGCTCATGATCCAGTCTCCTGAAGTCTGCTCTGGCTGCTGCTGGTTGGGGCCACCCTGGGGCTAAAACTATGGGCTCATGCGGGGCTGGGCTTGGGTCCCAACACAGCAATGGACCCTTCCTATAGGCCTGCCAGGCTGCCTTCAGCAGGAGATTTATTTTTCTGTCACTTTGTGGGTTCTGTAGCTCTAAGGTTTGGTTAGTCATATTTTATAGGTATTTGAGGTAGTTATGAGAGGAGCTCATGGAGCTTTGCTTCTTCTACATAGCCATCTTGGCTCCGCCTAGTCATATAGGTTTTTACCCAGGGCTATGCTCTTACTCCAAATCATAGTTACTTCCTATCCCATTAAAATGTTTGTAGTGGATAGATGGTCACAAAGCAAAGCACTCAAGGAATTGATTTTTGATCTTTCCTGTTACAAGAAATGGATCAATTACACACTAAGCATAAAATATAGTTCTAGGAAGGCCAGGTCTCTATATTGTGTAGGGCATGATGAGGCATATACTGGCCTTGTACAGGGTTTATTGGGTCATACATGGGTTCATAAATAAGTGTGAAATTCATAACCAATGGTCTCAAATCATACCAGGTGGACTGCAGGCCACCACCTTTGTTCCTTTGATAAAGGTTGGTTTCTTTGTCCAGAGAGGTTTCTCAGTTTCTTTTTCTTTCATTATAATAGTCAAAAATACTTAGTTGCTCAAAATTATTCTTAAACCATTATTACTGGTATGATATACAATGTTCTTTTGGTGTTGCTTATTTCACTCTTCATTATTTTGTGTGTCTATTCATATTTTTTCTAAAATCAATGAACTCATCACAATGTGCTCCATTACAATTATATACCACAACTTGTTCAGTCATTCCCCAAATGGGAGTTGTTGCCACAATTTTCAATTCTTTGTCAACACAAAGAAAAAAATAAAATGATAGCAAAATTCATTTGGAAAAACAAAAAGTCAAGAATATCAAAGGGA
This sequence comes from Pseudochirops corinnae, assembly GCA_028646515.1. NCBI lineage: Eukaryota > Metazoa > Chordata > Mammalia > Diprotodontia > Pseudocheiridae > Pseudochirops > Pseudochirops corinnae. The sequence continues at coordinate 414,346,568 of CM053585.1, read as the reverse complement.
CTAATAAAAAAGTAATGAAAGGAGGTTTAGCAGTACCAGATCTTAAACTATATCATAAGGCAGTAATTATTAAAACTATCTGGTGCTGGCTAAGAATAGAAAGATGGGTCAATGGAAGAGAGTAGACAAAACATTTACAGCAGCAGATAAATACAGCAACCTTGTATTTGATAAATTTAAAGATTAAAATTTTGGGGATAAGATTCATTATTTGGTAAAATTTTTTTGAAAACTGGAAAGCAGTATGGCAGAAATTGGGCATAAACCAACATCTACTATTGATATTCTATATTTTTAGCTCAATATCAAATATTTTTTGTATTGGACGTTTTGTAATACAATCTGAAGTCTGAAAAATTTTATTCCTTATTCATTCCCACATTTTTTACCCCCTGAGATTCTAAAACATTTTTTGTAATAAATTTTATTGATTTTTGCCTAGTTTAACAAAGTAACCCCTGGGTAGTTTTATTAGTATGCTTATTAAACATGTAAGTTAAATTAGGTATTATCAAATTTTCATCATATTAGTGTGTTCTAGCCATGGCAAATCGCTATTATTTTAATCTTTATTATCCTTCATTTTTCATAAAGAATATTTTAAAATTGTATTTATTAAGTTCTAAGAATATCTTGGTAAGTTCATTTTTGCTTCTTGCTGCTGCTATGTAAAAATGCTAATGATTTCTTTCTTTTATATCTTGACATTTTGCTGACACTCTTGATTGGCTTGATAACTTTCTTTTCTCATTTGCTAGGCTTTTCTAAGTAAGCTATCATATTTTATGCAAAGATATTTAATTTCTTGCTAATATTTTTTCCTTTATTTTATTGTTCATGTCTTATTAGTAATAATAATATTTCTTGAACTGTGTCAAAAACAGTAGGTATATCCTTTTTCTACTCATATATCGGAAAAGCTACTATATCTCTATGCCAAATAATGTTGATTTTTTGTTTTAGTTATGTAACTTTGATCAAATTACATAAGAGCTCTTCAATGTTTGTGCTTTCTAGGATTCTCATCATAAATTACATATTTTTGCCAAAGCTCTTTTCTGTATCTATGAGTTTCATAAAGTTTTTTTTTGTTTTGTTACTTGTATGATCAACAACATTAATATTTCTCCTAATATTTTCCCATCTTTAAATCCCTGATATAAATCCAACATTGTGACAGCGAATTTTGGAGGGGAAACATTGCTATAGTCTTTTTGTCAAGATTTTATTTTAAAATTTTATGGGTGCATTAAATTCTTCCTCCTCCCTTTCTACCCTCACTGAGAAGGCAAAAGCATATTGTAACAGAAAATAGGAAAAAAAATAAGAAAAATAAAGTAAACAAAAAAGCATGTCTGGATCTGAATTCAGACTCCATTGGGGTTTTTTTGGTCTGAAAATGGGTAGCATTTTTCATCTTAAGTTCTTTGTAATTGTCTTAGATCATTGTATTCATTGGAATAGATAAGTCATTCACAGTTGAGCATCTTTAAAATATTGTTGTTACTAGGTACAATGTTCTGGATCTTGCTAATTTACTTTGCATGAGTTCATATAAGTCATGCCAGGTTTTTCTGAAAGCATCCCACTCAGCATTTCTTATAGCCAAATAATATTCCGTAACAATCATATACCACAACTTTTTCAGTCATTCTCCAATTGATAGTCACCATTTCCAATCCTTAGGCATTACAAAAAGCCCTGCTATAAATATTTTTGTATGTGCAAGTCCTTTTCATTTTTCTTTGAACTCTTTGGGATATAGACCTACTGGTGGTATTGTTTGGTTAAAAGGTATGCACAGTTTTATAACCCTTTGGACATAGTTCCATATTTCTCTTCAGAATGTTTGGGTCAGTTCACACCCTGCCAGCAGTTTAGTAGAGTCCCAAATCTCCACATCACTTCCAACATTTTCCACTTAGGTAATACATTAGAGTCTATTTAATTTGTATTTCTCTAATCAATAGAAGAGACCAATAATCAAAGTAGAGCATTTTTTTCTTATGGCTATAGACAACTTTGATTTCTTCTGAAAATGGTCTGTTCATATCTTTTTTTTTTTGGAGGGGGGAAGGTAGGGCAATTAGAGTTAAGTGAGTTGCCCAAGGTCACACAGCTAGTTTGTGTGTGTGTGTGTGTGTGTGTGTGTGTGTGTATTAAGTGTCTGAGGCTGGATTTGAACTCGGGTCTTACTGACTCCAGGGCCAGTGCTCTATTCACTGCACCACCTAGCTGGCCCCTGTTCATATCTTTTGACCAATTATTCAGCTGGGGAATGACTTATGTTCTTATCAACTTGTTTTTGTTCTCTATATATTTGAGAAATGAGGCCTTTATTAGAGAAGCTTACTGAAAATTTCTTCTGCAGTTTCTTGCCTCTCCCCCCCTTCTAATCTTGGCTGGCTTGGTTTTCTTTTCTTCTTTTTAAATTTAATGTGATGAAAATTAATTATTTTACATCCCAGTAATGTCTTCTATTTTTTGTTTGGTTATAAATTCTTCCCTTTTCTATAGTTCGGACAGGTAAAATATTCCATGCTCTCCTAATTTGATGTACCTATTTGATCTTATCTTGTTATATGGTGTGAGATGTTGGTCAATACATAGTTTCTGCTAAACTGCTTTTCAATTTTCCAAGCAATTTTGATCAAATAGCGAATTCTTGCCTCAAAACCTTGGGTCTAGATTACTAGGGTCATTTACTAGTATGTATTGTATACCTAATCACTTCCACTGATCCACCACTCCATTTTTTAGCCAATACCAGATTGTTTTTTGTGATTCTTGATTTATAATACATTCTAGATCTATTATGTCTAGGTCACTTTCTTTCACATTTTTTTTATTGATTCATTTTGTATTTTTGACTTCTTGCTGTTCCAGATAAATTTTGCTATTATATTTTGTAACTCTATAAAATACTTTTTTTGTATTTTATTTGGTATCACACTGATTAAGTAAATTAATTTACAAAGAAGTGTCATTTTTATTACATTGGCACAACTTACCCATAAGCGATGAATATTTTCCCAGTTTTTAGATCTGACTTTATTTGTGGAAAAAACTGTTTTGTGATTGTGTTTATATAGTTTCTGGGTTTGACTTGGCATGTAGATTTCCAAATTGTATGCAGTCATTTTAAGTGGGATTTTTCTTCTTATCTTTTCCTCCTAGACTTTGTTTGTAATATATAGAAATGCTACTGATTTCTATAGTTATATTCTATATCCTGCCACTTTGTTGTTAATTGTTGTTTTAGTTGATTCTCTAGTATTCTCTAACTATGCCATTTTCATTTGCTTCCTCATTGCCCATTTGTATTCCTTCAATATTTTTTTCTTCTCTTATTGTTACAGCAAGCATTTCTAGCACAATATCTAATAATAGTGGTGGAAATAGGTATCTTTTCTTCACTCCTGATTTTATCAGGAAGGCATCTAGCTTATCCCCATTATGGATAACACTTGCTCTTGGTTTGGGACATACATTACTCATCTTTTAATGAAGAGCTCCAGAGGAGGCAGAGGCAAGATGGCAGAGTAAAGGCAGGGTTTCACCTTAGTTCTCCCCTAAACCCCTCCAAATTCAGAACTCTTACATTCTAGAGAAGCAGAATCCACAAAAAGATGGGGTAAAACAAATTTCTAGCCCAAGACAACTTTGAAGGTTGGCAGGAAAGATCTGTTGAACCAGGGAGAGAGAGGAGTACCATCCAGCACAGTCTGCACCAGTGCAGACCCAGCCCCAGAAAACCCAGAACAAGTACCTGGACAGCTGAATCATTGACAGCATTGTTAGTTTCCAGACTTCTCAGCCCACAGATGCCAAAGACTACTTGGAAGGTTGGCAGGAATGATCTGTTGAACCTGGGTGAGAGTGCAGCACAGTCTAGCACAGACCATGCCAGAGCAGTTCCAAACCCCAGGAAACCAGAGGCAGGCCTTGGGAACCACTGAATCAGCAGTAACAGAGGCTCCTTCCTGAGCTCTCAGTCCACAAATGGTAAGGTGGTCATTCAAATCTGGGTTGTAGTCCTGTTGTCACTCCCAGGGCAAAGAGGAACACAAGAGCTTGCAACAGCAGCAGAACGGAGACCCTCCTCACAGTGCCAGGGCAGAAAAGAGGGCTTGTGGTTGCTCACAGACCAGAGCACAGGTCAGGAGAGTAGTAAACACCTCTCCTTAGATCATACCACCTTGGAAAAACTGAAAACTTACAGGTCCCTAGAAGCATCTCTGAAAACAGCGCACGAAACCCCTGAAGCTTGGGACAATGTGTCCTCCGCCCTGGAAGCAAGCCCTACTTTGCTTTCCCTAGTTTATGTATCAAAGCCATCTTTGTGTCATCAAAGGAATGACTTAATTTTTCCAAATAGTTTATACAGCATTAGAATTAATTGTTCTTTAAAAATTAATTAGAATTCACCTGTGAATCCATCTGATACTGGGGATTTTTTTAGGAAGCTCATTTATGGGTTGTGCAACTTCTTTTTGTAAGGTAGGGTTAAAATAATGCCTTGAATTGAATTCTAGAGTGGAAGAACAAAAAATAAAAGTCCGAATAAAACATTCTTTTAGTCCAGGATAACATAGGACTTCTGAAAGAGATATCTGTGAAATGGTGGTGGAGGCTAACCCACAGGTCAAATGGATAAAACATCAATATGAGGACTAGGTAGTGGTGACATAAGCAGCAGCAGTTTTGGGAGCTTCCAAACCAGAGAGGATAACAGGACCTAGTAACTTGTCATAAACAGAATATAGGTGACCACCGTGCTGGCACTGAATATATGACCAGACTTTGTTTGGCAGTTTCATTGAATATAGTCACTTCTGGTCATAGTTCAAGGACAGGGAGGAGCACTTTCAATCGAGAAGGAGTGAAAACCTGACGAGCAGTGTGAACTCCATTTTCAAGGTGTTGGGAACCCCTCCTGGATAATGACCAGAGTGTAGATCAGGAGAGCAGTTACCACACTTTTCCAAAGATCAAACCACCTTGATGTGGTTTGTACCAAAAAGTACCAAAGTAGCTCTGAAAATGTCAGTGCAAAAAACTCTGAAGTTTGAGGCAGTGGCCATCCGCACAGACCTGGAACAAAGCTTAACTTTAACATAAAGTTCCAAATCAATAAATGGGGAGGAAAATAGAACAAATAATGAAAAAGACCATTAAAAACTACAATGGTGAAAAGGAAGATCTACACACAAAATCAAAAAAAGCAAAAAAACCAAAACAGTTACAAGCCTCAAAGAAAAATGTGAATCAGACACAAGAGTAATAAGAATTTCTGAAAAGCAAAAAATGATTTTTAAACTCAAATAAGTGAAAAGGAGAATTAGGCCAATAAGTAAAAAGAAGACAATTATTAAAAGACAGTTAAAAGCTCAGTTAAAGAGGCATAAAAACTGGAAAGAATACATTAAAAAACAGAAATGATCAAATGAAAAGAGGGGTACAAAAGTCACTGAAAGAGAGTGGTGATAAAAGGGAGGACAGACAAAAGAAGACAGTGATCAAAAGCAAAATAGACTTTAGAGAAAAGACAAGATAAAAAACAGAGAGAGAATTTTTTTCAGTCATTTCAATGATATAGCCTATTCCTCGTGACACCATTTAGGATTTCTTTGGTAAAGATACTGGAATGGTTTGCTATTTCTTTCTCCAGCTTATTTTTACAGGTGAAGAAACTAAGGCAAACAAAAATTAATTGACTTGTTTAGTGTCTGAGGCTAGATTTGAAGTCAGGTCTTATTGATTTTAGGCCTGGCATTCTATCTATTATTGTACCACCTAGATAAATAGAAAAAAATAGGATGGAGGGAAATGCATAGTTAGCAAATTAAACTGAGACGGTAAATGGGATTAACTCACCCATTAAACATAGGTGGATAGCAGAATGAATCACAAAACAGAATCCAACCATATGTTGTGTATAAGAAACATACCTGAAATAGAAAGACACTTAATATATGAGGCTAGAGCAGAATTTACTATGTTTCAGCTGAGGTTAAAAAGGCAGGACTAGCAACTATGATCTCAGACAAAGCAAAAGCAAAATAGACCTAATTAAAAGGGATAAGTAAGGACACTATATTTTGCTAAAAGGAACCATAGGAAATGAAGTAATTCAATATGAAATATAAAGGCACTGAAAGACATAGACTCCAAATTCTTAAAGGAAAAAATTAAATTACTTAAACAAGGAAATTATAAAACTATATTAGTGGGAAAACTCAACTTTCTATTCTCAGAGCCAGATAATCTAACAATAAAATAAATAAGAAAGAAGTCAAGGAAAGGAAAAGAATCATAGAAAAATTAGGTATGATTGACCTCTAAAGAAAATTAAATGTGAATAGGAAGGTATACAAATTTTCTCAGATGTATATGGCACATTTATGGGAATGGACCATGTATTAGGGCATAAAAAATTCATACCAAATTTAAAAAGCCTGTTAAAAATACCATACGTAAACCATATTACAATAAGAAATTACATTTAATAGAGGGCCATAGAAGCAGAAATTAAATGTTAATTGAAATTAAGTCATGTAGTCCTAAAGAATGAGTAGGTCAAAGAACAAATCATGGAAACAGTGTCATTTCATGAAAAAAAGAATGACAAGACAACATTCCAAAATTTGTAGGAGATAGCCAAATTTTCCTTAGGGCAAAATTTATATCTCTTAACGTGTACATTAATATAAGAGAGATATAACAAATCAATGAATTTAGTAGATAACTTAAAAAAACTAGAAAAAGGAAAAAAAATCCAAAAATCCACAATAAAATGGAAATAATGAAAATCAAGAGCTACCCAATTATTTTCCAATAAAACTAAGAATCTAAGTGAAATGGATGAATATTTTTAAAAATGTATCATTTGCCAAGATTAACAAAAGAAAAATAAAATATTTGAGTAATTTACTCTTAGAAAAATAAACTAAATCACCAATTAATGAGCTCCTAAGAAAAATCCTGAGGACCAGATGGATTCATATGTGAATTCTTCAAACATTTAAAGAATAATCAATTTCAATACTGTATAAACTATTTGAAAGAATATGTAAAGAACTAGTCTTACCAAATTATTTTTATGCCATAAACCTATTTTGGATAGCTAAACTGGGGAGCAAAACGTGTGTGTGTGTGTGTGTGTGTGTGTGTGTGTGTGTGTGTAAATGCAAAATTTAATGAATATCAATGCAAAAATATAAAATAAGATACTAGCAAGGAAATTACAGCAATATATCACAACAATCATAACCTATGACCAGGTGGGGTTTATATCAGAAATTCAGGCCTGGTTCAATGTTAGGAAAACAATCAGTATAATTGAACAGATCAATATCAAAAACAACAAAAAATCATATAATTACATCAATAGGTGCAGAAAAAGACTTTGACAAAACACAACACCCATTACTATTAAAAACACTAGAAAGCATAGAAATCAATGGGACCTTTCTTAAAATGATAAGTAATATCTCCCTCAAACCAAGAGCAAGCATTGGATAAACATGTATCAACTCTAAACCTTCCCAATAAGATCAGAGGAAAGCAAGAATGTCCATTATCAGTACAATTATTCAATATTGTACTAGAATTGTTAGCTATAGCAATAAGACAAGAAAAAGTAATGTAACAAATAAAAATAGGCAATAAGGAAAAAAAAACTACCACTCTTTGAAAATGATATGGTGTTATATTTAGAAAACTCTAGAGAATCAATGAATAAACTAGTTGAAACAATTAACAGCTTTAGGAAAAAAATGCAGGAAATAAAACAAACTCACAAAAATCATTGACATTTCTATATACTACCAACAAAAACACATCAGAAAGAGATAAGAAGAGAAATTTCCTTTAAAATAACTTCTGACAATATAAATTACTTGGGAATCTCTCTCCCAAGAAAAAGACAGGAATTATATGAAAACAATTACTCGTCACCTTTCACACAGATAAAGACAGATGCAAACAATTAAAGAAATGTTAATTACTCATGGCTATACTGAGTCAATATAATAAAAATGACAATTCTACCTAAATTAATTTACTTATTCATTGTTTTATCAATCAAACTACCAAAGAATTATTTTATAGATCTGGAAAAATTGCAACAGAATTCATCTAGAACATCAAAAAGTCAAGAATATCAAGAGAATCAATTAAAAAAAACCAGTAAAGGAAGGTAACCTAGTAGTTCCAGATTTCAAATTGTATCACAAAGTGGTAATCACTGAAATAATCTGATATTAGCTAAAAAATACAGTGGTGATGGATTAGTGGAGCAGAGTAGGTACACTATACACAGTACTAAATAATCACACTAATCTAGTAAACCCAAAAGCTCCAAACTTTGGTGGTAAAAACTTACCATTTGGCAAAAATTGCCAAGTAAATTGGAAAGCAGTTTGGCAGAAACTAGGAATAGTGAAACAAATCATACCACATACCAAGATAAGGTAAAAAATATTTAGATATAAAAAGTGATATCGTAAGGTGAGCATGAGGGAAAAAGTGCCTGTCATATGTATGAATAAGTTTACAAGGAAATAAGTGATAGGGTAATCAGAAGTAAAATAAATATTTTTGATTACATTAAATTAAAAAACTTCTCCACAAAATTAATCCTGCCAAAATGAAAAACAAAGTGTGAAAGTAGGAAAAAATATTTGGAGCAAGTTTCTCTTATGAAGGCTTCATTTCTCAAACATATAGGGAACTGAGCTGAAGTCACAAAAATAAAGAGCCATTTCCCAGTGAATAAATGATCAAAGGATACAAATAGGCAATTTTCAGAAGGAAAAAAAGTTATTTATAATCATTATGTATCATTATAAAATTATCTAAATAGCTACTGCTTACAGAAATTCAAATTTAACAACTGAGCTATCACATCACTCCTATCAGATTGGCTTATTATAACAGAGAGAAAAAAATGACAAATGCCAGAGGACATGTGGAAAAATTAAGACACTAATTCATTACTGGGACAGTTATGCATCAGTCCAAACATTCTGGAGAGCAATTTGTAACTACACCCAAAGGCCTATAAAATTATGCATACCCTCTGACCCAGCAATACCACTAAATCTGTATTCCAAAGAGATTGAAATAAAGGGAAAAGAACCTATTTGTTTGAAAATATTAATAGCAGCAGGGTAACTTGGTGGTGTAGTGGCTAGATTGCTTAACTTGGAGTTAGGAAGATCTCAGTTTCAATCTGACCTCAGACACTTACTAGCTGTGCGACCCTGGGCAAGTCATTTGACCTATGCCTCAATTTTCCCATCTCTAGAATGAGCTGGAGAAGGAAATTGCAAACCACTCCATTAGCTTTGCCAAGAAAACCCAAATGGAGTCACAAAGAGTTAGTTACAACAGAAATAACTGAACAACAATATTAATAGTCACTCTTTTTCTGGTGGCAAAGAATTGGAAATCAAGAGTAAGCCCATAGATTGGGTAATGGCTGAACAATTTGTGTTATGTAATTGGGAAGTACCATTGTTGAATAAGAAATGATGAGCAGGATATTCTCAGAAAAACAAAAACAAAACAAAACAGGAAAGATTTACATGAACTCCTGCAAAGTGAAGTGAAGACATCCCCGAGAAAATTATATCCATTAGTAGCAATATCATAAGGATGATCTGCCATGAAAGACTTAGCTACTCTCGTTAAGTCTGTGATCTTAGATAGTTCCAAAGAAGCCATATTGGAATACGCTATTCACCTCCAAAGAGGGAACTGGTAAACTATGAGTGCAGATTGAAGGATACTTTATTTTTATTGCTTTATTTCATTTGTTTTCTTTCACAACATGGCTAATACAGAAATATTTTTGCGTGATTTCACATATTTAATCAATATAAAATTGTTTGCCTTCTTAAAGAGGGGATGAGGCAGTAGTAAGGGAGAGGATTTGAAACTCAATTTTTTTTTTAAATGAGTGAAATGTTTTTACAGGTAACTGGGAAATTAATGAAATAAAAAGAAATTTTAAGAGAACATGGATCTATTATACCCTTTGTGTTCATTTCTTCATTGTTTATGGTACCTTTTAGCAAATTGTAGTTTTTCTGTTTATCTCTTTTAATTAAATCTGTTTAAGCTTCTGTTTTGTCTGAGATCATGATTACTACCCCTGCCTTTTCTTCTAATTTCAGCTGAAGTATAATAAATTCTCCTCCAATCCTTTATTTTTTTTTAATAGTATTGCTAGGCTGCCTTCTTTGGTATTTTTTCTTTTCATTAATTCCCTTGATATTCTTGACGTTTTGTTCTTCCAGATGAATTTTGTTGTTATTTTATCTAGCTGTATCAAAAACATTTCTGGTAGTTGGATTGGTATAGCACTGAGTAAGTAAATTCGTTTAGACAGAATTGACATTTTTATTATATTAACTCTGCCTACCCATGAACAATTGATATTTTTCAAGATATTTAGATCTTACTTTATTTGTGGAGAAAGTGTTATACAATTGTGTTTATATAGTTCCAGAATTTGTCTTGGCAAATAGACTCTTAAGTATTTTCTATTACTTATAGTTATTTTAAATGGTATTTCTCTTTCTTTCTCTTGCCTTTATTCCTATACTCTCTATTGTTTTTAATAGGAATGAGTGCTGTAGTTTGTCAAATGCTTTTTCAGCATCTATTGAGGCAATTATGATTTCTGTTGGTTTTTATTGATATGTATATTGATAATTTTCCCTAATATTGAATCAATCTTGCATTCCTGCTGTAAATCCAACTTGCTCATAGAGTATAATCCTTGAAATATGTTGCTATAATCACCTTGCTAAAACTAGTTTTGTTTGAAATTTTTTCACTGATATTTATTAGGAAAATTGTCCTATAATTTTCTTTCTTGTTTTTAGCTCTTCCTGGTTTTGATATAAGAAGTATATATGTGTCATAAAAGGAGTTTTAAAGAACTCTTTCTTCACCTATTTTTCCAAATACTTTATATAGTATCAGAATTAATTGTTCTTTAAATGCTTGGTAGAGTTCACTTGTGAACCCATCTGGCCCTGAGGACTTTTTCCTAGGGAGTTCCTTAATAGCTTGTTCAATTTATTTTTCTATGATAGGGTTATTTAGGCATTCTGTTTCCTGATCTGATAATCTAGGTAATTTATATTGTATAAATATTCATCCATTTTGCTCAGATTGTCCAATTTATTGGCATATAATCGGATAAATTTTTCTTCATTGGTGATGATTTCACCCTTTTCATTTTTTTTATTGGGTATTTGGCTTTCTTCTTTCTTTTTTTAAATCAAATTAACCAATGACTTATTTATCTTATTGACTTTTTCATAAAACCAGGTCCTAGATTTATTTTTTAGCCGAATAGTTTTCTTACTTTCCATTTTATTAATCTCACCTCTGATTTTTAGGATTTCTAATTTGGTGGTCAAATGGGAATTTTCAATTTGTTTGTTTTCTGGTTTTGTTTTAATTTTAGTCGCATACCCCATTTAATTATCTGTTCTTTTTCCATTTTGTTGAAATACAAATTTAGAGAAATAAATTTACCCTTACATACTGCTTTGGCTACATCCCATAAATTTTGATATGTTGTCTCATTGTTGTCATTCTTGTTAATGAAATTATTGATTGTTTCTTTGATTTGTTCTTTGACCCACTTATTCTTTAGAATAAAATTATTCATTTTCCAATCAACTTTTAAACTATATTTCCACTGCTCTTTGTAAGATGTAATTTTATTGCATTATGACCCATAAAGAATATTTATTATTTCTGCCTTTTTACATTTGATTTTAAGGTTTTTATGCCTTATTACATGGTCAATTTTTCTGTGAGTGTGTAATGGGAATCTGAAGATCTTCCCTGCCCCTTGGCCTGTTGATAGGCTTAAGTGAATCTGAAAACCTTCCCTGATTTGAAAATATACTCTACCCCCTAATAGGCTAAATGTGGTCACATGGAGCCTGTGGTGGTAGGCTTGTTTTTCAGGAACATCCACACCTTGTTACTTTGTGATTGGGCAGTGGGTCAAGAGGGTTGTGGCATTCTCTGACCCAGGGGAAGCCTATATATACCCTAATGTGAGGTTTAGCTTTGGGGATCACTTTGGAAAGAGTTGTGTGATTTGGCCAGATGAGACTCTGGGCAGCCATTGAGCACCCTGGCTTTGAAAACTCAGATGTTGGTGCTTCCCTCTCTGGTAACTAACTAGGTATGGATGTAATGGTCAGACAGCTAGAAGCCCTGTCTGCTAAATTGCCTCATTTTATGTTGCAACTTCTGTTTGTATTCTCTGAAATTCAGGGTGCTGACTTTTTCCCCCTGAACAAGGTAAATGATATATGTTTAATTGATTAAAGAATGTTAACCTATTTTGAGTTACTTTCCTTTAGAAAAGCAGATCTAAGAACCTATGCTAGTAGCCATCCTCAGTATGCTAGGGTGTTTGCTGCTACAAGATGCCATCTGCTGCTGAGAAAAAAGTATATTCCTTTCTGTCCCCATTCCATTTTCTCCAAAGGTCTGTCATATGTAACTTTCTAATATTTTATTTACCTCCTTATTTTTTTTATTATTTTTTCCATTGGATTTATCAAGTTCTGAAAGGGTACAGTTGAGGTCCTCTACTAGTATAGTTTTGTTGTCTATTTCTTCCTCTAAGCCACTGAAATTTTCCTTCAAAAATTTGGACTATGTATATATATATATATATATATATATATATATATATATATATATA
>CM053585.1:414267430-414333320 GCA_028646515.1 Pseudochirops corinnae | reverse complement strand
GTGTGTATATGTATATATATATATGTCTATTTAGGAGGGTGTATGTGCATATAAATACTTATGTGAGTATGTATATATATTATATATATATATAATATAAATATGTATATGTACAGGTATGCATAGACAAAGGGCACAGAATCAATTGAATAGGAAGGGATGGTATTTAAAAATAAAATTAGGAAGTATGAGAGGAATATAATGAGAGGAGACAGGGAGAGACAGAATGGGTAAACTATCTCATACAGAAGAGGCAAGGGAAAACTGTTACAATGGAGCAGAAGAACAGGAAGTCAACCTTACTCTCATTGAATTTGGCTTAAATAGGGAATACCATACACACTAAATTGGGTATTTTACCTTACAGGAAAGTAGAGGGGAAAGGGAGAAGAGGGGGGATGATAGAAAGGATGGCAGATTAGAGGGGAGGGTAGTTAGAATCACACACTTTTGAAAAGGGACAGGGTCAAAGTAGAAAATAGAACAAGTGGGGGGGGTTGGATAGGATGGAGAGAAATATAGTCAGTCTTTCACAATATATCCACTATGGAAATGTTTTGCATAACTACACACATATAACCTATATGGAATTGCTTATCTTCCCAGTAAGGGTAGATGATGAGGAAAGAAGGGAAAGAATCTGGAATTCAAAGTTTTAAAATCAAATGTTTAAAAAATATTTTTTTTACATGCAACTGGGAAATAAAATATACAGGCACTGGGCTATGGAGATCCATCTTGCCCTACCAGAAAGTCAGAAAGGGAATGAGGGAAGATATAGGAGAGAGCAGATTGGGTGAGGGGGTATTCAGTGGGATCACTGTTTTGGGGTGGTGGATAGGGGAAAAATGGGGAGAAAATTTGTAACTCAAAATCTTGTGGAAATGAATTTTGTAAACTAAAAATAAACATAAAATTTTTTAAAAAGTCACCAAGTGTCAGCTATCTCCCCCTCCCCCAAATAAAACCAAACCTGTGTAACTGAAACTATGATGTAGTCTTGTAGTCTGAGGGAAATATTTGTTTTTTAGTTAACCTTAAGGATGTGACTGTAATTATTATAAAGTTTATATCTTAAATATGTGATCATAATCATATCTACATAATAATCTTTATATCAAAATAATAAAGAAAAGAAAGCTCTCTGAAATGCACAGGCCATGACCAAGGCATGGAAAGGGGTTGACCAGGGCATGACCAGGGCATGACCAGGGCTTACGTCATTGCACTATACATGCTTATAAATAACCGTGAACTTTGTAACTCTTGGTCTCAGATCATACTGGGCAAACTGTAGACCAACACTTTTGTTTCTTGCCTATAGTGGTTTTCCAGGTTTTTTTTTCAATAAATACTGAAATTAACTACAAAGATAATATGAAGGAAGACACTATCTGTATCTAGAAAAAGACTTGAAAAATAAAAATATATACAATGATTATATATTATATTACATATTATATATACATACACACATATACATATTTATATCTAATGGTAGCCATCTCTAGGGTGGGGGGAGAGAAAAAGAATTTTACAGGATAAATTTATTATATATTTAAAAGTAATAGCAAGTTGTACATAAAATATTTTCATCTTTTTGCAATTGCAATCATTGCAATCATCTTTTCAATATTTTACTATGTTATGGAAATGCTAGCTTTATTTCACAAATTAAAAATTAAATAAATATTTTTCTTAAAAATGATTCTCAGTGGGAGAGGATAGATAAGTTTAGCAAGCTGCATGGGGGTCCAGGACTAAAAATATCTCTGGAACAAAAATTTTGAATGTCAACTGAGCAACTGTGGAATTTTAGCTCTTTCTCCTTACCCTAGTGTTCAGAGCTCAGCACAGTAACTGGTGTATAGTAGGAATTTAATAAATTCTGGTTAACTTAAAGACTCAGCCTAGGAGAAGAAAGGGATATAGAAGAGACCTGCAGTTTCCTCATGCCCAACTTTCATTTAAAGTATTTTTCTCAGTGAGCTTCATAGCTCTGGATCCACCTTTAAGGTATTACATAAGCAAGAGTAAAAAAAAAAATCAGGTTCAGTAGCTAGTACTTTATAAATTCAAAGCCATTTAAAATTGGACTAGTGAAGCTCTATTCAATAAGAATTGTTAGAAAAGTTGGAAGTTTTAACCAGAATCTTACAATTACAGAATGTAATAAATCCCAAATGGATATATGATCTAAATATAAAAGATTTTACATTAACAAAGAAAAAAAAAAGGAAAGTGGTAGCAATCAAAACTAGGAGGAAAATTCATTCTTAACCAAACATGGCTTAGAAATCATCATAAATTGGAGAAATTGATACTTTTGATTGCATAAAGTTAAAAAGCTTTTACACAAAATCAATGCAGCTTGGATTCGATTATTATATTCTGATGGAATGTAAGCTTCTTGAGGGAAATGGTTGTTTTCATTTCCAGCTATATACCTAGCACATGGTATAGTGCCCAGCACATAGTCATTACTTGATTTATTGATTTATAGGAAGGAAAGTCAAACTATCAACTGGGGGGAAGGAAATCTTTGTATCAAATAGCTTTGATCAAGCCTGATGACCAAGATAGATTAAGGAATTAACATAAACACATGATGAAGAATTATTTCCTAATTGATACGGTAGATAGATATGAATAACTTTTTTTAAAAGATTCACAAACTATCAATGACCAAATAAAAGACCATTTCACATTATATATAATAAAAAACAGTTTTCAAATTTAAAAACTCTGAAGTTTCACTTTGCTTGAAAAAAATTCAAAAGATGATGAAAATGGAAATTGTAGGTGTTGAGAGACCACAGGAAGACAAGCAAACCAACACAGTGTTGATGAAGCTATGAAATGATCCAACTATTCTGGAAAACAATTGTGCATAATTATATGGGAGAAATCATTAAATTATCATGCCCTTTGACTCAAAGATCATACTATTTGACCCTAATCAGATCAAACAAAGAAAGGTCCCATATACACTAAAATATTCACAAAAGCATTTTTGAGGGTAGTAAAGACTCTGGAAATAACATAAATGCCTATCAAGTGAGGCATAGCTAAATAAAATGTGGTATATGAATTATGAAATTAGATTAAATTAGATATTATTCTATATAAAATAATAAATATAAAGAAGTCATGAAAAGGAGGATATTTATGACCTGAAACAAAATAAAATATGTCAGTCCAAGGGAAAATATAGTAATGACAACAATGTAAATCAAATGAACACTAAAATAAAGTCGGATATTGAGTTACTGCAATGATCCATATAGATAGACATAAGAAAATGTACTTCCCTTCTTTTGGTAAGGAGAAGTGAGGGTCTATGGATGCCAGAAGTTCTATTCAATGTCTAGTATGGTCACTGTGTTGGTCATAAGTTTTAAAAATATACATATATATGTATATATGTGTGTATGTGTGTGTGTGTGTTTATATATATATATATATATTATATATGTGTGTATATATATATATATATATAATCCAGTCTGTAATCTCAGAGCTTTTGTAATGGGTTTAGAGTACATTAAAATATCTGCCATTTGGTTTTCACAACAAAAGTTGTTCTCGGAAAGACCTTCTACCTTTGTGGACTGTCCACATTGCAAAGGATAGAGTTTTGGACTTGGATTCAGTTAGACCTGAGTTTGAATCTTACTTCAGATACTTATTATCTGTGTGACCCTGGGCAAGTTACTTAAACTCTCTCTGCCTCAGTTTTCTCTTCTATAAAATGAGAATGATAGCACCTGGCTTTCGGGGTTGTTGTTAAGATCAAATAAGATAATATTTGTAAAGCATTTTGTAAAACTTATAGCACTAAAAAAGCTAGCTTTTTTAAAACTACTTTTTACTTTAACTAATAATTTACTTTATTGTTATTATATCCGTATAGGTCATCTATCCAACTATCATAGTCTGGACAATATGCTAATATTTGAATTGGTGAATGGAGAAGCTCATATATATTAAGAAATCTAGCTGTCTATTTAAATTATTTTTATCTACAAACCAGGAAGGATATTTACAAAAATGTAATTATGAAAGCTTGGCACTATATTTCCTTTGTTCGGATGATTGGGAAATAACATAGGTAAAGCAGTCATCATAGAATTTGAGAATTTCTATTTCTTATTTAAGACAAAATCTATGAACGTTTATTAAAAGAGGTTATAAAAAGACATTTTCTTAATATTTCAAGACACGAGAATCTTGAATCTATAGTTTCACATTTGTTTAAATGTGATTGTTTATTTAGAAGGAAATGAAACAAATACGGTGATATAGAATTCCTGTAAAAGCAATGTTTCTTCACTTATGTTGTATTCCCTTTGGCCTCTTACTTCAAAATCACCATATTTCAGAGTTAGAATGGAACCTGTTAGTCATTCATTCTAACTCATTCCTGAGCTGGAATCATTATATAACATGCCCAACAAATGACCTTGATTGGTAGACCTATAATAATAGAGAACTTAGTCCATTTTGAGGTAGAACATTTTAATTTTTGGCCTTCATACATTTTTGGAAATTGTTTGGAAGCTTTTCCTAGCATTGTCATGAATTCTCTACTCTCTGCAGTTTTTATACATTGCTCCTATAATTCGTAGGACAAAATGAATGCATTAAATTCCTTTTCCACAGAAAAATCTTTTAGATATTTGAGGTTAGCTATGAATATCCTGAGGCAGCTAAGTAGTTCAGTGGATAGAACACTGAGTCTGGAGTCAGGAAGACCTGAGTTCAAATGTGACCTCAGATAGTCACTACCTTTGTGACCCTGGGCAAGTCAGTTAACCTTTGTTACCTTAACTCACTGGAAAAAGAAATGGCAAAGCACCCCATTATTTTTGCCAAGAAATCCTTGCAGAGTCAAAATGAGTCAAACGCAACTGAATGACTAAAGAACAATATGACTATCCTTACTTTCTCCACTACTTGTATACATCTGTGACCTCACTATTATGAATACTTCTTTTAATAGTTCAGATTGGTTACAACCCATCTGCATATTTTCATCCTACATACTTCTGGTTCTTTCCTCCCATAAATTCTCTATTTGGGGGCCATCTAATGCATTAGGAATATTCCTCTAAATTTCTGGACATTGAATGGGTAGTAAGGGAATGTTTGGGATGCTT
Source organism: Pseudochirops corinnae (assembly GCA_028646515.1). Classification (NCBI taxonomy): domain Eukaryota; kingdom Metazoa; phylum Chordata; class Mammalia; order Diprotodontia; family Pseudocheiridae; genus Pseudochirops; species Pseudochirops corinnae. The sequence continues at coordinate 414,328,161 of CM053585.1, read as the reverse complement.
ATATTCTGTTTTTCATTCATTTTTTCCTTTCCTGTTTACCTTTTTATGCCTCTCTGAATCTTGTATTTGAAGATTTAATTTTCCATTGAGCTCTGGTCTTTTCATCAGGAAAGTCTGGAAGTCCCCTATTTCATTGAATATCTCTCTCCTCCCGAGAAAGAATACACTTAATTTTGCTGGGTAAGTGATCCTTGGTTTCTCCTTTGCCTTACAGAAAATCATATTCTAAGCCCTCTAATCTTTTAATGTAGATGCTACAAGGTCCTGTGGAATCCTGACTGTGGTTCGATGACATTTGAATGGTTTCTTTATGGCTACTTGCAAGTATCTTCTCCTTGACCTGTCAGTTCTGGAATTTGGCTACAACATTCCCTAGAATTTTCAATTTGAGATCTTTCAGAAAGTGATTGGGAGATTTTTTTTTCTATGATTGTATCTCTCATTCAATTCTAACAGATTTCCTCCTCCTGAACTTCTAAGTTGTCTCTTGCATCTGTGGGCTGAGAAGTCTGGAAATTGCTCCTGTTGCCAGTGATTCAGTCCCCCAAGGTCTGCTCCAGCTTTGCTATGGCGTGCTAGACTGTGCTCCTCTCCCAGCCAGGTACAAAAGACCCTTCCTGTCGACCTTCCAGGTTGTGTTGGGCCGGAAATCTGTCTCACTCTGTCTCTTTGTGGATTCTACTGCTCTAGAATTTGCCACTTTTTAAAGGTATTTGAAGGGATTTGAGGCAGAGGCCAGGTAAGTCCCCGCTTTCACTCCACCATCTTGGCTTTGTCCTCTCCTTTTTATTCTTGGTAAATGACTGATCCACTTCTCTCTGGAGCGATGCGTATACCTTTGTAATACATTTTGTGATGCTTCTGGTGCCCAATTCTCTGATGAAATGCTCCATTCCTTCTATACTCATCATGGATGTCAACTTCTCTTTTACTGATCTTCAACCTTAATTCCTCAGGCACTGAGAAATTCTAAAATTCACAGCCATATAGCAATCACCAGACTATTGGTGTCAAAAATATGAATCTTTATTTTGGGGAGAAGTTTAGAGTCTCCTTTAAACTTTTAACCTCCTTTTAATGTCCTTTGAAGTTTCTTGAGAGCAAAGACTATTTAGTTTTGTCTATGTATTCCCAGTGCCAAGAATTTTGCCTTATCCTTCATTGTAGCTCAATAAATGCTTGTTGAATGATTGACTGAATCAATGGATTTAAAGTTATGTTTAAGAAACAAAAACTCTGGTAGTTCCTACTGATCTGGAAAAATTTCACATATGACTCTCATAAGAGAATGTGTTTTTATTTTTTTTTATGTGAAGACCAGTTTAACTACATCTGGAGATGTTCATTATTGAGTTGGTCACATTATCTTAAATTATTCAGTCAAAGTACTTCTTGGAGATCAACCCACCAACAAAATCACAGATCATTTAAGTACTGAATTAGAGTAATAATAATCATATTAGCTAGAAATCTACTCTTATTAATAGTCTGTTATTGACTTCTAGGTTCTTTGAGAGAAGAATAAACCAGGTAAGATGATGCTCCTAACAGGTAACATATCCTGCTGAAGTGCCTCTTACTTTTCCCAGGTTTTTTTTTCAGCTTTAATACTATCCTCCAAATAATCTTGTTTCTTCATTTCTCAGTAAGAATAGACCATTCTTCTATTGTTAGCTTCTCTCATTTTGAGGATGAACAAGTTAGAAAAATATTCACACACTGCAACCAAGTTTAGTAAAGCAGACCTTCAGGGACACAAGAGTTAATGCAGTTTTATAAAGTGTTTCACTCATTCCAAAGAAGTTGTTTACTAGATTGGAGTTTCTGGCTTGTTTCCATACACTTCTGTGAGCTACTGGTTGCTTAGGGGGCTAATTTTGTCATTAACTGTACTTCTGTGAAATAATAGAAAAAACCCTGTATTTGGATTAGTGGAAATTGGTTGGAAGTACAGTTCTGCTCTTTATTAACTATGTCCTTTAACCTTTCCATGTCTCAGATTCCTGAGAGATTTTATAGATTCATCTGTAAAATGAGAGCTTGGACTAAATCTGTAAGGTCTTTTTTGTAATACTCATGGGTCCTAATGTTGCTTAGACAAAATCAGCGATGATGCTGAAATTTCGACTGCATATAAAAATATGAATCCTTAGATTAAAAAGCTGCTGATAAAAAAGAGCTATTTGATATCTCCTTTTTAATTCTTGAAGATGACCATCTCAGCATGGTACAGAGGAAAGAGGGCTGAGCTTGGAATCAGAGGACCTGAACTGGAATTTGGGCTCTACCATTCACCTGGGTGACCTTGGGCAAAAGTCACTTAACTTCTTTTAGCCTTCAGTTTCTTTATTTGTAAGTTAAGAATGCAGGGTTGGATGACTTCTGAATTTCCTTTCAGGTCTACATCTATAACCTATGACATTTTCCCAGCTTACTCACACTTACAGCTGCCTTATAATCAGCAAGCTATTCTTGCTATGAGATAAGCACACACACACACAAAAAATGTACATTTCCCTGTTAGAGTTTTTCTCACATTTATATCACTATTTGGCCACAACATCAACAGACTAAATTTTCAGACACTTTCCTCCCTCCAATTCTGAGGGGACAATATAACCCAAAAGAAAATTTAGTTTTGAAAAGACCTTGAAGTCAAGGAAAGCATACCTATAACAAAATTTGTCTTCGAAGATGATTGTCCATACTGTTGTTCAATATACTTGGGTTTATATGTAACCATTCCAAATAAAGAATTAAACTGAACAGTGCTTGCACACAAATATAAAAAATACACTGGGTTTCCAAAAAGCCTCTTCAGAGAAGGCAGGAAATCTACAAAGTGAAAATAACATGGACCAGTTACCAAAAAAAGAAGATAGGCTTAAAACAATTTTTCTCCTCTCTATCATCCTCAGAGTCATCTTTAACTTTTCCTTGTCCTTCATGTGAGAAATTCATTTGGTTGCCAATCCTCTCAAGGCTAAAATATCTTCCCCACATATCTTTTTTTTCTACTCACATGGATATTGGCTTGATTCAGCCTTACATGTACTGCTGTAATGGGCTTCTAACTTGTCTGTCTCCAATCTCTTCCCTCTTCAATCTACAATTACCAAAATTACCTTTCCAATGTAGTTGTCTCACTGTATCATGTCCTCCCCCCATTCAAAAACTGTTAGTGATTGCTTATTATATATAAGGTAAATCACAAAGTTCTTCTCCTAGATTTGAAAGCCTTTTCATATTGTCTCCATTCAACTTATCTAGTCTTCTTTTATATGAATACTTTTCCTTCGTCCTATATTAAACTGATGTTATTCTGACCTCTTCAGTCTCCATCCATTTGTTCATGTTATGTCTCATATTTAGAATAGCCTTCTATCTCCCCTTTTTGAAGCTTTTCCTTTCTTTCTAGATTTAATGTGCCCCCCCACACCATGAAACTTTCCATTTTGGCCCATGGGTAAAGTATCTAAGGAACCTAAATAAATATGCGGGATTTTACTCACCTCTTGCCATTTCTAGCATTGACACTTTTTCTTGACAGTGTGTGTGATATTCCTTAGGATTTTCAACAATGAACTTTGATTTTTCAGAAGAGGAAACGGAATCTTTCCTGCTTTCAGGTTTCATGAGACTCTTTGGCAAGAACCAGAAAGGCACAGCTGCAATAAGACTCAGAGCACCTGCTATTAAATAACCTAGCCACCAGGCACCTACCCATTGTGTGTCCTTTGGAGTAATGGCTAGGTCATCTAAAAGGGAAAGAGAATCTAACTGAGTCGTCCACATAGCAAAATGTATTTAATACACCACCATTACCATCACCAAAAATTTGATCCTTAATCAAACATAGACTCAATTGTCCAACATTATCTTTTAATGTTAACATTTTTTTCTTCCTATAGACCACTATTTTTTTCCATTTTAAAGAATCAAGAACTATTTGGATCATATTCAATTCAATTCATTTTTTGATTTTAGACAAATACTAAAACTTAAATACATAATAAGAAAAGAAAAAAGAAACATTATAATTTTAACTATAAAATAAGAAAAGGAAAAAATCGTGTCATGTGCACAGCACAACATAGGAGAGGATTCAAAATATATAGCAATAACTTATCATTTTAAGAAAGCCTATACATTAAATACTGTTTGTTAAGTTGAAAGATGTCCATCTTTTTTTTGCTTCCTTGTAGGTTTTCTTCTGTTTTCTTCTGTACACTTTTTACTTTGTTCTTTTTTTTCCTCCTTCATCCCCCTACTCACCATACCAAGGGGTATAGGAGATGGTGCCTCTGGCCTCTGATCCTCTTCAGTTCTCCCCTCTAACCTTGAACTCAAACCAAGACCTCCAATCTCCTGTAAGTGCCCACAGCCAGGGGCTTTCTGCCCTACTGCTTCTGCAGTCACCAGCTGTGTGCTGGTTCCTTCTCATCCACACTGCTCTCCACAGCACAGCTGTGTCTAGCATTCCTTGTCAGCAGAGGTTCCCTAGATCTTCCCCAGGTCAGATGCCCAACACCCCTCACTGTCCCAGAGGTAAAAGTTCCTCTGGCCTGGTGAGGCAACCTCAGAACCCAGCTGACCTCAGGGCTTGCCTCTTGTCAAATCAGACCTTAGCCTGGAGATGTTTACTCTTCACAGGTAGCAAATCTAGTCATTAGATTTTTCTTCAAGTCTTCTCAGATTGTCCCAAGAGGACTCCTATTCTGCCCCTACTCTTATTTGTATTCACAACCCTATGTTTGCCCAGAGGTGCTATTTTGTCTCTTTCGTGGAGGAAAATCTTGAGAGCTTGAAATTTTCTGACCTACTCCACCATCTTCCCAGAATCCTCTCCATAATTCAATTCAATTTAGCATGTACTAATTAACAACTACTAGTTCGCAGTGCTGTGCTAGGTATAAAGGAGTGACAAAGACAGAGACAGAGAGACAGAGACAGAGACAGAAACAGAGAGAGACACAGAGAGAAACACAGAGAGAAATAAAAGCATTTATCAGAGGCAGCTAGGTAGCTAGGTGGTGCCATGGATAAATTGTTGGACCTAGAGTCAAGAATATCTGAGTTGAGTGACCCTGAAGAAGTCATGTAACCTCTATCTCAGTTTCTTTGTCCATAAAATAGGAGTAGTAATAGCACCTATCTCCCAGGGTTGTTGTGAGGATAAAATGTGACATTATTTGTAAAGCACTTTGCAAACCTTAAAGTACTAGATAATTGCTAGTTGTTATTATTGTAGTTATCACAGTACTTACTATGTGCCAGGCACTGAGCTGAACTATGGGGAGATAAGTACAATCAAGCAAGACATTCCTTCCACTCAAGGGAAAGATAACACACAAAAGAGAGCTGAAAGAGAAGGGGCAGGAAAATCTTTGCCATCAAAGAACATTCTAATGAAGGTAAACACCATTTACACTATAAATAATTTCTATAAATACAGAGTAAATACATTTCAGTTGAGAGCAGAGAAAAGAGAGCTGACAACTGAGGCCAGGATTCCAGCAGATGCTACTTGAGATTAGCACAAATGAAGAGGAACGCTGATGTTGGACGTTACCAGCAAAGCTGGATGTTTTTAACCTATGCCCACCTAAACAATTCCATATGAAATAGTTTTTGGCAGGACATGGGCTTCCTGTTTCATATTGGTTTCAGGTTGGGAGAAAGGATGGCCACATGTTTTAGGCCATTGTTTCAATTTCCCATTGTTTCACCCCTGAGTTAGGGCCAGGCCCCTTTTATCATCAAAGTTTTATATTCAATTGTACCACCATTGTACTGTCCCAGGCATACTACTCCTATGTTGCCCAACCTTGCTGTCACCTTCTATATCTGACCTTCAGAATCCATTCCGCCAGTTTCTGGGGAACTAATTCTATTAAGCTTTTTAACTTCCACAGTGGGACTATGTCATCTTTGTGGTGACTGAGTGAAAACTTGTGTTGCTGTTCAGTCGTGTCCAACTATTCATGACCGCATTCTAGGCTTTCTTGGCAAAAACACTGGAGTGGCTTACCATTTTCTTCTCTAGTTCATTTTATAAATTAGGAAACTGAAACAAACAGGCTTAAATGACTTGCCTAGGGTCACATAGGTATTAAGTGTCTGAAGTCAGACTTGAACTCATGATGAGTCTTCTTGATTCTAGGCCAACCATCCTTTCCACCATGCCACCTAACTGCCTGAATGAAAACTTTTCTGACCATTACTGTCACCACTTTCACCATACTTTTCACCTCTTGCTCTTAGGTCCCTTCCAATTCTGAGATTGTGTGGTGTGTGTGTGTGTGTGTGTGTGTGTGTGTGTGTGTGTGTGCGTGTGTTGTGAGGAAAGGAATCAAATAAATAATACTAGATAATAATAGTAATAATATAATACTATTAATATAATAATAATTATTTCTAGAAAGGGCATGTTAACTGACTACTTTATTGATCAATTCATGATCACACAGAATCCTCAGATCAAAACTTCCTTCCTTAGCCATAACTTGCTCATATATGATATCCTCATTATAATGTAATATCTTTTAGGATGAGGATTTTCTCACATTTTTTGGGTAATAATAATAATAATAAACTAGCATTTTATAACCTGGGAAGTAGGTAGCGTTATTATCTTCATTTTTACATACTGAAGAAATTGAGACAGATGTTTAATGCCTTGCTCTGGGTCAAACTTCTAGTGAATGTCTGGGGCTCAATTTGAAGTAATATTTTCCAGACTCCAGGTCCAGAACTCTATTCATGCCACCTAGTTGCCTGTCCCCAGAACTTAGCATGGTGCCTAGCACATAATAAGTACTTTAACAAATGCATTTCCATTCATTCACCCTTTGAAGCATCAGTTTCCTCATCTGTTAAGTTGGGATAATAATTGTGCTACTTCAGAATATTATGATGAAAAAGCTTGTAACAAAAATGCTACAGAAATATCAGTGATTTATATTTTATTATTTTTTTTATTGAATAAGATTTTATTTCCTAAAGCTATAGAATTTTATAGCAATTGTATAATTCAACTCACTTAATTTACAGATGAAAATCCTGGGACACACACACAAAAAAATTACATAGCTTGCTAAAAAATTACACAGTTAGTTAGGGCAGGCCAAGGACTACAACCAAGATCCATTGATCTTTTCCACTACATTGTACTGTCCCATAAGTGGTTTCATTTCTTCACTGCATCCTGAAATGTAAATATTCTTCTTCTGCTATGCAACTTTGAAGTGGTACAGTAGGCTAGATATGGAGTTAGACTATCTGAACTGGGTTTAGATCTTGACTTTGTCTCTTACTCCCTGGGGAACCTCAGGAAAAGAACATAGCATCTCAGGGGTCAGTTTTCTCATCTGTAAAATGAGGGTTTGTCCTAAATAACTTCTTAGATCTCTTTCAGCTCTTAATCTATCATCCTATAAAATGCATTAACATAGCTTGAGTATCCCCTCCCTTCATAAGTTTCTTATTTTTATCATTCCTCATTTGAAAATAGAAATATAAAAATCTCTAGCATTTTAGAAATCAATCAATTTAGTCAATTAATATTAATTGATATTAATTTTATGTGCTTCCCAGAAATAACACAATGTTCCAATCATCTCTTTTCCATATCATTTCTTTAAACTCTCAAATAATTATTCACCAGAAGAATGAGTTAATTGGTCACCATACAATCAGAGCTGTACTTCATATGGTCACTTTTGGATTTAAAATGGATTTGAATAAAGGAACTGCCAACAACTGTAGGAATTTTACAAATGCCAGTCCATTCTACTTTTTCTTGTCATAGTTTCAAATTTATTTCTGAATTTTTTTTCAAAAGTGACTATGTTATCTTGTTGCCTTTTTTTCTGGGCTTCTGGTTGTATAGAATAATGAGCTATTTCTTATAAAAGTAGCTATGACAAAAACGGCCAAGCTATGGTACTGAGAAACATTTGGTTTACGTAATGCATGAACAAAATCCTGAAAGGGAAGATCAAGGCTTCTCCATAGCAGTCCCCAGGACCTAACCTGGGGATAATTTTGTGGAATAAAAAGACATTTGATTTCCAGAGACTGTCAGGCCTTCATGTCTCTGCTGAAATTCCCAGTTGCATTGTCAATAGGTATGGCTGTAATAAATGTTGACACACCTGGAATTCTCCAAAGCCAGGGAGTGACCACAGCTTTCAGACTTTCCTGCCCTGGAATGTATTTGAACTCGAGACCTGGAAAGGTGATACATTCTACCAACAAATCATAAGCTATTTCCTAATCACCACTTGTTTTTCATATTCCTCTTATGAATACACAAAGAGAAAAATAATATAAGGATTATTTTTTAATTAATCACTTCATTAACATTTACCCTCTGAAAATCATGAATATTACTTATATTATCTCTTTGAAAGAACCCACAATAATTATTCTAAAAAAATTCTGCCTTACCTAGGTTTACAAAGCCAATGTCAACATATAGTTTGGCACACAGTGAGCCCAAAAGAAATCCAAATATTGGTCCAATAATTGCAACTGTCTGCACACATCCTAAAAAGAAAATTTAAAAAATCTTTGGTTATACTGTTAAAATGCAGAAATTCCTCAACATTAAATGTTGGTTCAATTACTGATTTTATCATGACAGCATATTGCATACTTTGGTTTAGATATAGGTTGAACTAGATGGCCTCCTAGGTCTTTTCTAACTTATTTGATTTCCTCCCCCTTTTGTTGTAGAGTAGGAGGATTTGGTGGAGGGGTATATGGGGAGGGGGGGGGATCAGATGGGAAAACAATGTTTTTGTATAGAGAAAAATTTCAATTAAGATTAATTGACCAGAGCTAAACATTCTGGACTAAATAACATATTTGGGAAAGCAATTAACACTTTCAAGGCATCAAAGCAGCACCATGAGAGAGAGTGTTGACTTGGATTCAAGTCACATTGGAGATCAATTCAATTAAACAATGTGCAAAGCCCTTCTCCTAAGTGATGGCCATTAAAAAAAAAAAAAGTGACAAACAAATTTACCCTGTCTTCAAGGAATTTATAATCCTATAAAGGAACAAATCCCTTAACCTCACTGATCTTCATTTACTCTGAAAAAGGGAATTATATTTTCATCACCTACTTATAGGTAATGTAAAAATCTCATGAAATGATGTATAGAGCATGTCAAATAAATGGACACAATCAATTGAAGATAAGTTTAGTAGAGAAAGAGAATAATTTAATCTATCTCATTAGTTTCTTGGTTTTGGTTAGAAGCAAAGATTTTTTTAAGGTATTTAAATTACCTAAATTTTTTTTTTAATAATAATTCACTCAATCTCACAAGAACTCTGATGATGGGGAGAATTGCATAACATAATTTTCCAAAATGCTTTTTGCCAGTAAATAGATATGCTTTTACTCTACATAATTCCAGAGGCCCAGAGTAGTTTCCCTGTCACCCCAATTTAATCCCCTTCCAATCACCAAGTCTAATTTTCACTAACACCTGAAATCTTTCTGCCAAAAGACAAAGCCTTTCATTTCACAAATAACTACCTTAAAATGAAAATATTCTGGAAGAAGTAAGACTGTTATTGCCACTATTACTACTACTACTACTACTACTACTACTACTACTACTACTACTACTACTACCACCACTACTACTACTACCACCACTACTACTTGCTACTACTACTACTACTACTACCACCACCACCACCACCACCATCACCACTACAACTACCACTACTACTACTGTCGCTGCTGCTGCCACCACCACCACCACTACTACTACTACTACTCCTTGCTACTACTACTACTACTACTACCACTACTACTTGCTATTACTACTACTACTTGCTACTACTACTACTCCTAAACATTTATATAGCACTTCAAATATTACAAAGCACTTTACATATATTGTCTCCTTTCATCCTCACAACTCAGAGAGGTAAGTTCTATTATTATCCCTACTTTACAAATGAGCAAGCAGAGGCACAGAAGGTTAATTGACTCATCCAGTGTCAAACACCTCATAAATGTGAGGTAGGATTCAACTCAGGTCTCCCTGACACCAAATCCAGTGAGCACTACAGCTATGTAGTAATCTCCAATTTACACTAAAGTGTGACTGACAAATTCTTTTTCTCTATGTAGGCTTTGATAAGGGAACAGGATATCATCACCTGACACCAGGGAGTAAGGATTAGGAACTTTGAGGAATTGAAGAAGGCCAACAAGAATGAGCACTATACTTTATAAAGAACTTTATTCACCTTACAAAACTTATTGTGTAAAGGACTTTCTGTCTAGAGCTCTTTCCTTGTAACCCTTTTACCAAATGAAGTGCCTTTTCACACACCCCTTTGGCAATTTTGAGAGCAACTGTCTATGAGTGCCTACTTTATTTTTCAAATCTGCCTCATAGACCCAATTCAATGTTATAAGAGATAATTATAATAACAATAGCAACAATATAGGTGTTGGGCAAATCCAGCCTCTACCACATCCTGGCTCTGTGAACCTGGACAAGTCTTTTAACCTCTCAATGCTCTAGGTAACTCCCTAATGTTATGTATTGTAGAGAAGAAGTTGACATACTTTGGAAGAGGTATTTTTCATATTCAGGGAGTTCCTTTTAGTAATAAAATCATATTTGCAACCCCTACACCCTTATATTCATATCTATGAAACATTTTAGTTACAAATAATTTATATTCTTTATGAAATTTGATGTTCCCTAGGTTTGTAAACTAACACATGCAAATATTATCACCCCCTTTTTACAGATGAGGCAATGAAAGCTCAGGGGTAGCTAGAATGAGCTTGTCCAAGGGACACAGCTAGAAAGTCATAAAGCCTAAAGCTGAAACTAGGTTACTTATCTCTAACTTCAGGGCTCTTTGCCCTACTTCACATAGAAAGAACACTTCATGTTCAAGTACCCAGGCATTTATTTCTGAGACAAAGAAGCAATCATTACCAATATAAAATGCAGCATTGTCCTCACTGGCATGATCATCAATGTAGGTAATCCCCAGAGGCTGAATGGGAGTTTCTCCTATTCCACGGAGGAGGTTTCCCAGAAAAACATAAACCCACATGGAAGTTCGAGTTTCTGTTTCACATCCTTGATAAAATTTTAAAATGGTATAACATTGTTAAAATTTGACCACTATCCAACTGCACAGGTTTTCTTTGGCATCACCCAAAGAATAATTTTTAAAAAATGAAATAAGTAATAAATCAAATGGATTTAGACTAGGTAGAAAATCTAGTCCTTTAGTGATAACTGTGTTCCTTTGCTGCCTCAATCCTCAAGGATATTGTCTAAACTACTGAATATATTATTTTTAATGTAATACAAAATTAGCGCCTACCCTATGGAACCCCCAAAGTCTGTGATGCTGTGCCTGAGGCATTCTACTGTCTTCTGCATTCATCCAAAAAGAGTCCAAACTTAACCCTTTCCATTTTAGAATGTCTGCCCTTCCTCTAAGCTGTCCTGAAGGGTGAGTGTGTCACATGCTCTGCTCTATCTAGCTGACCCCAGACATTCTGCAAATTCAACCTTTGATTTATTTTATCCATCTGCCCTACCACTATACATGTGTTCCCCCGTGCCCTCCACATCAATCTAATTTCAAGTTCAGGAATTGTAATAAAAATCAATTAAGCCACTGCTGTAGCAAAATGGCTCCACGCACTATTCCTGTAACTTTCCAAATCAACACATACCTTGAAGTTCACCATTCCCCCATATTGTCTCCCCCTATTAGAATGTAAGTTCAATGAGGGAAGAGATTGTTGGGACTTTGTATCTGTATTCCTAGCATTTAGAGTCTGGCATACAGTGCACTTAATAAACGCTTTTTCCTATCTTTATTCTTTCAAGAAACTGACTTTAAAAATTTCTACCAAAGTCTTTTTCTCTCTTAAATTTTAACTTGATTGCAGTTTCAGCAAATAATTTAAGAATAATTTTTGAGTACTTTTCCTTCAGTTTTGAAGATCATGTGATCCTAGTAAGAATGAACTAATATCTCCCAAAATTTAGTATTACATGAGTTTTCTAGAGTCTGCCTGAGAGCACTTGCTCTGAAACTTCTCACTGCTTTTCCCAAGTAAACATGTAGTGTTCAGCATAAGCAAATGTGAAAGCTAAAATTCAGTGCTCCTTGTGCCCTCTCATAGATTTTGCAAGAACTACAAATTCGATAACAATGCATTGTATTAAGGCATGAAGGCAATGTAAATTTGACCACCAGGAAGTGATTTTCAACCTAATGACTCCAGGCTGGGTCCCATCTCAGTAAATCAGCAACATTCTTTCCCGCAGCTACACCTCTCTTTGTGGTAGAATGAGAATTTATTATCTAAAGGCGAAAGAATCATTGTAATTTAACACAATTAAAAAATTAGATCTTCAGCCCTTCTGCCACACTTTGCCCCACCTCCATGAACTAACCTAGCAGTAAATATCCACAGAAATTGATAAGAAGAGTTCTTTTCTTGACGTCAATGTCAGTAAAAAGACCATCCTATTAATTTTAACAAGGAAATCAGCTTGGCTAGAGAATCTCACAAATTCTAGAGATTCAGAAGGGTCTAAATTAACTGGTTTCTCCTAGTTTCATACTCTATGCTGGCAATTTAGGAGGGATTTTCAGCCTTACATTCTTGCTGCCTACTTCAATCAAGGTAGAGGGAAAAGGATATTGGATTAGGAGACTGGTGCAAATTAGGTATCAAATATCTGATTTTTTTTCAAATTTAAAGAAATAGTCTTACCTGTATTTACTTTTGATTGAGATCTTTCCATAACTGAAAGTGATATTTTTTTGTTGAGTTCTTGTAGGCATGGAGAGATAGTAATGGTGGAATTGGAAGGAGAAAATTTGTCATACCTGTAACTGAATAAAATAAACATTTTATTTACTCTGAGAATTTTCACACCACATTCAATTAATCAGAAGCAATGTACACTATATTCTCATTAGAAAAAGGCCATACATTCTAGGTTTGGGATATTTATGGATCTCACGCAACACTGAAATCATCAGATTTTAAAATAAAAAATTGTACAGCCAATACTATGTATAAACTCCAAAGAATCCCATTTGTTATAGAAGAATAAACCTTGAGAACTATATTTTGGCCAGTCAATGAACTGGATTAGTGAGAAGAAAATTAAAGTAAGGATATTTTATAGAAGATCATTTTTTTGTGTTTTTTTTTTTTCTGAGGAGGGACCACTGATCTTTGTTGAATTAATTCATAAGGTAGCGTTCAAATCTTATGTCTGTTGCTGTGTGACTTTGGGAAGGTCATATAACCTTTCTGGACCTAAATTTCCCCATTTGTAAAAGGAAGGAGTTGAACTAAATTATCTCAGGCATGTTCTAACTCTAGCTCTATAATCTATGATTATGTGATTGACAAAAATCCATTTTATAAATTCAATCCAGTGCTATGCTAGGATGCCAAAATAGGGACAACTATTCCCTTTGAATTAAAAGGCAGAATGGTGATTTAATCACCTATTCTTTTAGGTTTTGTAGTGTACTCAATGGATTGAGTCCATGACTCGGTTGTGAAATAAAGACTTTTAGAAATCATTCATCCAGATTGTAAGGCAGTTATGCATTGCCAGCTGAAGATATTGGATTATGCAACTATTCTTTCCTGTGGCACAAAGTATCATGCCCCAGGGTTTGAGATATTAAGTTGAAAGAAGATTAACTAATCATCCACAACCACCATCACTGCCAAGAATAAAGCCATTTTTGTGCCCTGAGTTCCACTCCATTAGAACCAGATATAATAAGCATCAGCATGTATGAGAGAAAGCAAGAGGAAAGAGCTCTAATCTTTTAGAATAAATAACTTTATTATCTATAGTGAAGATGATATATAGTAGAGTTGGAGAGAGCTCTCGACCTAGAATCAGAAAACCTTGGGCTTCCATCCCAACTGTGCCGCATGTTAACTATGTGACTCAGGGAAAGTTATTTAAATTCTCTGATAACTTAGTTTTCTTGTTAATAAAATGGAATAACAGTACAAACCCAAGCTCAGCTGGCATCATGTGAGATAATGGATGTGAAAGTGCTTTGACATGTGCTATAAAAATGTGTGGTACTATCATTGATATTATTATTATTACTGTAGCCAGAAAAATAAACACAGAGAAAAGGAGACACATCTTTGTACATTGATAGAGAACCAAATAGAGTGGGGGTTTAACTGGACATGCCAGTGGCTAGTGGAAATTTACAAAGATCATTTATCCTTCATTTTTGAAGAAGACCACGACATCAGGGAGGCTACGTCATGACATGCAAGCGAACTGGCTTTAAGTGAGAGAGGACTATGCAAGGTCACAAGTCAAATAGATCAAAAGAGTCAAAATGGTTATAGTGATCTGATTTCAAGTCTGGTCTGGGACTCAGAGCTTTTATTATTATTTTATTAATTCCAACAAAATTGAGAATCTTATGAAGCACTAAAACAGAAATATATGGCTAAAATCTATTATCACAAAATCCTCTGTTGACTTCCTTCCCAAATATACCATAGGGTTGAGATATCCTATGGCTTACCTATGAATTAATAATTTATATTTAGCCATAGAGTACTAAGATCTTGATTCTATTCAACAGTAAGTTGAATGTTTATTCGGTCAAGTGGTTATAGAAGTTTATTTTTGCACATCATGTTACACTCATCTTAGCTATTTGTTCCTTGTGGATCCTTGTCCAAATCTTTCCCAGTTGCATATTTTCTATTCCTTTTCAAATTTCTTAGCACATTTTGTGTATTCTTTAATTTCTTCTTACCACTTTCTACCTAGTATTATATGTTTATTCAGTTAGAAAATCTTTGAAGGCAGAAGCTTTGTCTTGTTCTGGAATTCTGAAGATCAAATCATTAGAAAAAAATTTAAAGGTTCTCTTAGTTCCAATTTTTTCATTTCCAAAGAAGTTGAGACTTGGGGAAGTGAAGTGACTTGCATCAGCTCCCTTGAGTGAAAAGTTTAACTCTGATCTTCAAGTCTTCAAATTATATCCCTGGTACTTGAGTAATTTGGGGAAATCATCTATATATTCTCCATACCTAGCACAGTTCCTTGCACATATACATACTCAATAAATTATTGAATGGAAATAATTTAATCCTTTCAAGAATATTTCTCTGGCCAGGACATTAGGAACTATCTTTCCTAAGAAATTTAATAGAATGTATTCCCTTTGGGGCAGCTAGGTGACACAGTGAATAGAGCACTGGCCCTGGAGTTCAGAGGTACTGAGTTCAAATTCAGATTCAGACACTTAACACTTACTAGCTGTGTGACTTTGAGCAAGTCACTTAACCCCAATTGCCCTGCCTTCCTCCCCCGCAAAAAAGACAAAAAAAGAATATATTCCTTGAATACTATCTAAACTGCTTTTCATTGTTATTCAAGTTTTTATAAGGATTTATCTATTCTCCTCAACTTGTAAATAAACTTCTTGAAGCCACAGTCTAAGTATTATATGATATATCCCCCAGAATATTGAAACAGTGTCTTGTAAATAGTAGACAATAAATAAATAACAATTGACTAATCTTCATAACGATATCCTTAAACTGCCTTGTTTTTTCGTTTTGTTTTGTTTTGTTTTGTTTTTGCCAATGTAAGGTTTGCTACACATAGTACCTAGCATTATCATCACCTTAACTTACTATACTATTCCATTAATGTAGTTATTTGTTGATTCATGTGAATAAAGTTCTGTCTTCTATGCATATTAGAAGAATTTGGTTTAGACTTACTGTCCCATGAAGAAATGAGGCATTGCAATAAGCAACGTTCCAACTCCCATAATTAGGCATCCTGTTCCAATTATCTTCGGCCTATGAAGTTTAGCTCCAAAGTAGCTAACGAAGGTTATAACTAAAAGATTCCCTTTTGTGAAGAAATGGAATATTTATAAATTAATTAACTACATAAAACAAAATTAAAGAAATACATTAATCTCACAACACCAAATGAATAATTTGCCTTAAACTTAGGACAATTCTAAGCTTAATTCCCTAACTGTGTCCCACCCTCCTTTCCTTCTTTTGGTCTTTCCTTTCTTCAGGTCTGAATTGATGAATGTAACTTTCTTGCCCACTGCTTCATATGGACTTTCTTCCTTAAACTGTCTCAGTGACTTGATCCAGGAATTTAATTTCTAATGATCTCATTATTTTAGATCTCTCAGGAAAGAAGGTGGCTTAGTGTATGGAGCATTGTATCTGGAGTCGGGAAGACTTGAGTTCAAATCTGGCCTCAGATACTAGCTGTGTGACACTGGGAAAGTTGCTTAATATGTGTTTGCCTCAGTTGCCTCAACCATAAAATGATGATTATATACCTACCAAACAAGATTGTTTTTGAGAATCAAATGAGACAGCATTTACAAAAGGCTTATCACAGTGCCTGGTACATAGCATGAATTTATTTTCTTCCTTTCCTCCTGTTTCTATTAGTTACTTTTCGTGTTGGTGCCCTAGAAACATCTTTTCATCCTGATGAACCTCGAGCCAATATTAATTTATTTTCTTTTTTATATTTTTATTACTTGGATTAAGATCATGACTTGTTATCCAGATGGCATTTAAATATTTAGCAAAAGACATGTTGGTCTATATTCCCTAACTGCTTAATTATTAGTGCTTTTTTACTTTAATTTCTATTTTTCTTAGTAAAGTTAAAACTAGCTGATGCAGAGTGACAAAAGAGGGAAGATAGAGAAGAATGATTCTTCCCTAAACACTTCCCATTTCCCCAAAAGCCAAGCTAAAATGCTATCAATGTGAAACATTATCAGCATTTCCTCCTTTCCCAAAGGAAAACACTAGTTGATGAGTTGAGTTGAGGAAACAATATGAGGCAACACGATATAATGGAAAGAAAACTAAACTTGCAATTAGAAGACTTGGTTCCAAGTTCTAAGTTTACCACTTATTAGCTTGATTTTAATGAAGACCTTTAACTCCTCTGACCCTAGTTCTCCCATAATTAGAAGGAGGATAATAACATTGGAACTACTTCCTCATGGAGCTGTCTTGAAGTAACAGGAAACCTTAAAATGCCATATAAACGTGAGCTATTACTCTTATTATGGTTATCTCCAATCTTAAGACAATAATATTGGTACAAGATTGAGTATCTTTATAAATAACATAACATTTTGAGGACCCAATGAGATAATATATGTAAAATGCTTTGTAAACTGCTACATAAAATAAGTTACACTAATGCTGATTATTATGACAGATCATGCTTACATCAAAATACTCAGAAATTAAGTCTTGCTAGAGGATAAATCACCTTTAAAATAGAATATATGCCTCATTATCAAATCTCTGGAGTTTATACTGGTCAACATATTAATGTGTTCTGATGTCTGTTAGTGTTTTCCCCCTTTATAATATTATGATGATTTGGGTATTATTCTCTTGGTCCTACTTTCTTCTCTCTATATATCAATTCATACAAATCTTCCCAAGTTTCTCTGAGTTTTTTATTTTTGCTATTTCTTACATCGAGATAGTAATTAAATATATTCACAGACAACACTTTGTTCAATTATTCCTCCAGTCAATGGGCACATACTTTATTTCTAGGTCTTGGTTGCTACTAACATATTTTTATACTTCTGGAACCTTTCTCACTACATTTTACCTTTCGGGGAGTAATTATCCAGCAGTGGTATCATCGTGTCCAAGAGCTTCAATACACAATATATTTCCCAATGTCTAAAACACAACGAACTGGAGCTCTTCCTCTATTTCTCTTTTAACATTTTATGGGCACACATGTAACAATCATATCATCTATTCCTATTGTCAGCAGCTCTTCCTTTTACCTATTGTTAATATGTGGACCAGTCCAGACTCCAGAGATTTGATAATGAGGCGTGTGTGTGTGTGTGTGTGTGTGTGTGTGTGTATAGACTACAGTTAGGAAATAAGTTGCATATTGTCTGATGTGTTCAGCGTACTTTTTTGTTTCTATTTGTGTGATGTGGTAAAAGGTACTGGAAAAGAACAGCAAAGTATTTTTTAAAGCACTAAACATTTTAAAAAATACATGTAGAAGAATATGAGAAATACGAGAATATTATGAGAAAATATGGTGAAATAATATGAGAAAACAAGATGAAAGTCTCATCTACACTAACAAAAGAAATATTTGTCAATAAAATCATGAATCTATCGAAATACCTATGAGGTTTGTTACGATTTGGCACGAATGTCATCTTGTGATCTACTCTCAACTTGCTGGGCACGAAATATATCGTGCTAGAAATAAAGCCAGAAGCCCAGTTTAGTTTCCATAATACCTACCAATTTCAAAGCTCCCATCAATAACTCCAACGAGAGAACTAGGGATTTCAAATCGTCTTTCTATCTGAGTGATGGTGCTCTTCAGATAGCCTTCTGACAAGGCTTTGGCAAAATAAACAAAAGACAACGCACAGAGAAACACCTGTAAAAGGACATAAAAATAGTCTGATTTTATGAATGACACAAATGTAAAGACTTCAAAGAATGAAAACGACATGGAACACACGCTTAATATCATAGGTGCAGAAGAAAATCTTCTGTAGGTGTCTATCAGTTTGGGCTTATCCTCTCAAGGAAATGATTTCATATTATCAATCCCCCCCCCCCCTTTTCTTTCAGTCTGGAGAGCCATAAGGCCACATGTGACCTTTCTCAAAAACCGAAAGTGAAACCTCTATTTCTGCTCTTCTCTGGAGCTATCCATTCTCTAACTGCTTTGCCTAGAAGAGATTGTAACTTTTGATTCACACCACACACACACACACACACACACACACACACACACACACACACAAATGCATGGGCTTAACTACTTACCAGCCTGTGACATATCCATCAGCCCATATTTAAAATGTCATAACAATATTGTAGGTGAGAATAGGGACCGTAACTCAGCATTTTGAAAAAGTGTTGGGGGTCATCTAGGGAGCACAGTGAATACAGCACCAGCCCTGAAGTCGGGAGGACCTGAGTTCAAATCCAGCCTCAGACACTTGACACACGTACTAGCTGTGTGACCTTGGGCAATTGTGCTGCCTTTCTTTCCCCTTCCAAAAAGACAAAATAAAAGTATAGCATGATTGATTTGGTTTCTCTCTTTTTCACTAAATCTTTTTCAGATATAACCAATTTTAATTTATATTTTTCTTAGTTCCCTTTGATGGTTGAACATTTTTATCTTTTTCATTGAAAAAATAATGATCTTTTCAGTCCACAAGCCTTAAAAATGTGCAATACAGGGTCAAATTACATAAGTAAGCAAGTAGTGGCAGGGCTAAGATATAAGCAACGTGCAGTATTACACGGATGGAGAGAGGATGTTATAAGTAGAGGCATTTCAGTATTAACTTTCTAGAAACACTAAAAAGTATTTTAATGCTACTGTATTCTATTTCTCTTGGCATATATATACACATGTATATGTACATGTATGACATGTATGTATGTATGTATGTATATATATATATATATATATATATATATATAATTTGTGAGAATTCAAATGGCACATATTGAGTCAAGTTAAAAAGTATTTAGTAAGCTCCTGCTATGTGGTGGGCACTCTACTAAGCAGTGTTACACTAGAAAACCCAAAATTTCCTGTGAAAATAACTACGAAGGCATGGGAACAATTTTCAGACTTTGTTTAGGGCACACAAATGTATTGTCCCAGCTCTGATAAACATCTCTGAGTCAAGTACTTAAGGGAGAGCAGTGAGAGATGAAAAAAAAAAAGGGGGATCATTGATGAATATTAAAAATCATGCCGATGAGGTATGAAATTTAATAAATTACTTACATGCACTATTACCTGAATATTCCAAATGCCTGTCATGTTCACACTGGACATGACCCTGCTTTGAAGGATGCAGTTATATTTTCAGTTAGTCAGTCAATGACCATATATTAAGCTTTCATTATGTACCAGGCACTGCGCTAAGACTTGGATATAAAGAAAGGCAGATAATAGTCTCTGTTCCCACGGAACATATATTCTAATGGGGGAGAGAATATGCAAATAACTAGGTATGTACAACTTGTATGTAAAGTAGAGAGAAGGTAATCTGAAAAGAAAGCACTAAAAGGAGAGGTGGCAAGAGGAAGACTGGGAAAGATCTTGCACAGAAGATGGGACTTGAACTGACTCTTGAAGGATATCAGAAAAATCAAAAGGGAGAAGTGGAGGTATAGAACATTCCAGGCATCAGAGACAGACAGTGCAAAGGAACAGAGATGAAAGCTAGAGGGTTGTGTTTAAAGAATTGCAAATGTAAAAAAAAAAAAATTGCAACGTGTCAGTTTCACTGGATATTACAATTAAAGACAAGCATTTTCTCTAGCTACAATTAAAGAAACATGACCAAGGAACAAAGATTATCTATTCCATCTAATACTTTTATATCATCCTACCTTTAATTCTCCACAACACGGTTGTCTTCTTTCTGAAATAGATGACTCTGATTTAAAAGGACTCCTGTTCATGGATCGTTCAGATTTTGAGAAGAATAGTTCAGCATTTTCTTTGGGTGAATTTTCCATTATAAAAATGACCCTTCACTGTGATTCTGTTGAAGTTGAATTTTTAAAAAGTATTTAAATCTGTTATGAAATTCATTAAATAAGACTTCTATCATATAAAAGAAATATGACAATCTGTATTGTTCAGGGAAGAATAATAAAATAAACATTAATTTTACAGCAGAGCACATGGTTCCTTTAAAAATATTTTATTTTAAAAGTAATTTTATATTTCATTATTATATCATCTGTATTTCCCAATATATACCTCCTACCTCATCCTCCATGAGAGCTACCCCTTACCACAGAGAAGAAAAAAAGAGGGGGCACACCAATTTGGCAACACTATCCAACACATCCAAAAAGCATAACATTATATATAGTGCAAAACATGCAATTTTGTTGTGTGAATCTGTAAACTCAATCACTTTAATGAAAGAAAGGGCATAAGAAAAAGAGCACTGGATTATGATTCAGAAGACATAAGGTCTAGCAACTCACTCTATAACTGTAGGCATTCCATCCCTTCTCTTTGATCCTTAGTAAAATCAGGGAATTGCACAAAGTATTCTGTAGCTTTCTTGTTCAGTTTGAATATTTTATGAGCTTGTTTGCATATTATTAACTATGTATGAATTGGGAAACTTTCTAATTAAACTTTTCCATTGTTTTATTGAGTAATGTTACCATTGAGACTATTCAGTCCATATTCATAATTACTTCCTCTGTGTTCTGTTTTGTCGTAACAAAAGACAAATGAAAAGGTTGCTGTCGTTATGTTTGACGAAACAGGATTTTGCTAAATTGGAGGACTTAACCAGCCTAGCAAGAATCAAAACAAGGAAGAAGATGAATTCCCATGTAAATTAACTCCTGGAACACAGTTGCTGCATTCCGATTAAGTCTCTAAACCTAAATTCTTAAGCAGAATGTACTTAGACAAACATTGGGATAAGGATTTTGAGAATCAGAATAAATTTAGGAAAGAAGTCATTATTTTCAAACAAGTCAAAATACACATCTTAAAAGTATGTATAAAAAAGGACTGACTGATAAATAATCATGATGACTTGAGAAGACATTAACCTTCTTTTTTGGGAGGATTACTAATGGGATGCCATAAACATGTGTATGCATATCTCCATTTATGACCTCGAAATTGATCACCCACCCCAGGAAACCTGTCCTCTTAGTGGTGAGAAGGAACCTTGTACTGCCTGATCTCAACATAACCATGCCACTCCCTCGTCATCTCCATAACATGCTACTTACCTGTACCTCTCCACTTCCACAGCCCCACTTACAAACTTTACTTTTGGAACAGTAATCAAATCACTACTATGATTCCTAGAAAGGATCTGTTGCCCTTCTGAGTACAATAACTATTCCCTGATTTTTCTGTCTAAAAACCTCTCTGACCACCACTCTCATACACTATCTCACATGCATTTATTTGCATTCCCAATGTTCAAAACAGTGCCTTATACGGCAATACTTAACAAAAGCTTTTCATTCATTCATTCATTCATTTTCTTACATAATTCCAAATTGTTTTACAGAATGGTTCAACCAATTCATAGCTTAATATATTATTTGTAAACATTTTAGCTGACCTGTCTTTTCACAGTCTCATTAACAAGGACTATTTCTGAATTTTATTATCTTTGTTAATTTGATGGCTCTGCCAAAATTTGGAACATTTTATTGACATCTGTTAAAAGTTTGATTTCTTTTTTCAAAAGCTTTTCATATCATTTTATCACTTTCCTTGAGGGAGTGCTTCTTGGTCTTATATATTTATATCAATTCTTTATTTGATTTTATTAGATATTTGGTACAATTTTTTTCCCCCAGATGACTTACTCTTTGGAGGGTAGCTATATTGATTATCTTAATGTAACAGCTTTTTAATTTTTTGTAATGAAAGTTGTCTGCTTTATCCTTTACAATTACTTTTATGCTCTTGTCAAAAATTCTCTCTTTAACTAAGAATCTGAAACAATATTGTAAGTTTATATACAGTGTCTCCTAAGGAAAGCAAAGTCTCTGTGAGTATGAAAAGATGGAATAAATATGAATTGAAGGAGAGAGTCTAATGCAAAGAGAAATATTTTTTTTTACTTTTTTTTTTTTTTTGGAGTGGGGAAGGTAGGGCAATTGAGGTTAAGTTCCTTGCCCAAAGTCACTCAGCTAGTAAGAGTCAAGTGTCTGAGGCAGGATTTGAACTCAGGTTCTCCTCACTCCAGGATCAGTGCTCTATTCCTTGTGCCACCTAGCTTCCCCAAAGGGAAATATTTTTAACAATAGAACATGGAATTCTAGAGTGCATAATGGAAGGGAAGGACAGAGGAAGAAGTGATTGGGCTGAGGATAACCTAGGCAATGTTGATTTTCTCTTCTACTTCTATGGCTGAGACTCTCATTCTGGGACTCAGCGGCAAGAGAGCTTATGCCTGATTCTTCAATGGTCTAGAGAGGTCTGAGATACTGAAGATTTTCTCCTCCTAAGTAATCAGTGACAACTTTTTCTCAGACACTACTTTGGTGATAACTGGGTTCTGTGTCAAATCTGTCTTTTTTTAAAAACTCATTTCTCTGTCTAAAGCTGTAATCCTGGACCAGGTCCAGATGGTACCTTCACTTGATGTGGACAGTTGAAGTGTTGCTGATAGTTCTCATTGCGTTAATATTTTTGTAGTTTTATTTTTTTCTTCTTTAAAAAATATTGGCTAATGGTATATCAATTTTATTAATTTTTAAACTACTTGTTACTTTTGTTATCTTTATTGTACTTATTTGGGACTTTGCAATTCCAGTGATTCTAATTATTTAAATTACATGTTCAGTTCTTTAATATTTTACTTTGTTAATATCTACTTTCATAGATGTATTTTTCCCTGACAGAACTGCTGTAGCTACATTCTCCAATTGTTGGTATTTTTATGTCACTGCTGCAATTCCTTTCAATATACCAATTATTATCTATATCACTTCCTCATTTCTCAAACTACTTGAACAAGCTGTCTATACTTAGTTATCCATTTCCCCCCTCTAATTCCCTTATTAACTGTCGGCAATCTGGCTTTTGAGGTTATTGCGTAAGTAAAACTTTTCTCTTCAAAGTTATAGATGATCTGATCTACAGATATAAAGACCTCATCTCAACTCTCATATTTCTTATCAATCTTTCTCTAGTTTTTGCCCCTGTTGAGCACTCTCTTCTTTAGGCTCTGCTCTCTTGGTTTTCATGACACTGCCCTCTCCTGGTTGTTATCCTAACTTTCTGACAGTCTCTTCTCATTGTCTCTGTTACTGGATCTTCATCTGTGGACTGGAAATGAAAACCCATTTCACTCTGAGCTCATAGATTGGACCACAGTAGGTCCCTGCCCAAGCACCACTTAATGGCTATATTTTGGGCTCTCCTGCCTCTGAGTGAATGTCAATAGTAACTATTTCTCTTTTGACCAGCAACTCTGAGGGTCTTCCCCTCTCAGATTGATTTATTTTTTAGATGAAAGGGGTCATCCCTTGGCTCACTTACTTAAGAGGCCTATTCACTGAATGGGTTTCATACCTCACTCAAAGTGAGAATCTGAAAAGACCGTAACCTAACAGGGCCAGGGCCTCTCATTTCTTCCTGGGCTGTCTCTAGTTATCCTGATGAATATCTGGCCACTAGAGCCAGATGACTCTGGAAGAGTCCCTCAAATCAAAGTCAACTGCAAGTCATGTCATCATTTACCTGATGTCATGGTCCTCTTTGAAAATGAAGGACGAACACAAGCCCACTCTGGGAATATACCAAGGCCCTGCCCTGGGACTTCTTTTCTTTTATGACTTTTCTTGGTAGAATCATCAGCTCTCATGGGTTCAATTACTCTCTGTGTACAGATAAGTCTTAGCTCTATATGTCCAGTTCTTGTCTCTTCTGGACTCCATTCTTGCCATCATAAACTGGTCACCGTTTCAATTTGAATAAACTCCATGTATCCATAATAAAACTCATTATCACCCCAAAACCCAATTTTAAATCTTTCTTATTATCTTCAGCCCCAAAATCCTCCCAGTCAACCAGTCTTGAAACCTCAATGTCATCTTTTATTCTTCACTCTCCATGGCCCCATATATTCAATCAATTGCAAAATGTTGTTATTTCTAGTTCCATAACATCTTTCTACCTCTTCCTTCTTGTCTACTCAACACAGTCCAACCAGAGAAAGAATTGATAAATAGAAATACATACAGGATAATTTATATGGAAATGCTTTTTATTCTATAAATTACAAAAAAAATTTTAAAAATCAAATGAACCACATTGAATTCAGACCCTATCATCTCTGACCTAACAATTGCAATAACCTCCCAGTTGGACTTCCTGCCTTAAGACTTCACAAAGTCATTAAGTTATTTAAAGCTCATTTCTGACCAAAACATTATGCCTCTGCCCAATAAATTCAAGTGTATCCCTGTTTCTCTTATGATAAAATATAAAATCATGTTTTAGACTTTTAAATCTCTTTAAAATCTGATCTTCTCTACCTTTCTGGTCTTATACCATATTCTTCTCCTGGCACATAACTGGACTATTCCCCTTTATTTACATGCAATATGCCATCTCTCACCTTGATGTCTGGAATTTATTCCTTTCTCATTCTGCCTCTTATAATCTCTCATTTCCTTCAAGAGTCACCTCAAGTGCCACCTTCTACACAAAGCTTTTCTTGGACTGCAGTGTACCCTCCAAACTACTATATAATTATTTTGTATATATCTTCCATACCTTTATAAATGTGCATGTGTTAAAAAATAAAATGTTATACATTTGCCAAATATAATGTAAGCTTTCTTCTAGGGAGAATGGAGGTGATGCGGGTGGATTTCTTTCCTACACAAACTCCATGACTCAATTCTGGGGGTAGAGCCAAGATGGCAGAGTAAAGGATAGCACTATAACAGAACTCTCCCAAAACTCCCCTTCAAACAATTATCCCCCTTAGAATGATGTCTCATATCAGCAGATGAGACAAAAAGGAAAGAAAAGAAAAAGGAGGAAAGGGAAAAAAAAGGAAAAAAAAACAATGGTCATGGTGAAACATTCTTCTAGCCCAAAGCAATTTGGAAGGTCAGAATGGGCAATCTGTGACATGAGGGTGGGAGCTGAGCAAAAACGTAGGAAGACTCAATGCCATTGGTAGACTTGATAGTGCCAGCAGCAGCAGCAGCAGTTTCATAATCACTCAAGTTAGAGACAGTAGGCGAATATAGCAACTCATCAGAAAGAGAGTACAGGAGCTCCCAGTGTTAGCACTGAGAGCAGAACTGGATGCTGTTTAGCAACTCCTTTGTCTATAACCACTTCCAGGTGACAATTCATAAATAGGGATCAGGGACCCTGAGGAATAGTATCACTTCCAATCCCAAGAGAACAGGATTCCTGAGGAATAGCATCAACTCCAATGCCAAAGGATGAGGGGTCTTTCCTGTGTAAGGACCAGAGCACAGACCAGGAGAACAGTGACCACACCTCTCCCTGGATCACAATACCTTAGAAGTACCAAAATCTTCCAAAGCCCCAGAATTAACTTGGAAAATAGCAGTGAAAAAAAAAAATTCTGAAGCGTGAGATAGTGCCATTCTCCATCTCTATGTACACACCAAGAACAGAACCAAATTTTACTTAAAGTTCAAAAGAAGGAAAGAGGCTGAAAAAATGAGCAAACAACAAAAGAACCTGACCATAAAAATCTTTGGTGACAAACAAACTCAGAAGAAGACAATGACAGTGTCACTTTCAGCTACAGAAAAGTCTCAAAGGAAAAAAAAAAAGGGAATTGAATACAAACCCAACAAGAAGTCCTGGAAGTGCTAAAAAAAAATTTAAAAATCAAATAACAGTAGTCAAGGAAATATTGGGTAAAGAACTGAAAGCAAGTGAAAGAAATCATGAAAAGACAATCAAGAGCTTGGTAAAAGAGGCACAAAAATACTGAAGCAAGTAACACCTAAAAAAAAAAAAAAAGAAAATTGACTAAATGGAAAAAGAGGCACAAAATTTCACTGATGAAAATAAATCCTTAACAAAAACAAAATTGGCCAGAGGGGAAACGAGGTACAAAATTCCATTAAAGAAAAAAATTCCTTACAAATTAGAATTGGGCAAGTGGAAACTAATGGCTCTATGAGACATCAAGAAACAATAAAACAAGACCAAAAGAATGAAAATAGAAGAAAATGTAAAATACCTCATGGAAGAAAAAAAACAATTGACCTGGAAAATAGATTAAAGGGAGAAAATGTAAGAACTACCTGAAAGCCATGATCAAAGAAAGAGCCTAGATATCATATTTCAAGAAATTATCAAGGAAATCTTTCTTGATATGCTAGAACCAGATATGCTAGAACTAAAATAGAAATTGAAAGAATTCACTGACCATCATCTGAAAGAGATCCTCAAAACAAAACTCCAAATAATATCATAATCAAATTTCAGAGATCCCAGGTCAAAGAGAAATATATTTCAAACAAACAGAAAGAAACCATTAAAATAGTGTGGACCCACAATCAGGATCATATGAGATTTAGTAACTGCCATGTCAAAGGAGCAGAAGTTTTGGATATGTTATCCTGTAATGCAAAAGAGTTAGGATTACAACCAAAAATAACCTACACAGCAAAAACTCAGTATAATCCTTAAAAGAAAAAGGGATATATAATGAAATAGGAGACTTTCAGTATTCCTGATGAAGACATCAGAGCTGAAAAGAATATTTGACTTTCAAATATGATTCAACAGAAGCATAAAACAGTAAACATAAAAGAGAAATCATAAGGGATTCAATGTTTAAATTCTTTACCATTCTAAATGGGAAGATTATACATGTAAGTCCTATGAACTTTAATATCATTAGGACAATTAGTAAGAGTCTATATAGACAGAGGATATGGAAATGAATTAATTGTGTTAGGATCACATAAAAAATGGATGAATAAAAAAGGAGAATGCCCTGGGAGAAGGGAGAAGGGAGAGGAAGAATGAGGAAAATCACCTCATATCAAAGAGACACAAAAGAAAAAGCCTTTACAGTGAAGAGGAAAATCATAGTGGGGGGGACAGGCAATATTTGAACATAACTCTCATCTAAATTGGTTCAAAGAGGGAAAATTTTAATACACACGTGTATGTACACAAAGGGAAAGCAAGATAAGGAAAAATAAAAGAAAATAGGATGGAGGAAACTGCACAATTGTAGTACCCATGCAATATTCACAGTGATGATGGTGACTGTGAATATGCTGACATAGTGCTCAATTGCAAAATATAACAGGCTCTCCATATAGAAGACCGAAACAAAACATTCATTCAGACACCAGAAAACAGAATCCCCAAACCAGAAAGCCAAATCCATCATAGTAGCAAATAAGTTAACATATCATAATAGCACAGAGAGTCACAGCATCCTTTAGCCTTCCCACAAACCAGTACCCTTATTATAGGTGAGAGCACCTGTATCACCTGAGAAATCTAGGCTCACAACCAACTCTTTATTCTAATTCATCCAGTTTGTTATCAAGTATGTCAATTTTACCCACATAACATCTCCTATTTTTGTTCCTTTTTTCTCCTTGTGCAGTCAGTCAGTATACATTTATTAAGTGTCTTCTGTGTGTCAAGCATTGTGCTAAGTGCTAGGGATATAAATAAATGCAAAGAAAAAACAAACCAGTCCTAGCCCTTGAGGAGCTTACAATATAATAGGAGAGACACCATGTAAACAACTGTCTACAAACAAGCCATATACATTGAAAATAATTAACATAAGAATAGCAGTCAAAATAAGAGGGTTTGTGAAAGACTTTTTGTGAAAGATGGAATAATAGTTGTGACTTGAAGGAAACCAGAGACACCATGAGGTAGAGATGAGAAGGAAGAACATTCTAGAAATGGGGAACAGCTGAAGAAAATCCCCAGAGCCAAGAGACAGACCATCTTGTTTGTAGAACAGCAAGGAGGCCAGTGTAACAGGATTAATTTGGTGGAACATAAAGTATAAGGAAATGGAAAAGGGTGAAATTGGGTGGGGGATTTGGATGCCAAGCAGGACTTTATATTTGATCCTGGAGATAGTTGGGAGACACTGGAGTCTATTGAGTGATGATGGCAGTGGTGATGGTCAGACTTATGCTTTAGAAAAATCACAGAGGATGGACTAGAGTGAAGAGAGACTCATGGCAGGCAGATCAATCAGCAGGTTATTGCAATAGGCCAGGCGGATGAGGGCCTGTACTAGAGGGTAGCTGTATCAGCAGAAAGAATGAACATATTGGAGAGATATTGCAAAGGTAAAATCCACAACCCTTGGCAACAGATTAGATATGGGAAACAAGCAATAGTAAAAAGTTGAAGATGTCAACTAGGTTTCAGTCTGGGAGGATGGTAGTGCCTTTGACAGTAATATGGAAGTTTGGAAGGAGAATTTGGGTGGAAAGATAGTGAATTCAATTTGGATATGTTGATTTTGGTATAGGTCATCATCATTTCCAATGATGGTCTCCCTACCTCAAATCTCTTCCCATTACTGTCCTTCACTCAGCTATAATTTTTTTTAAAGTTCAGGTCTGACTATGTCACTCCCTATTCAACGAACTCCAGTGGCTCCCTATTGCTCCAAGGTCAAGTAAAAACAAATCCTCTGTTTTAAAGTACTTCACAGTCTGACCCCTTCCTACCTTTCCAATCTTCTTATAGCTTCCTCCATGTGATGTACTCTGCCATCAAGTAACAGATAAATTGGGTGTTCTTCCCATATTGCACTTTATCTTCAGATCCTAGGAATGTTTTACCCCCAAACTGCCTGGACTTCTTTTCCTCCTCATCTTTGTCTTCTGCCTTACCTGGCTTCCTTCAAGTCTCATCTAAAATCCCACCTTAATTTTCCTTAATGCTAATGCCTACCCTCCAACTTTATCTTCTATTTATCCTATAAACATATGCTGTTTATAATAGATTTTTGCTGTTGTTGTTGTTGGTTTTTGTATAACTTCTCTTCCATTAGATTGTGATCTCCTTGAAAAAATTGAGAGGTGGGATTTCAGTAGTGCCCAAAATACTGTAGGCAGTTTATAAATGTTTTTTGACTTCTTCCATGTTGTTGTTAATAGGTTGAAATTTTTTCATTTGAGAATTCTTTGTTCATATCATTTAACTGCTTATTTATTGGAGAATATGCACACACACACACACAGAGTCACACACTGGCTTTTGTTCTTTAATAAGCTTGAACTGCATTAAAACTTTTGGGATGCCATATATACTTGCTAAGTCTTTCATAGTTGCTTATCATTACAATATTGCTGGTACTGTATACAATGTTCTCTGAGTTTTACTTCTCTTGGTTTAAATATCACTTTGTATCAGTTCATATAAGTCTTCTCAGATTTTCTGAAACCTTCCCATTCATAATTTCTTACAGCATAATAGTATTTCATCACAATCGTATTCCTTGTTTAGCCATTCCCAATTGATAGGTATCCCCTCAGTTTCTAATTCTTTGCCACCTCAAAAAGAGCTGTTATACGTATTTTTGTACATATGGGTGGGTCCTTTTTCTTTTATGTCTTTGAGATACAGACCTAATAATGGTATCACTGGGTCAAAGAGTATGTACAAATTTATAAATTACCTAAGGGATCTTGCACTAAAGCTTCAGTTTAAGAGGCCTCATCTTAGTTTTACATATCAAGTATGCTAGAATGCTAACTGACATGAAGTTGATGTCTTCATCCTGATTTTGAGTTCATAACTGAGGTGCACATTCACTTAAAAGACTTTTGCATTTGGCTAAATTTAATCATGCTCCTATATTTAGACAGAAACTTTTCAGAATTAAAAGATATTTGGTAATATCTGCATCATCCATGATTCAAGTATAAAATACAAGAGAATTTCTAGTCAACTATTAAAGGTGCTTTAGTTGGTATATACCAGATGTGATATACATGGTCAAGTGTGGATGTTATGGCAGATGACTTAAATATTGCTGTTGCTATTGTGTTGTTGTTACAATGAGTTAAAATGGAGAAGAGTTGAAGGGAAAACAAGAAGCAAAAATAGGAGACACTAAAAATACAAAAAATAAAATAAATTCTCTTTCACTTCATAACATTCTTTGAGACTAAATACATTTTTCATCAGTTGGTCAAGCAAAATGACAAACAAAATTTATAGATTTTAACCTTAATTAATACAATTTAATATACTTACTTGGAATTCATATTGTACTTCTTTCCACTAGAGACAAGGGTAAAAATAGTCACGGACACTTTACATTTTCCATTTATCTCTGAACTCAGTTATTTTTTTTTCTCTAGCTAAGGCTTCCCATATACCAAGACAACAGAATCTTTTGGGAATAGGCTGAAAGACAACATCAGCATATGCCAAGTGGTATGATTTGGAATGGGGTGTCCAGAGTTGATGAGAGTAGCACGAATATATGTACAATTGTATGCATTTATATGTATATATGCCATAATTAGTATATATGATGTGTCATGTATATTTATACACACACGCACACACACACACACATATATATAATTACTTCATCTCTGGCTACCACATTTCATGTTGAATCACTTATAATTTGTCAATGTTATTCTTCAGGTCACTCCAAAATTTTTTTCTTAATCTTGTCACATGGGCTCCTTGAAATGGATCCAAAAAAATATGCAGCATCTTGGATAACTGAGCCCAAGGATGAATGTGAAATGATCTTAATATATATGTATATTTGCTAGAAATATAAGTATATGCACATGCACACACACACACACACACGAAGACACAGAAGCTGTTCCTATCATGTCTCCTTTCTTTCTCATACTTTTCTTCTTATGTTCAGCCATCTCCACCAGGGGCACATCTGCTTTCAAAGCCCCACTCTGGTTGTGTGGTAGGCCACTAAGAATGGAAAAATTAAGACTGAATTCCTGGGACTTCTGGGTAAAGAACATTCACAAAATGAGGCAGAAGAATCAAATCTTACCTGGAAATGGAAATGAAAGGCAGTTGATGTGTCTCAATAACCTGTAGGAGAAATGGAGTCGCAGTCCTCAGGATATAGTTAGAGAATAGGTTTGTACAGAGCTGTCCCAGGTAGAGAGGTGAAATAGGTTCAGACAAAGCAGATAAAGGGGAAAGAAGGATGAAGGATGTGGTTTCCACCACAGTTGGCCAGTCTGCTCTCCTTTCTGTCTTCTCACAGTCCCTCTCCACTTGAAGCTTGCAGTACCCTAGCCACATTGGCAAAGGCGCTGACGGCATCTCAGCTTCCTGAGAACAGAAACAGTTCAAGCCTTTGAGCCATTTCTTTGCAACTTGCTGTAAGCCTAAGGCTACACGTGATAAAGCTTTCTTTGTGTGTAGTTGTGTGTGTCTGTGAGTGTGTGTGTGTGTGTGTATGTGTGTGGAAAAAGAGAGAGAGAGAGAGGGAGAGAGAGAGAAGGGAACAGGAGGAGGGGAGAAAGTTAGTTCAGAAATCCCTTTTCTTCCCAAGGATTTTTTTTTTTTGATCATACTCTCTTTGAGAAACATTACTGAAATCTTTTTGATTTAAAACAGGACTATTGGGCTAAATCCCTGCATGATACTGTGCTAAGGGACATTCCAGCACCTGTAGTGACAACATGCTATTTCAGATGCGTTCTGGTTATGTCCTCCCTACACAGTCAGAAAAAAAAAAAATTGTTCTCTGAGACATGCTGAATCACTCACACTCAGAACAGAAGTTTTGAAACTCTGGCACTGAACCTCAAACCTGGTCCAAGAAAGCTGCTTCTACAGAGAAATGAATAACTACAGTTCTAGGAAAATCCTTTTTCTGAGAAAAGAAGTTTAGTGGGTTTTGAATAATGTCCAGGACTGATTGAGTACAACTGCAGGTTGAGGGCTTTGTTGTTCAAGTCACGAGTTTTATGTACACTGAAAATGTGCCTCGTGTTGTCAGGGTCATGGAGAGGGAGAATTCATTTTCCAGGTATTTATGTTATCAACAAATGATTTTTTTTTAAAGCATGTTCAGTTCATTTGGGACATTTAAGGACCACAGATGCAAATTTTCTCATTAGAACTTCCTAACTATGGTAGATTAAAACTCTGAGGTTTTTTATTCTACTTAGAATCAAATGCTCAGTTTCACCTTTGAAAGACTTGGGTTAATAAACTGCAATTGATAAGAAAGAATGTCCGCCCCAGTTCTCTTACCTATTACCAAGAAAGAAAAAAAGAAGGAAAGAGAGAGACAGACAGACAGATAGACAGACAGACAGAGGAAGAAAAAAAAGAAAGAGAGAAAGGAAGGAGGGAAGGAAGGAAGACAGAAAGAAAGAAAGAAAGAAAGAAAGAAAGAAAGAAAGAAAGAAGGAAAGAGAGAGAAAGAGAGAGAGAAAGAAGAAAGAAAAAGAAAGAAAGAAAGAAAGAAAGAAAGAAAGAAAGAAAGAAAGAAAGAAAGAAAGAAAGGAAGGAAGGAAGGAAGGAAGGAAGGAAGGAAGGAAGGAAGGAAGGAAGGAAGGAAGGAAGGAAGGAAAGAAGGAAAGAAGAGAAACTCGGGCCCAGGGTTTGAAAATTGTTTGTCTATCATCACCCAGCCAGTGTGTGACAAAGCTCAGATTTGAACTCAATCTCTGAACTGCAAGTCCAGTACTTTTCTCACTACATCAGGCTTCCTCTCATGTTTAATAAAGATAGTTATTTTCATAAGTCCCATGAAAGAAGCATATATGATTCGAGGACTGCCCTTGGAGTTAAGAAGACCTGTATTCAAGTCCTGCCTTTGAAATAAATTTGTTCTTGGAAAATCTTATCCAGCCCTGGGTTGTAAGGCAGATAATTTCTGGAATCCAAGGGCAGACAGCTCCAAGCTGAGCTTTCAAGTCCACTCCTAAGGGCTTCTGAACTGCACCAGACTGTAGACCCAGTTTAAGATGAATTTCAATGTTTGTGCCCTCCTTGAATTACCCTGGCCTTTGTAAAATTTTAAGTCAAGTATGACTTATTTTTGAATTTGATTTTCTGTTGCTGTGTTTGAGTAAAAGGAACTAAGCTGCTTTTTCTACCAGAAACTCCTGAGACAAAGGAGGGTCTAAAATGAGTAAGACAGATGATATTCTCATGGGCTTTTCCCCCAAATTGCAAAGTATCTGCATTATCCTCTATAGAAACGAACTCATTATTTTTTCCAACATAATTTATTGATGTCTTCTGGTTTACCATTAAATTTCTCTCAGTATCCTTTTCCCTACCTCTTACCAGAGAACAGGCCTATGTTAGAAATGACATTTTAAAAGAAGGAAAGAAGAAAAATCAGCAAAATTGATGAGTACTTTTAAAAAGTTTTGAAAACCTATGCAATATACCACACTCATGGACTTCCCACCTTTGTTAAGGAGTAGGTTGTTGGTGTTTTCTTATATCTCTTCTTTAGAGCCATTCTTTTTGTTTGTAATTCTGCAACATTCACTTTTGATTATTTTGAAGCTGTTCTTTACTTTTTTTATTGTTTCTTGATTCTTCATATTTCTCTCTGAAGCATACCATGGAAGTGTTTCTGTGCTTTTTAATATTTATCATATCCATCATCTCTTTTAGCACATTAATATTCTATTATATTCAGCCACTACAATTACCTTTGCTATTCCTTGATTGATGGACATCTACTGTATTTCTAGCTCTTTGCTGCCACAAAATGTGCTGCTATAAATATCTTGGCATGTATAGGGACTTTCAATGGTATGTGTATGTATGTATGCCTATGTATGCATGCATGCATGTATGTGTGTGTATATATGTATGTGTGTATGTATGTGCATGGAAATGGATATGGATATGGATAGGGATATGGGCTCATCAATGAACACTTTAGCATAATCCTAGTAGTGCAATATCTGGGTCAAAGTGTATAGACATTTTAATCTCTTATTTGCTTAATTTCACATTGCTTTCCAAAATGCTGATACTTATTCACAACTCCACTAATAATGTGCCTATCTTCCTATGATCCTCCAACATTAAGTATTTCGATATTTTGTAATCTTTGCTAATTTTCTGTCTGTGATGTAAAGCTTAAAGGTTGTTTTGATTTGTATTTTCTTATTATTAATTATATGGAAGATTCTTTTAAATGTCTTGTTAATAGTTTACAATTCCTTTAAGAATTATTCTTTCTATCCTTTGATCACTTATCTATTGAGAAATGTTTTTTGATCATATAAACTAATACATGCATATACATATACACACATAATGGGTCCCCAAAATTCTTATTACAGTTTCGAGCTTTTCAAACTTAAAATGGTACTAAGATTTTACATGTTAATTACCTTTACATCTTAGATATTAAAATCCTAATTTGAGAAACTTGGAAGAAACAATTTCTTGTTTGATCACTTTCTTTTATTATCTTAGAAACATAAACATAAATATTTTACAGAAGCTTTTCAGTTTCATGCAATCATTTATCTAGTTTATCTTTTGTGATTCTTGCTATCACTGTTTAGTTAAGAATAAATCTCCTACCCAGAGCTGTGAAAGGCATGTTATCTGCTTCTCTTCTAATTTTTTATGGTATGACCTCTAATAGTATTCATTCTCATATCCATTTAGAGTGCATTGTGGAATATAGCACAGGACATTGGTCTAAGTCTAATGTCTACCAGACTATTTTCCCAGTAGCTTTTTATCAAATAGGGAATTCTTTCCTAAATAATTTATGATTTGAAGGTTTATCAAACACTAGATTATTGCATTCCATTGTTTATGATTCTTCCTGATTTAGTCTGTCATGCTTGTCTATGTTTCTTTCTGAACTTTCTTCTGTTCTCTTCTGGGCATTTTTTGATTACTTCAGTGACACTTATTTCCTTCTTTTTTTTTTTTATTGGGGAGGGACAAGACTATCACTAGCTTCCTCTCCCCAAACCCCTTCTCCCCAAATTGAGAACAAAACTATAATTCATTCAAAATATTATATATACATATATATATATATATATATATATATATATATATACATACAAATATATGCGTTCATTTCTTCTTTTTTATTCTCGTTCAGGTATAGGACAATTAGTGATATCACTGTGTCAATAATTGTAGTTTAGTGACTTTGGGGACATTGCTCTAAGTTCCTTTGCAGAATGACTGGATCTGTCTGTCCACAGTCCTTCCAACAATCATCATTTTCTTTTTTCCTCCCGTTTGCCAATCTGAAAGGTGCCTCCATTTAATTTCTTCTTCCTCTTACCTTTTTACAGTCTAACTTCCAACCTCATCATTTAACTAAATGCTGTTTCCAAAGTTACTATTATCTCTTAATTGCCAAATCTAATGGCCTTTTCTCAGTCTTCATTCTTCTTCAACTCTCTGAAGTCTTAAACACTTTCCATAACCCTTTTTCCCTTGAAAGTCTTTTCTCTTTAGGTTTTCATCACACTATTCTCTTCTGATTCCTTTCCTGCTTATCTTGGCTGTTCCTTCTCAATCTCTTTTGCTAGATCATTATCTATATCATACCTATTAATCGTGGGTTGTAATGCCATGCATGAGCAGCTTCCCAAAAGAATGCTACTGTGAATAGCTTTTCTTTGTGTCACGTTTGCCAATCTGAGAGTTGCCATCACTTAATTTCTTCTTTCTCTTCTTTTTTCTCTCCTCTTCTTCCTAGCTTCCAAGGCTCCCTTCAAGTCTAGAATAAAATCTCATATTTTTTCCAAGAACCTGATCTCCCTTTATGCTAGTGCATTCCCTTTGTTGATTATCTCCACTTTTGTACAATTTTGTTTGGACAGAGTTGTTTACATATAGTCTCTCTCATTTGTCCATGAGCTCCTTGAAAACAAATGCTCTTTTCCCTTTCTTTCTGTCCCCAATGCCTCGCACAGTTCCTGGCTTGTTGCTTATTGAGTAGTGCTTATTGATTATTGACTGACTGGTTCTAATGTTAAATGCTTTGGTTTTATTTGTACAAAAATACTTTTACAATTTTACACAATCAAAACTGTCAATTTTATCTTTCATTATCCTTTTCCCTTTGGTCATGAACTCTTATCAAATCAATAGTTGCAAAAAGTACTTTCTTCCTTATTTCTACCATTTATAATGTGACTTTTTACATGTAAATCCCACATGTATTTGGAGCTTATTGTGAAAAATTGTATGAGAACTTGATCTAAATGTAATAAACATTCTTTTTTTTCTTCCAGAATTTATTTATTTTTAGCTTTCAACATTCATTTTCACAAGATTTTCAGTTCCAAATTTTCTTCCCATCTCTCCCTACCCCCACCCCAAAATGGCATGCATACTGATTACCCCTTTCCCCAGTATGTCTTCCTTCCTATCACCACATGCCCTCCACCTCTTATCCCTTTCCCCCTTACTTTCTTGTAGGGCAAGATAGATTTCTATACCCCATTGTTATATATCTTATTTCCTGGTTGCATGTAAAAACACTTTTAACATTTGTTTTTAAAACTTTGAGTTCTAGATTCTGTCCCTCACTGAGAAGACAAGCAATTCAATATAGGTTATACATGTTTAGTTTTGGAAAACATGTCCATAATGGTCATATTGTGAAAGACTGTATTTCCCCGTATCCTATCCTGCCCCCCCCCCCATTTATTCTATTTTCTGCTTTGACCTTGCCCCTTTTCAAAAGTGTTGGCTTCTGACTATCCCCTCTGCCAATCTGTCCTTCCTTGTATCATCCCCCCTCTTATTCCTGTCCACCCTACTTTACTGCAGGGTAAGATACCCAACTGAGTGTGTATGTTATTCCCTCCTTAAGCCAAATCCAATGAGTGTAAGGTTGACTCATTCATTCCCTTTCACCTTTCTACTCTTCCCCTTCATTGCAACAGCTTTCTCTTGCCTCTTTTATGTGAGATGATAATTAAATTATTTAGTCATTTCTTGTAAACCATAATTAAGTACCTCTTTGTTTTGCTTTTGCTTTTTCCTTATTTGATGTATTTGTTTGTCAAGTAGCTTGCTTATCTCTGAATTCCTTTGGAATAATTGAAAACGCTTCTTTTTATTGAAAATCTATTTTGGCGTTAAATAAGTTAAGCTCATTAGTTGGCAATGTCTGAGGGAAGTTGATGGTTTTGGAGAGGAAAGGAGAAAGAATTGGAGAGAACAGAAGCTAAAGAGAAAAAAGAAAGGGAAGGAGAAGACATAAGGAGAGACTACTTTTGGAAAGTGACCACCTCATTTGTTTCTTAAGCAATTGGACACACAAGCATATAGCAGAGTTTGCCCATTTTAAAATAGAATTCAGTTGAATGGTATAGTAAATTTATTTTGTAATGATATTGATCAGCAATTTTATGAATGTCATATTTATAAAAATATCCATGAATCATGTAATTCTGAACTTTGATGAATCATGGAAAATCTAGCTATCACTTTGTTCTGGGCAACAAGAATGTCCATGATGAAAAAAGAACAATCAAAAGAATAACTCCAGTAATCATAATATCATAGAATTATATTTATGTTGTACATCAGTCTTCACATTGCAACACCCAAAGTTTTAATTTGTGACAAATAATTTTAATAAAGTTGAACACATGTTTATTATATTATACACATTACCAAGAGGCACTTCCAATAATTCTTGCAAAAGGGTACCTTTTTATAGTGTTTAGGTTATAAAACCACAAAAATAAATAATGTTTATCTAAAAGAATTTTTTTTTCTGTACAGCTATTCTATTTTGTACAAAACAACTAAATCACTTAACAGCAATTAATGGAATATATCAAATATGGTTACATGTATTAAGTGCTAGATACAGGTGAAAGGAAAACATCTATTCCACCTGTTAAAAAAATCATAAAAAATGTACAATTTGTTCTTGAAGTGTTTCTAAAGGTAGAGAAATTTGGCTACAATAATATGTTAACAAGGCTGTGTTAAAAATTTGTGTCCTATGAATTATCACTCTGATGAAGAAATAGGTTTATGAAAATGTCACCTTTTGGGAACTCCGAATGATGCCACACCATATCCTTTCAAATAGAACTCTCTGGTTTATAGAAAAGGTCTCCAAGTTAAATTATCAAAATGAGTTCATTGGCAATTTTCATTGACAGACTGATAGTTTCTACTGACAGCTTGCTACCACTAAAGGTAGTCAATTGACTAGACATACTTGAAAACAGAAAAAAAATTTTTAATACAAAAATAGAAAAAAAATCCTACAACAAACAATACTGATTACAGATTCCTGCTATTTCTTGCTTGTTTTGGTGTTATTGCTATAAGAATCCAGAAAAAAAAAATATGATTATAAATTTAGAAGTGGAAGAGAACCTAGAGGTCATCTAATGCATCCTCTGATTTTAAAGATAAGAAACTGATATTCAGAAGTTACATGATTTTATCTCCTTTATACAGGTATTTGCAGAGCTGGGATTTGAATGCAGGTTCTCTGACTCCAAATCCAGTTCACTTTCCACTCCAGCATGCTATCAGAGACCAATATAATTCTGATCGCATCTATGAAGTTGGAAATATCTACATGGGCAGTCAAATAATTTTCACATTATGTGTTTGGCAAAATTCCATTTTCTTTGAAATTCAAATATGTTATTCATTACTTTGTGAAAGAGCTTTAAAAGTGCTGTCAACCATCAGTGAGAAAAAGGATCACAAAAGCAAAAAAAAAAAAAAACAC
Source organism: Pseudochirops corinnae (assembly GCA_028646515.1). Classification (NCBI taxonomy): domain Eukaryota; kingdom Metazoa; phylum Chordata; class Mammalia; order Diprotodontia; family Pseudocheiridae; genus Pseudochirops; species Pseudochirops corinnae. Next base: position 414,288,804 of record CM053585.1, on the reverse strand, counting down.
CCATGCAAATATCTTAGACTGATTATAAAAGAGCTCTAAGTTTTGATACTGACAAAATATATACTGAAGTCAAACTATTCTGTATATATAAACCATGTATACGTTATATATACATGTGTGATATAGTTAGGTTATAAATGCTATTTTCCCCTTTAAATATAACATTTTAGCAATGTATTACTTTATTAAATTCTTAAAATGAAATTCCTACAATATGGTTTTACATCATACAAAAGGATAAGCTTAGAATTTTAGAATTTTAATGAGGAAAGTGAGCATTCTATCATCAGACATATTATATACATACCATTAAACACTTTCTTATAGTTTACATTAAAGAGATAGGTGGAATGGTAACAGATGAGGAACAAGTCTACTAGAATGGCAAAGAAACCTTATTTCTATAGGTACTTCCAAGAATCAATTCTTCTAAGATGTTATGGTGAATTCACATACTTTGTAATGGTTCATTGTGGTAAGGGAGGATACTGATGAAATATAGAACCTTTAAACACATTTGCTTTAGAGTAGCATACAGTCTAAGTTTGATGGCAAAACAGTAGAACAATTTATCCTGAGTTTCCTCCAATTTTTTGTAGCTTTCATTCCCAATTCATAGCTTTATTCCTCTTACATAGCTTCTCTTTCTTCCACACCTCTGAAAATATTTTCTTGCTTCTCATTTACAAGGCTTGCTCCTTGAAATAAACTAAGCAGCAAAGTTAAATATGAAGAGAAAAAATTAAACTTATTGTAGTTTCGTGATCAGTAATTTTTGCTTTTTATTTGTTTGCCCAATTGTAACTTTGCATCTGAAATCAAACACCATGTTCAAAATGAGACTTCTTCCTTTTTAAAAGACTTTGGCGGTTTCATGCAAATTAATCAAATTCAGTTCTACCACATCTCATTGACTACAAAGGAAATACACTAGAATACAGTATTGATGTTGATTTTATCTTTTAAATGTGCTGCCAAATTTTAATCTATCATATTATAATTTGATAATGTATTTTGTGTGTATAAAGGAAGAGGATACCAGGCTGAAGTTGTATACTATACATATTCAAAAGTTGGTTGATCATCTGTTAAAATAAGGTTTAATATTAAAGATTCTTAAATCAATGAATGTAGCTGTGAGGAACCAAAGGTTTTTTATTACAGTTAAATGGGCATAGCATTTTATAATGAAGTCTTGGTATTCTAAAGGTGAATTTTCTTCAGAACATACTTTTTCTTTAGGTGATCTAAAAGAAGGCTAGCATACTATTTAAAATGTTCTGCTTTATTCAAGTTCAAATCTTGGGACTAAAACAATTTCCTTATCCATCTCAAATATCCAATAGATATATTATCCCTTTTTGTTCTGAAGCAAGTATAACACTCAACACCTTATTTTCACTCTGTCAACCTAGTTTTCTCTTTCTTTTTTTTATACAGAAACTGACTGTATCAAATAATTTGAATAGCAGTCATTGTGTTTTTATTTCAACTAAGAAAATGTAAATAATGTAGCATGAAGTTAGTTCAAGAAAGAAAATTAAAAAATAAAAGTGGTGTAGTGAAAGGAAAGCTATTTCTCTGCTGATTTTCTAGCTCTTTGACTTGAGGAAAGTCACTTAATCTCTCTGGGCCTCTGTTTGCTTATCTGTAAAATAAGTGGATTGCATTACAGTCCCTTCTAGCTCTAATATTCTGTGATTCTCTGAAAATTGTGCCAGTGCTGCCCATGTGTACTATTAATGTTTTTAATGAAATTCCAGATTTGGGGAATTAAAGTGAAAATCTGAGAAAGTACACAATACAACCTACTACTTTTCTCAGTGAAACCACACAGAAACTCTTGGAATCAAGAAAAGAGTTTATTATATGTTCTGTGTATCTCTCCAAAATTACCAGATACTCTTAGAGATCAATTTTAGAGGTTCAAAGGTGGGAGGCCCTTCCTGATCCAAAAGAAGATTTTTTTGTTCTGACAAGGATTTGATGCACATCCTGAATCCATTTTAAAAATGTTTTCATTCTATGTTCTCATAATTCCCTTGTTACTTTTTATGGTCATTGTTTATATTGAAATAGATTTGGTGATTGTAGAATTTTTAAAAAGCTTCCTTATTAAGACTATAGGACAAGAAAGTTGTTTAAAAGCTTAAGGCCTTGGGATCCTAATCAGTTCTTCATCTGTGCTGCACCATTTTCAATCATATGCAGTATGCAACTCTCAATTTGTTTCTTTAATTCCAGCATTAACCTATAGCCAGAATGATTTCTGAGGCAAAGTTAATAGGTAATGTTAAAAAACATCATACCACATCTCCTTAGCAATTCTTTTCATCCTCAAAATGAAATTTGTTTGACTACCACCACGAACTATATGCAATTAGAGACATCAAATAAAATGACCCAAATATAGACGAAAAAATGCTACACCATATTAATTCAAATTATTAATGCGGAATTTCTCATGCATATTTCGTTTTTAAGTCCTTTAAGCAACATAAAATTATAATTTCACTTATGAAAGTTTCCGAAATTTAGCAAATAATCTGAGTCAATTCTTTGGAAGTAAAAAAAAAATTGAACATAGCAACTAAAATTGGAATAATTCCTTCTTAAAGTCCTATGATATCATTTGTGGACACTTTTGATGCCAAAGAGATCATTGTTATAGTCTTAAACTCCAAAAGTTGCGATTACTTCTTTCCTAGGCTAGAAAAAGAATTGCCCAAGACAAATAGTGCATTATAGCTGCAAAGTGGGAGTGAGACTCTGATTCCAGTGACTCAAGACTGACAACAAATCACTACAATTACCAAAAAACTTCATTTAAAAAGATAATGATCAAAATGTTATCAGGAAGAAAAAAAACTCTTAAAAGCTTCTCTACCTTCCACTCTCCCCCCAAGACAAAAACTAGGTGGTTACTTGAGCAGAACAAAAATAAATAGAGGTTCAAAGAATTAATAACAAGATATCAAAATCACAGTATACTAGTTTTGGAAGGGATGTTTGCATTCTTCTACCCTAACCCATGCTTAAATAAGAATCCAATCTATGACATAACCATTAAATGGTTGTCTTTCCTTTAAGATCTCTAGCAAGGAGAGAGCCTAGTATTGTCTAACTCAGCTTTCCACCTTTGGATAGTGATATTTTTCAGCAAGTTTTCCTTACGTGAATTTTGAACTTGCAGCTTTGCAATTTCTACTCATTGATCCTGGTTTGTTCTCTAGGGCCAAGCCAAAAAAAAAAAAAAAATCCAATTCCTCTTCCATATAAGAGCCCTTCATGATGATGTTAACATAACCTCTCCACTCCACCCCAAGCCTTCTCTTCTGCTTCTATTTCCTTCAAATAATATGATATTCCATCTTTTCATTATCTTTGTTTGCCCTCTCTGGGATGTTTTCATTGTCCTTTTTGAGATGCAGAACTTGGAATTAAATATAATACTCCAGATACAATTTGACCAGGGCAATGTGCAGGTATATAACATAACATCCTTAGCCCCGAGCCCTTTGTTTCTCAATAAGAATATTACTTTGGCTGCAAAATTACAATTTTGTTATTAAGGTTCCAGCCAGCTAAAACACCTAGAATTTTTCAGATGTACTCCTTTCTTGCCATGCCTCCCACAATTTATATTTGTGACTTTTTTTTTTGAGGTTAAGCCTAAAACATTAAACTAATTAAATGTCATCTTATTAAATTTGATCCAACAATTTAACCTATTGGGATCATCTGGGGTCCTAACTGTCATCTGACATGTTAAGATTTTAATTGTCTATAAATTTGACAAGGGTTTCATCTATTAAAAAAAATTAAAACTATATGAATCCCTGGCAAGCTCCACTGGAAACTTCTAACATGACATTGCACTGTTAACGACTACTTTGTAACCCAGTTCTGTTCTCATCAACCCAACCTATTCCGAACATTTTCATCTTGATCACAAGACTAGCAAGGGACCCTTTGCCAATTGTTTTTATATTAAGAACAACTATCTCTACTATTTCCATCATCTACAAGTCTAGCAAAAAGTCCAAAAAAAAAAAAAAAGAAAATGAGATTGATCTAGTATGATATCTTTTTGATGGAGCCATGTTGGCTGGTTCTTTGTAATCATCTTCCTTTTCTAGATGTTCACTTATCATTCCTTTAAAAATACATCTAAAATTTTGCCAGGATTCAAAGTTGAGCTTATAGTTTGTAGTCTCCACTCTTTTCCCTCTTTTTAAAAGGTAGAATAACATTTGTTCTCCAGTACGTGGAACTTCTCCCATTTTCCATGATTGTTCAATTATTAGCTGTGGTTCAGCAATCACATTCCATTTGCTTTCTTCTTCTTCTTCTTCTTTAGTACTCTGAGGAATAGTTTGTCTAGGTCTGGTGACTTGAACTTATTTGAAAAGGAATCCAGTTGGTAATAAATTCATTAAGAAAAGATAGATAAAAGAAGCACAATTTCATTTCAGAATGCAGTCAATCCTCAACTCTCTGAAGGTGTGCCCACCTACCTTCAAATTCTTATGGATATTTTCATCTATGCTGTATAATTAAATACTTTGTTGTAATAAAAAAGTGCCTTACTCCAATCTAGAAGTAAATTAACATATTCATTGAAATATGTTTTAAACTATTTCCTTGAGCCAGTTGTATCAATGATATCCTCTCTCATAATAGAGTGGAAATCATCAAATGAATTGAAGAAGGGGCAGGATGTAAAATAAAGACAATCAGAATTTTATAGCTTGTTTTCATTATTGTTTGAAATAATGTGAATTCTGCAAACACTGGATATACACATATCGAAAATTAAACATAAAACACTTACAAAATCAAATGTAATTTTTTTTTTGGATTTTTACCATTTACATCTCTCCAGTAATGTGGATAATTGAGAGTTGACTACATAACAATCAAAGTCTCTATTTGTTAATCATTTCAAACCTTAACTTTTATTTAGAATGAAAATTTGTATAAATTTATTACTTAGAAAATACTTTAAATTTCCTTTTTTTAAATTATTATTTAAACAAGTATTAGGTCTCATCCCCCCAGCACAAATTTTACACTGCAATGGATGTTTAAGGATAAGACAATGGGGACATATAGGAAAATAGTAAAAATTCATTATAAGGCATATGTTACATATAGTAATTTCAAACCAACATTTTATATTTCTGGGTTTCAATATGAACACTGTAGATGAAATACAACTCTTTTTTTAACATCTCTTCACTTGCTGGGTTCTTGAGTGGGTGGGTGGGGTAAGTCTAGGATAACCAGTTTAAGTTAACAAGAAGAATCAAACAATCTTCATTCACAAAAGTGTATACAATTTTTGCTGCCTGATATTGGATGTTTGTTCTTATCTGATGAAGACTGACATATATAAATTTCCGAACAAAGCTAATGTCTTCATCTTTTACTCATATCAAAACCATGTTTACACATTAATTATAAAAATAAACCAAAAAGATTGTTTACAGCCCAAATTCTAGTTATGGGAAATTCTTATAATTGTTTCATGGTAGAAACCACTTTCTAAAGGTTCTAAAAGTCCTCATTCAGTTAGATCAGTTACAGTAGATAGTGATTTGAAAAGAGGTCCTAATAGCACCCTGGAAGCGATTTTTTTTTTTACTCAGTTTAAAGTAATCAATTACCAACTTAATCTGATTCTGTTTTTAGAATTGATATATAGAATGAGCTTTTTAATTAAGCTGATTAGAAATCCCTTCATTAGTAAGACCTGAGTTTGTCTAACCATAACTACAAATAGATTCCTATAAAAACAGAATCAATTGCAATAGATATACTGGCGCCAGAGGAAATAGCTCAGGGGAATGGAAATACACATCAGTATTGCTTTATCACCAAAAGAAAATATTAGACAATATCCCTAGAACCAAATTTGGAATTTATTGCATTAGTGTGAAAACCACCATGGATATATTGGTGCATACTATATTCCCAACCAACTTCTTCCTTTGTCAAACTGCTTTTCTGTCCAAATAACTTGTAAATATAATTACTCTGCTTATATCTGAAGAATAAAATTTGGGTAAGGACTATTTTCAATCCCTACTTATCATGATTCTTTTCCATGATTAATGAACTTCTTAAGTACGTAGGCATTGGAAGATGAAAACCACTGCTTGGCCATCTGTAATCTGACAGTTCTAACTTACATTAAGAAGCAACTATATATATTTGGAAAGACCAGATCTCCCTGCTCCTTTACCCAATGTGCTACTTTCCTAGACTACACGTGTTGGCTTTATTTTCAATTTAGGAAAAAGTTAATTTTAGTAGAGTATCAGAAGCAATGGCTGGGAAATGACATTAAAAAAATCTACCTGCACAGTTAAATGATTCATGTAAGAAGCATATTGGATTCAGAATAATTTGTGAAAAAATAAAGCTTTTTGGCCATCCTGTACCAAAATGGTACACTTCAATAGTAAAGACATATTCATAATTTAAAAAAAGAAAATACTGAATTATACTTGAAATCTGTTCTAGTGCTTTAGATAAACATTTGCTTCACATCTGTTTTTTTCCATTCCCATTCTCATAATTTGAAAATAGTGTAGAAAGAGTATTTTCTGCTATTTATTTCATTGTCTATTTACAAAAACAGCATAGATTATTGCAAAATCATTGATTGAGGAGAAAACATCTGTTTGTGAGAAACAAAGGTATTTTATGCAAATATTTGCTTCTAAGAATAATGGGAAAAGAAGAGACAAATAAATGTATTTATAAGAAAACAAATTCTATTTTCTTTTTTGCATTGTCAGCAGGTCCACAGAAAGCATTATGTGATAAACAAAAAATGATAGAAGACAGGAACTTAGTAGAATTACCCTTTAGATGAGTCGACTAATACCTAATTGTCTTCTGCCTTAGAAAATGTAGAAAGCTAATTCTTTTAGTGGGCAAAAACTACTGGCAAATTTTCAATGAATATCAGTATAGCTGGCATAAACTTCTCACATCTTTGATTCTAAATCTGAATACAAAGAACAGCATGTGGCCACAGGGCTCTATGCGAACTATGCACAACTTTATCGCTGGGATTGGAGAGGGCTATAATGTATAAAACTGGTGATAAAAAAATAACTTTATAAAAATGTGTCCCTTTTTCCCCTTTTGTTTTTTTAAGAGTATACTATCTACAGGACCAAAAAAATTCTTTATATTTACACCATAACAACTAATTATTGACAAATATAATATTTTATGAAATAAAATATATCGAAAGTGAGTATCAATTTTAAAAAGGGGTTTGGCTCACAGCATAAACAAGTGTGGAAACAACAACAACAAACAAACAAACAAAAAAAACAACTCGGTATCAGACCCAATCTCTACACAATTTCCTTCTCTGTTAAAAATAACACAATGGTGTACCCAAAGCCTGGAAACTGAAGCTAGGTAACCCATATCACACAGCAAGTGTAATGCTACTCTTTGATGCTGGGTAGTGGCAGTTATCACTGGCCCCTCTAATAAGCCAATCTTTATTAGTTACTGAGACATAGAACTTCCATTGTAATTCAAGAATATCATGTAACCAGTTAGAAACATTTCATTCTTCTACAGCTGTGTCCTAAAGTATGCTTTAAAAAATGCATATTCTTTACAAGAAATATGGAAGTCATAGGAGAATAATTGCAAGGACGTAATTTATTCTCTAGCCTACTGTCTATGCCACCCTTCTTTTGTATCTGACTAGAATAGTAACCTGATTAGATGATTAGATCACAGGTTCTTCCTTAAATAATAAAGAACACTATGTTGCCTTCATCTGTCACCTTAATCCTTGGTAAATGGAGTGCATGCATGCACCCCTATTTTCCCTGTGTTCATTTGGCTAACTGTGTGTAAAGCACCTGTGCTCCCATGGGTTTGAGGTTGGTCATAGCATGCCTCTAAAAGGCGCGAGAGCAGTATTGCCAGTCACATGGTCCTGGCAAGAAGACAGCAGTGAATGCACCTTCTACTGCAAGGGGAGATTTTATTGCCTCTCAAAAGAGAACATCTATTACAGATTCTGCTTTCTGTCACTACAGATGTAACTTTCTTAATACTGGCGCCTTATGTTTGTTCACATGTGCTGAATCATGGGCTACAGCTAATCTACTAAATTCTCAGTGATCACTCTTTCTCCCCTACACACACACACTCAAGCACACCCCTTCCCAACTCCTACTCCCATGCACGCGTATGTGTAACTGCACACACAAATGTGTCATGTAGCACAATTCCCTTATATGGCTTGCATTATAATAGTGACCATTATATATTTTATATGAATGTTGCAGAAGTGTACAGACAATAACTCTGGCTCTGTGTGATTATATGTGTGTCTGTGTCTGGGTGTTGCATGTGTGTGTTCATACACACAATGCATATATTTCTTCCTTAAATAAAAAAAAAAACAAATTGTGGAAGCCAGTGTTGCAGTGAGAAAGCTTCTCTAAGCATATGAGTTTAAGCAATGTACCTCACTGAAAAAAAAAAATGAAACCAAGAAAACACAAACACAAACAAAACACAAAATTCTGACAAAAACATTCCAAGTGAAACAGCCATTGGTGTGTTATCCCACATTTCTACAGTGTTGTGTCTAAATGTTGTGCTGGCTTGCAAGGAGTCTGTGCACAAGTCAATCTGGCTTAAAGTAATTCTTGGTGAATTGTCATTGGGTCAGATTTGTAGTTGTGTTCTCTCCTTTGGGTTTCCTTTTTTCTTCCTCCTCTTCCTGGATGGCCTGTATTTGCTCTGAGGATTGATGCAGGGTGGATTTTTCTAGACTTAGCTTTTCCATCCCACTGCCTAGTCGTTGCTCATCTTCAATGACTTTCTTCCACATTTTATGGTTTTGAAGGAGGTGCTGAGTTATTTGGCAGTAGATTTTCCTCCTTTTGAACTTCTGCTGTCCTGTAAAATATTAAGACCAATTTTGGGTTTGGAGAAGATTAACATAATATTCATCATCACTCTATCTTCCACTTAGTTTGCTGACTAGATTTTAGTATTGTCTGGTTATGTGTACTTTTTCATGTTTAACTCAAGTTTGCACGTTTCAGGTATAAGAGAGAACATTCCATTTGGGCACCATGATCTAGTTATGAAACTATGTGAATGTTTGAAATTTTGTATATTTTATGAACATTGGTTTATAAATTTATATATAGAAATATTAAAGAAGACATTTTCTTGTACTCATTAGGAAATGTAATTAAGTTTAATAAACCTGGTTATCTTTAACATGTGACTGACTGAGGCAGTCACATCTTTTACTCCAATTGCATTTGAACAGAGAACTGGAAAACATATAACAAGTGCCTTTTTTAGCTTTCCAACTATACAAGGATGCTATTCTTTCAAATTGACTAGAATATTTTAAATAATAGTAATTGACAGCCAAATACTTATTTAGTTACCTTGGTACATTTTAGTTTATAACTCTCATATCCAAACTCCACTGAATATGAGATAATCTTCTCTTTTAGACTCTGTTCCCCAATTCCATATTCTAAATATGAGAATTTCATATGCCTTATACATTGCAAAAATATGATAAGAAATGTTTATTTAATGAAGAAACTATAACAAATGATGCAAGTGAAAGATACTAGAATGACTGATATAGAAATCTGAGTTCTCAAGTTTTAGTAAAGAGGATGTGCTTCAGATATTTTAAGCTAAACACATTTGGAACCGAATTCATTACTTTCCTTCCCTATGCCACTCCCCAAAACTTCCAACCTTTATGACGTCACCATCCTCCCAAACTCCTGGGCTTATAACCTAAGTGTCATCCTTGACTCCTCATAGTCACCTCCCCCATATCCAATCAGTTATCCAGTCCTCTTATTTCCATCCTCATAACATCTCTTAGTTATGCTTCCTTCTTTCCTCTGAAGCTACAACCAATCTAGTGCAAAACTCATCAGTCCAAGGGCCTCACTTCAGGGCCTAGAGGGCCACATATGACCTGAAGCCACAGGCTCCCTACCCTTGGTCTAGAGCAGCAGTCTTCAACCTGTGGGTCACGACCCCTTTGGGGGTCAAATGACCCTTTCACAGGGGTCACCTAAGACCATCAGAAAACACATATTTCCAATGGTCTTAGGAACAAAGACACTGCTCCTCTATCTGTCTCCAGGCGAGTCTGCCCACATGCAGATACGCCCACATATTAGTATTAAAGGGTTGCTGCATTAGGAAGGTTGAGAATCACTGGTCTAGAGCATAGTCAGTGCATAATAATTGCTAACTGATTGATAGTAATCAACCAAACAATCATTTGAGGGCAAATGTCTTGATTGTTCTATCATTTACAAGCCAAATTTTTCATGGAGGAGACTCAGAATTGATTAGAAAAGGCTATACAGTTAAATCTTTCTAAAAAAACATTGATATATGAAGGTCACAGAAAAAAAAAAGAGAATTGTGTAAGAGAGAGCTTCTGAGCCCCTTCCCTCTTCTGGGTACCCCTGTCTCCTCATTTGTAAAATGAAAGAGTTGGCTAGATCTCTAACGACCTTTACAGATCAGAATCCTCTGCTTCTACCTTTACTTCAATGAATTTTATTATACTATGAAGTACCCAATTCTTATATATTGGCCTGAATAATATTTACCTCCCCTCATCCATAAATTGGCTTGAATAACACCTGAGGCATATAATTAGTACTATTCTTCCATATATGTGTATGTGTCTTCTTTTCAAAGTGATTTTTTGTTTAGCCTGTGGTCTATACTTAGAGATGGCTAATATCTGGACCAATACAGGATAGCTAAATTCAGATCATTCTCTGGTTAAAGAAAGAATAAAAGTAAATTACCTATACACATAACGTTAGGAAACATTCTGCTGCTAAAGATCTCAGGCTGATCAATTAATGTTTAGAAAATAGATTTCTGATGATTAATTTATTAACACAAAGCTCAAATGTTCTTTTTCTTTTCCATAAAGCATACTTAGAAAGGAATGGTTTCCTTGTTATTTGTGTAAAACTGCAGCAATAAACCTCTCTGTAAATTTTCTTAATAAGGTGATATACAAGAATGTTTGTACCCCAAAAATGTGCATAGATTTAAATCTGCAGGTGGTCTAAAGGGCCAACTTATTCAGTACTGGAAGCTTCTGAACTGTGAACAAAGAGCTTTTCAATGTTGCAAGCCTAAACCCTGCTTACTGCTTCATTAGAAAGTTCTTAGGCCCCTGCAGGAATCTTTCAGATTTAATTATGAGAATTTTTAAAAGCCTCTCTTTCCTCAGAATAGCATATTAATCCCGTGTTTCCTGGGAAACATCCAAATTTTTTAAACCTCAGTAGATACCAGAGCATATTTGAGGTTTGCAGCTGTACTTGAATCCAAATAGCAGGCTGGATCAAATTATTATTTTAAAGTCAATACAAATTCTGAAATAAGAGAAAGCATGAAAAAAATAAATAAAAGCCAATAGTCCCTTTAGAATCCTTAGCAAAGTCATTTTCCCTTCCCAAGGTTTCGGTTGCTTTATCTATAAAATAAGGAATTTGAGTTCCACGGTCTTCAAAGATCCATACTAGCCCCTGAATTCTACATGGCTAGATTGCATTAAATATTTTTAATAATCTTCTTGGATACAATGAAATGCTACAAAAATGCATTCTCTACTAATAGGAATAGGAATACTTATGGTATCTATAAAAAAAAATCCAGATTACCAAAATGAGGCAGGGCACATATTTCCTGAATGAATTATGACTAAATTCTGAAGCAGAGTGAGAGTGGAAAGATTATATTTAACTAGTTTATTAATTCCTTTCAGGAAACAATTCTGAAGCACCATTATGTGTGATGTACTGTGTTAGGAGCTAGGAAATTTTACATTCACATAGTGCTTCATTCAATATCTCTAAGAGGCAAATGCTACAAGAATTATTATCCTATTTTTATAAAGGAGAAAACTGAGCCTTGGAGAAGGGAAGAAACTTGTGGATAGACATCACATGAAAACTGCAATTTGAAATCAAGTCTTTTGATTCAAAGGGCTATGCTCTCAACTACCTGATATTCCCTCTCCTTCAGTCTGTGTTAATGATTTCATTGGTTTGGGGAGCCCCTTTCCAGATATAGATCAGCAGCTCAACTGTAACTTACAGTCACAGATTTTCTGTAAATTTACTGAGGCAATGTGTTCATCATTTCTCTCCCTCTCTCTTTTTTTTTCTTTTAAAGGGGGGAAGGCAGGGCAATTGGGGTTAAGTGACTTGCCCAAGGTCCCACAGCTAGTAAGTGTTAAAGTGTCACAGGCCGGATTAGAACTCAGTCCTCCTGACTCCAAGGCTGGTGCTCTATTCACTGCACCACCTAGCCAGCCCTGTTCTTCGTTTCTGAAAAGGTCATAAAGGACCTAAAGTGACTAATGTTCCTGTGACTAATAATAGTCACAGGAACAGGACATGTAAAAGGTCAATGCAGAGACAGTAAGCTCTAACAATTTACTAGGTTAAGTGTGGGAAGAATAGGGAAATCCTTTTTCTGGAGTTTAGGTAGAGAAGGTGAAATACTCTCCTAATATTATTTTCTCAGAAGGGGAGCCCACTCACTGATTCTTTCTGTTGACTCCTACAAAAGATATAAAAGATGCCAGTTTAGACTGAACCGGTAAATGCTTCCTTAGCCTTGGAGGAGTCTTATCTCCTGGCGAAGGAGAATAAAAATAAGAAAAAAGCTCTATCACAAGGGAACATGGAATGTAAGTAGACAGTTGACGAATGTTGACTTGACTATGAAAGTCTCTTTGACCCCCGTGTTATTTCTTCATTCACCAAAAATTTAAACTTTAGCTTCTAGAGGCAGAAAGGGCAGAACTCCATGTTTAAGAAACATGAAAGGCTGAGGGATAAACCCAGTTCTTGTATATAGATAACAACCTTTGTACAAAGATACAAAGCCAAAGTGATAAAAAAGTAATAAGAAGAGATTTCTTTCTGAATTGGGGGTGCTGAAGGTATTTCAAGTTTATCGTTTTGTATCAGGGCCTTAACTGCTATAAATATATACTTGTGTTTATGATCTATCATATACAGGCATTATAGTAAGTCGGGAAGCTCTTTCCAGTCCCTCTTAATTTTAGTGCCTTCCTCTGTGATTAGTTTCTGTTTACCTGGTATATAGTTTCATTGTACATGTTGGTTTCATTTTGTTTTTCCCTCATTAAATTGTGAGCTCTTTAAAGGAAGAGAGGACCTCCAGCACTTAGCCCAGTGCCTGACAAATGGTGAAGTCTTAAAAAATGCTTATTGACTGACTGATTATTAGATAGCTAGGTGGGGCAATAGATAAACAGTGGACCTGGAGTCTGGAAGATCTGAGTTTAAACCTGATCTCTGACATTTATTAACTGTGTGACCCTGAGCAAGTCACTTAACTTCTTTTTGTCTCAGTTTCCTCAAGTATAAAAATGGGCATAATAATATCATCCCTCTTCAGGGTTGTTGTAAGGATCAAATGCGATATTATTTGTAAAGTGCTTGGCGTAGACTAGTACTATATAAATGTTTACTCCTTTCTGTTTCCTTATTATTATTTTTATTTTTTATTTATATTTTTAATTTTAGTTTTCACCATTCACTTCCACAAGATTTTGAGTTCCAAATTTTCTCCCCATCTTTCCCCTTCCCCTACTCCAAGACAGCGTGTAATTTGATGTAGGCTCTACATATACATTCATATTAAACCTATTTTCACATTAGTCATGTTGTAAAGAAGTTTCCCTATTATTATTATAACATATTACATATGCTCTAGAATTCTCATCTGCCATCATTGTTTGGTAGGACTCTGAAAGCAAATCCAAAAGAGATGCTTATATTTAAGCCTGAATGTTTAATCATTGAGAAGCTGATGCTTTGATTCCAGCTGTGTGAGTTATCTTTGGGAAAATACAAATGGGAACAGATGTTTAACTTACCTGAGGATTCAGCATTCTCACAAGTTTCCTCTTCAGTTGTTGGTGGTTCTACTTCTTCCCGGTCATCTGTGTCTCCTCCTGATTCATCACTGTCTTCCACCCATTTCCCAGGCATCAGTCCTGCAGAGTCATAGCTGTTGCACAATGGCCCCACAATATGAGAGATGAAAGATTCCTGAAGATTTGCCAACTGAGGAGCAGAACGGTCCATAAAAGGGCTTATGGGAAGCCCAAGGCTGGCCTCTTCATCACCCTAGAAATTAGAATATCCCATAAATCTTCTAGAGGAAAATAGTTAAGTGAAAGGGAGCAATTAAAATGAAGTCAATAGTTAAGAAATATTCTAATTATACTTTTTCCTTTTGCTTTTTGGAGGGGGGAAGGTAGGGCAATTGGGGTTAAGTGACTTGCCCAAGGACACATGGCTAGTAAGTGTGTCAAGTGTCTGAGGCCGGATATGAACTCAGGTCCTTCTGACTCCAGGACCAGTGCTCTATTCACTACACCACCTAGCTGCCCCTCTAATTAAACTTTAACACTATCTACCTAAATCAGCCTAATATTATTATCAAGCAAGATACATAACAGGGAGACATATGTTAGTCAAAAGTGCTAGCCACTGTCATATAAGACATGTAGAACAGGGAACAAATTTAAGAAAGATCTACAGCAGATCATGAGGTCTTCCAGTGTTTAAAACTATACCAGTTTTTAGATGGTATTATGCTGATTATATCAGCTCTGATATCAGAGCTTTCTAAATCAAATCCATAATTATGAACAGTAGAAATTCAAATGGATGAAAGATGTCTGTTGTCTGAACCATGATGGACAAGCCATAGAGTTGGTATACTAGAACACACATTTAGGATGTACACTGCACTGGATCAATAATTGTCTAGGAAGAGAAAAGTAGAATGTGTTGCCTCTGGGAAACTACATCTTGCTTTTTTCAAAATCCAAAGCTTCTCTTTGAAACAAAGGCCAAACTTTCAACATTAATATATGCCTTCTGCTGTTGTATGGCTGTCAGTCATGGAACGTTACAATATTTGTAAAATTAAAGATGAGGCTCACCTAAAGGATAATGTAAAAGTGCAAAAGTGGACATGAATAAGCTACAACATATTGCCAATCAAAAAGAGTGGCATAAAGTAGGTCATCACAAAAGTAGGCCTATAAGAGAGAGTGGTCCAGTGAAGAAGGAAGTGAGGAGCTACTCATGGATAACTCATATGCTTTATTGGCAACCACACCAGAGAGCAAGAGTTAGGTCCCTAGTACTTTGAGTGGACTCCCTGCGGGAAAATTAATGGGAGGATATGAAGTAGATTCACTCTGGATGAGAGCTAGAGGCTTTGTATACAGAATCACAGGATCAAAGATTTACAGCTTGAAGGGAGCTCAGAGATCATCTAGTCTACCCCTACTTAGTTTACAGATATGGAAAGTGATGCCCAGAGAGAAATTGTACAAGTCCACAAAGGTCATAACTGACTGAGGAAAGATTTTAACCTAGGTCTTCTTACTCTATTGATCTTTCCACTGACCTCTGTCTCCTCAGTGAACTCATTGACCCTTTGGACTTTAGAGAACCATTGACCTTTGAGAACAGAGGATTTTTAAAATTGTCTTTGTATACCACGCATGTAGCCCAGTGCCTTAAAGATAGTAGGCATTTAGTTTAATAAATGCCTGTTGAATAAATGATTGAGAGATAGGACACCTTGATGATTTTAAAAGATGTGTAAAATCATTCTGATATTCTTCCCTTTGATTCAAACTAGAACAAGAGGTCAGAATTATACATTTTTCCAAAATTATTTTTTTCTGAGAAACTGGTAAGTTAGTAGAGTGGCTCTACTATAAGAACAAGAAAAAATACTGTATCTCTCTACGCCCCATGGCTTTCCAATAACAATTTCTATATTCTTACAAAAATGGGCTAGAAAGTAGACAGAAGGGGTCAGGGCATGAGGTGGCCACAAGGGCGGGGGTCTCAGATGCTTCCCTGGCCATGAGACTGTGCTGCCCAAGGAGGCCCCAGAATTGCCTGGGGGTCTCCACCAGCGCTGTGGCTGTCTACCAGGTGTGAAATAGATGCTTGTCCTAGCGCTGCCCTGGCAGCTGGAGCCCACGGCCCAAGCTTGAGGTCTAGCCCGGTGAACGCCCTAGTCCCACGCTGCCCAATTCAGGCGCTGGCTATGATGTGTCTCAGAGCGAGCCTGTCCTGGGTGACCTCGGATCCTCTGCAGTTTCCTGGGCAAGGGCCACCCTACAGTAGTTCTTTTTCCTCACATTTGCTCCATTGAAGCCCAGTCATTATATAAACTTCAAATGATGCCAATGAAAATTCCCACTATAAGGCTCAGACGTCACCTTATTGAGGTTGAAAAGTCGAATGCAGTCAGGTACCCAAAGAGAAAGTGGGCTGGCTTGTTAAGTGGCAGGAGTATAATCCCATGGAATATACTGCAGTCTCTTTCTTGGCTGGACCCATATGGGCAGATCCACAGATCAGTGAAAGAAATTTTTCTCCAAAGTTTAATCAAAAGGATGAACATATTGAACAAAAGAGCCAGAATGGCTTGTATAAGGTTGAAAACGGATGACCTAGAAATCCAGCCGGGCAGACAAGACTGATTAGTCGGGGACTTTTGGGATGTTGGGATCCAAACCATGCTGCAGATCCCATCATTACTTAGTGGAAAAAGGTCAGCAGTGGAAATAAAGCCGTTCACTCTCATTCTGGGAAAAAATATCTTACAATTTATTGCCATCAAAAGGAAAGACTGTGGAAAACAGGCAATCCCAGGAGGGAATGGTGAATACAGGAGAGAAAATCAATGCTACATTGAAAGGAGAGTTTGAAGAAGCCATGAACTCCTTACAGAAATTCAGCACTGAGAAGCAAGAGATGGAGGAACAGTTACACAAACTCTTCAGTCAAAAACATTTAGTGGTTTATAAGGGATATGTGAATGATCCTTGAAACACTGATAATACATGGATGGAGACAGAAGCTGTGAACTCTCATGATGAAACAGGTGAGACAATGGATAATCCATCTTGGGAAGCAGGAGATGATGCTGGGAAAGTGAACTGTGTGGACATCAGTGACAAGCTCAAGCTTTATGCCAGTTGTTCCCAGTTCTTCAAACTTATGGCTCAGAAGTAAGGAGCTCATGGAAGTGAGTATTCAGACCGGGGCTGCCATGGATGATGGCTGAAGAATCTCCATATTTATTTCCGGTCTTCAAATGAACAGTTGGTAGAGGGCACAGAAGGTGAATTAGAGAGAGCAGGTCACTTATTTGGATGGCTGTTTTATTCATTTCTGAAATTGTATTTGAATGTTTTTGTGTCATGGATATAATAGAAAATAGAGTGGAATCCTTAAAGAGAAGAAAAGCTTTCTAGCGAGGAGAAGAAGAATATAAAAATAGTCTTCTGCACATGTTAGATTTAGCCATGGCTTAAACCAAATTAAATTACTACTGCTTGCTGACTTAAATAAAGACATGGCTGATTGAATGAATGTGTGTCTGATGACCATCTTCCCCACTTTCTTCTGGGTTGGCTGGTTCTTTTCTACCATTACTTCCCTCTTGCTGTTCTGCACTCAAAGGTTGGAATGTTGCTGCTTCTTTTAGGACACTAAGTTCTCCAGTAGGAGCAACATCATTGGAGAGTCTCCCATAAAGTCTAATTCCTTTTGTACCACCTACTTCAAATTTAGCTTTGAGTAGCCATGTGGAAGCTGCTTTTAAGAACTGAACATTTCTGGGAATACTTGACTTTAAAAGGTTCAATTTTATGAAAAAAAATTCTAGTTATTCTTTTTGCGAATGGTGAGAACCAGAGCTCACATTATTTCCATTTTAGAAAATTCTTCTCAATAAAAACTTCTCTAGAAATTAAGTAATTTAAAAAAAGAAAATAGAAAGAAGAGAGAAGTCAATTAAATTAAATCCATATCAGTCCTCAAATTAATGTATAATTATGAGAACATAAAGAACTTCAGAAATTTCTGGTTTTGAACCAGAAGTATTGAAGCATTCGGTGAAAAAAATGTGTTATAAATACTTAAAACACATCCTTCATAATCACTTGTCAATTACCAATGCTACTGATACACAAGAGATGAAACTGTGAAAGGGGGAAGACAGTACAGTTAACAAAAGTATTTGGATATTGTTAAGTACTGCAAAAGTTCAATATTAGAGGAACTAATGATAATATCCATTATGGTTAATTACCTGTTCATAAAACTCATTGACAATACCATCTGTCCATTGTAAATGAAGTTCTTTACATTTAGCTGGTCCGTTGATGTCAGCCAACTTTATGCACATTTGACAAACCAATAAACGGTCATTTTCATTAGTCCAATCTATGCCAACATCATCATTCACCTTATAAGAGAGAAAGAGAAAATTTGTTTTGCCTTAGAGAAACAATATTAAACAAGATTCTATAACAGAACAATTGCTGAGGCATCTACTATCTATCTGCAGATCAATCATTCTTTACCTTGCAATGGCTCAGCAAACTTACTAAAAGATCTCTTTATTTCATTGATGTGAAGACTCAACAACTTCCCAGAGGATCTTAATGTTTGGCTACCATAAAGGGAAAAAATAATTTTCTGATAATCATATTGTAATGATGAGATTCTAAACTTTGTGAGACTAGTAATTGGAGCACAGATAGACAGTACATCTCCAAGCTTATGTTTAAAGACTTTCCAGTTTGCTAACATTTGTAAGCCAGTGCCTTGTAGAGTTGAGATGTGAGAATCCATGGTTACTTTCATACCATGTTAAAGCAATGAAGCAAGACATTAGTGGAAGTAGCTTATTTAAAATACTTTTAGTGGTTTGCACAATTATGAATATAGTAGAAAAATTTTTAAAGGGAAAAATAATGAACAATTGACCAAATATGACTACTTAATGAATTATGTTGAAATTCCCCAAACATCATTTCAAAGTAATTAAGTTATACTTTATTCAAAACTCTTGGAAGGGAAAGTAGATAAATTATGTAAATTTTTGAGTTAACATTTGGGACCTTTATATTATGTTTAACAAAATTTATCTTTGGTTTTTTAGCATGTTTGAATAGCAAATTATTTTAATAGATATTTAAAATAGTTTAAAATGTCAGATTAAAACAAGCAAGCCAAAGGAAACCACATGGAAATATTTCTTATGGAATTAGAGAACACAATACAATTCTTGTAAGGAGTCAAATATAATATTTACATGGTCGTTATTACAGCATCTCAATTATTCTTAGCTCCTCTATTTAGAATGTCTCTTTATTACTCTACTTTCACAAACAACACCCAGATATTGATAATTAAACATACTTCTTTTCTAGCAGCTTTCAGTCTGACCACAAAATGAAGACTGGTACAATTCTAGTTACCTTGGCATTGAATTTGGCTACAAAGTCAAAATGTTTCTTCAGGTCAGTGGCCAAAATTGCTTCAATGACGAGGAAACGGAAATGCTTGAATTCCACATGGTCAAGGTTGACTAAGAAGTTATACTCTGGCTGGGACATGAAGAGATTCCATGCAGCAGCTGCATGATGATTCTCTAAAACTGAACGGTCATTATATAACACCGCCTAGAAGGGGGGGAAAAAGAGTTACAGAGTGTGTAGTTCTCAATTGAATAATATTAAGCTGCTATTGAATGGTATTAAAATTTATGTAATTTACGGTGATTTAAGAAATGGTTTGTTTTCTTATAAGTAAATGTTTATAACTTACAGTACATAGTAACATCGTATTATGAAATTCTTATTAAATTCTTAATTCTTAACACTGATCTAGTGCCTTCTTCATCCTTATTCCCCATGTAAAATTTTTATTTCTAGTGAGATACAGAGGGAAATGGTATTAGCATCTCTTCTATGGACTTTTGGTATAACCTCTCATAGTACTTGGTTTTCTAAACAAATTTTCAAGAATCCTATGACATCTCAGGTTTCAAGATGGGGAAAAGCAGTATCACCATGGAGCAAATGAAACATTTTGATTAGCTTTAGTGAGGCTTTGAAATGTTATATTGATGAGTTTTGCTTTTATGTCATTGTCATGTCTAGCTTTATCTCTTTCCTAAGAATTCTCCCTTGAAATAAAAATAATAAGTTATGAAAAATTACTCAACGGTTTTGCTACATACAACATTCTATACCCTTTTCTCTGCCCTCATCTCTACCAAATAGAAGGAAGTTTTCTTCATTTTTCTCTTTTAATGGGGTGAGATTGATCATTCCAAGTACTGAGCATTCAGCATTGCTTTAGTATTCTTTTCGTTTACATCTACTGTATGTATTTTTCCTTACTTTGCTTACCTCCCTCTAAATCATTTTATGAAAGCCTTGCTATGTTTCTTTGAATTTTTATTTTTATTATTTTTGTAGCATGATAACATTACATTCATACAGCTGATCAGCTATTTTATAATCAATGGCTCCCCAAACTTGCTTCCAGTTTTAAGCTACTATAAGTATTATATAGGGATAGGGACTTTACCTGTGATTTCATTAATACAGAAATTCCTAGATGAGGATACTCTCGCTATCAGGATAAGTTAATTGATATCTTCTCTGAAATTTAAAGTATTAAATAATTATCTAGGACACTTACCAGTTAAGTAAATTGCCTATAGTCAGGCAACCCTGATCTGTTACGGACAGGATTTAAAACCAGGTGTTTCTGGCTTTAAGGACTGTGCATGCTTTTTCTTCTGTATCTCTTTTTGGTATAGGGGAAAGATATCAATAACTACATTTATATCTATACAAAATCTGTATGACAATCATCTATATAAAAACCAAAGGTATTCTCTGTAAGGAGATTAGTAGGGAACAAGAAGCCTTTTACTCACGACATTCAACAACTGATTATATCTTTACCATTTCAAAAAGTAATTGAAAGATTTTGAGAATATAAGATCCCATTGTGTTAATTATTTGGTGATCATGAAAAAGTAATTTGACATGCTACAACAATATATTGCCCTTTGTGTTCTCAAAATAAAGTGCCTCCCATTCATATATCAAAATTATTCCTTAAAAATATAACAATAGAAATAATGTGAATCATATGATTTTAAACATGGGGCAAGTCATAAATAGATATTTTATGCTCACCAAAGGTGATTGCCACCAAAACCAAGGAGATCCAGCACAAAGTTCATGTGGAAGAGAGATTCTCTGTGTATAATGAGGTCCTCACAAAGAATATTTACAACCAATGTCTCTGATAAAGGCCTCATTTCCAAAATTTACAGGGAATTAAGTCAAATTTACAAGAATACAAGTCATTCCCCAATTGATAAATGGTCAAAGGATATGAACAGGCAATTTT